>CM049843.1:30818664-31226164 GCA_027422415.1 Schizothorax lantsangensis | reverse complement strand
TAGTAAAAGGTTGGGTTATGAGGGGGTGAGATGTTCCCTGAATCACTGCACGCCGACGGACTGCTTTCCACATAAAAGATTCAATCAGATCTGCAGGTCAAACTGTTAAAATCGTTCAGCTTCTCTTTTCCACTGAGTCTTGTGAGTCCTTGTGCTGTGATACTGGTTATAGGTAAAAGAAAGATGATTCATATGATTTGTGTACTTCAGTATAGCATTATATATATAGAACCGTGTTTTTTTTTATCTTCATGAACAGAAGCCTGTATTAGAAATATCCAAAAAGGTGTGAATAGTAACCTTCAGCATCTGTGGTCATATTTGACAACAAAATGAAAACTAAGAGTTTACAAACAAACAAACAAACAATAAATATTTATATATATATATATATATATATTGCAGACTCTTAGTTTTGATTATGTAAAATGTAATAATAAATTATTATTTTAAATTGTATTATTATTATTAAAATTAATTAATAACAGCAACAACAATAATAATAATATTAATAATACATTTAATTTTTAAGTTTGCACATTATTTACTGAAATAAACATCTACAAGAATCACCACTGAGAATAAAATAATACAATTGAAAAAAAAGGTAAAATGTTTAATGTAATATTACTACTACTACTAATATATATATATATAAATTTAAATTGGCACATTATTTACTGAAATAAAAATCTACGAGAACCACAACTGAGATTAATAATATGATAAAATTAAAAAAGTTTAAATGTTAAATGTAATAATAATAATAATAATAATAATAATAATTATTATTATTATTATTTGTACTAGTAGAAGTATAATTTATGTATTTATTTATTTATTTATTTGTTTGTTTGTTTATCCAACTCCAACTTTATTTATACAGTGTTGGGCAGTAACTAGTTACTGTAATAATATTACTTTTTGCAGTAACTAATAGTGTAACTATATTACTAATAAGATTTCAGTAATAATATTACAGTTACCATCCATAAAACATCTTAGTTACTTAGTTACTTTTGATGCCTCAACCCCGCTGATTTAAAATCCAACAATCAAATAATTTCTAGATTTATTTTCATAATTTTCACGACTCGCACATGCATGTGATGTCCCCAGTGCAGCAGGCAAGCTTGGAATATGGAAAAGCTTACATTCTGCACATAGAAATATTGCATTATATTGATTTTGTCAAGAAAAAAGATGATCTGAAAACTGTTGTGTAAGTTGTGGCTTTACTTTACTCTGGCATTACATCCCTCTGATCAGCATGTGCTACATTATATTACTATAATTAAAAAATATTTTTGGAAAATTAAACAGCTTCTTACAAACTTATGTGATTTGATAAAATACATAATGAAATATAATCGTATATGGGAAACAGAGAAATTACAATTAGCTTCAAGGTAGACATGACAATTAATGAGATTAATACAACATTTCTACTTGAATGTCACTGTTAATCACTCTTGAGTGTTTGTAATATCTTCTGACTGCGATCCAATGTGGATTTTGGTCAAATGATGAGGCAGAAATATGTTTTTAGTAACATTCTAGACAACTTTTATGTGGAAGATACACAGTTACAACTTCTGTGGGGCACGAAGAAAATGTAATGTAACTAGTAGTGTAACTAATTACTGTTGCCAGAAAGTAATAAGTAAAGTAACAATATTACTTTTGAAAGGAGTAACTAGTAATGAGTAATATATTACATTCTTTGAGTAACTAGCCCAATACTGTTTATAAAGCACATAATAAAACAACAAAGTTGACCACAGTGCTGTACAATGAAATCCATTGAAAATACTAATATTTAAATGTATTTATTTACTTACTTACTTACTTACTTACTTCTTTAAACAAGGAAATCACTTAGTTTGAATCTTTCTGTAATGTACTCAACATGCGTTGAAAGTTAAATAATGCGCTTGGTTTGCAGTGGTGTTGTAATGCGGGCCGGCCGATGGGAATGGGGCGGCTGGGTTTCTTGGAGGCAGTAGGTGGATTACTGGAGTGTGTGAGGAGACCAGAAAGATTAACATTCCTCTGGGATTTTTAACACTCTGGGTGACAAATTTGCAACACTGGCCCTCTGTATTCCCCGAGGGAGCCCAGAACTAATCTGCCAGCTAGTTTGGGAGAGGTCAGCCGGAAAAGAAGTGGAAAAAAAAAACCTCCGAATGAGTGGAGCAGAGAGGAACAGCAGCTTTTTCATTAACAGCACATGAACCTGAAGTTACCAGGACATGTGTTTGATTTATCTCAAACCTTGATAAAGGCCAGTGTGTGAATGGACTGTAATAACTCCTCCTAATGATAATGTTCTTCTCAACATCATTGGATTAAAAAAAACAAAAAAAACCTTCTACGTTTGGTCTTGAGGCACTTTCATTAACCGACGGCTGAAAGCATAAGGGACGTGACACTCATTATTAGGCTAAAAACCTGAATAACCCAGTCTATGTAGAGCTGCTGAGTTCACACTAACTAATAAGATGAATAAGTCAACATGTAATGGCATTCACAAGCCATTTTATTTCCATTCGGTGACCTATTTCTAAGTGAAAAAGGATTAAGGGTTTGAAAAAAAGGTGATTAATTTTATCCATCTGAATTTATACGGATTGAAGAGTCAGGTGGTTGAAAAACGAGCAGACTTGGTGACATTGGCTATAAAGGAAAGTCATTTCAGATACGGAGCGAGTTATTACGTTTGACTGAACCTGGAAATGTAATAACTGCTGATGGGAACGATAATTGTGTGTTTAAAGGTGAACTCCATTATTTCAAAACTTTACACAGAAAGAAATTAATGGTACTTTTGAAAAGTATGTTCATCATGTACACTTCAGTCATATTAGTATTCTAATAAAATTTAGTAATTCTAATAAAAGTTTATCATACATGGAGGACATGTTCATGAGGACAGACATGTTGAAATCAAATGACCAGATGAATACTATTATATATAATACTAAAATAAAATAAAATATAAATATTAGATGAAAAACTTCAAACAAAAATGAGAAATGTTGTCTTAAAAAGTAACTAAAATTAAGTAGAAGCACTAAAATTACTTTTTTTTATTACAAATGTAAGTTTCATAGCTTACAAAAGTTTTAGAACTTTAGGTTTTTTATAAAACTAAAATTACTTTGTTTATTAAAAATATATTATAAAAGTTGCATAACCTTTTTCAGGTTTTATATAAATAATCAACGTTGGATGCATTTAACAATAATAAATAAGATGTACACAATGATTGAATATTAAATGATTATTCAATTATTTTACACTTAATTTCTTGATAAATACAAATAAATACATAAATAAATAAACCTAGAATGCAAAGTCCAATAAAATTCTAACATTTTATTAGAAATTCAGATTTTCAGACACTAAGTAGAACAAACCACTTCTGCTAATCCACCACACAGTTATCATTATTGAATAAAAATAGCAAATATTGGCCACGTTGATGTATTAATCATGTTAACTACAAATAAAAGAGTTAATTAACCATAATTAACAATTTAAACCTGTTCATAGTTTTCACACATGCTATCATTCATACAGTAAATCTGACTAGTAGCCACAGCTAAGCTAGCAACATGTATACTTGAGGTCAAAACACACCTACTCCACGTCTTCCACCAGTTCCTCTTGGTTTTACCGCGGTACACGTGTCAAGCTGTTGTTAACACGACACAGAGCCTGAACGCTGTCTCCTGAGGCAGCTATGACATGTTGTCCGCTCATTGGTGTTAGCAGCAGGAGGTTTTGTTTAGCGCCAGAGTCTGCTTTTTGTTGCAGTCGGCCCTCCATGTGTGCTTGAAGAAAGCCAGCATATTAAGCCTTTTATACATCGATTTTAGCCGTGAAATGAGATATAAAGGTCATTCCAGTGGAGTCAATACGTGACTGCTTTTCACCTGATTAGCCGTTAGCTTGATTGGTCAAACACGTGAACGGAAAACCACTGATGATGGCTTTTAAAGGGAGAACTATAGCTGACGGATTAACTCCTTTGACTAACCTTTTTAAAAGGGCAAAAGGACAAGGTCCAAACACAAACACACCTGTCCAAACACGGCCTGAGAGCGCTTTGCATTGAGATGCATTGCGTTGGCCGCGCTGAGAGAAACGCTGTCGGATAATTCCTTCTCATTTCCTCTTCTGTCCACACACATCGTTGAGAAGCGCCACAGCCGTGTGTGTGATAATACATCATGTTTCTTAACACACTTATGTAGACTTTTTTAAAAGTGCACTTTGTAAATGTCAAATTTTTACTTCAAAATGCATAATAGTTATCTTTTGTTTGCATTTTAAAGAAATACACTTATTTTGATGTGTACTAAAGCACAAGTAAAGTAGCCTACTTGATTATAATTTTAACTGTAGTGTGTTATTCAGTATTACATTTTAGGTTAATATATTTTACATGTACTAAATTGCAACTTAATCATTACAAACGTGTAATTACAAATGTTTTTAAATACATAAAACATGCAGGTTTCAATAGAAATTGCTTTATATTTTTAGTATATGTTTGTATACTTTTACTGTATTTTTGTTAATCATAAATGATCGTAAATTTAAACCATATTTTACAGACAATAAAAGTAATTATAAAATTTAAGATATAGTTACTCTAAAGTTCAGCTAAGTGCCTTTGATGTAAATTTAAACTATAATACATTTCCATTTAATTGAAGTTAACATGCAGTTAATTTTCAGAAAATATTACATTCAGTTTTCACTTAAGTGTAGGGTCATTCCGTGTCAACTCAAACAGAGGTCCCCGGCTCAAATTTTTGATTTTGCTATTTTATTTTTTTCTGAAGAAATATAAACATGTATAGTAATAAAAGCCAAAATATTAAATGTCATTGATGAATATTTACAGAGTAATCCACTATTTTGTAGAGGGGGGTCAAAATGGCAATTTTCACCTGAGATTCAGTGTCAAATTACAGGGGGGTAAAAATGACTTCAGAAAGATGGCAGCATCATAATGTTAATTTTACACAGAGATCGGTAGGTCTATTAGTAAAATCTGTTGACTTTAGCAATCTTTGTTGCATTATGTGCCAATGGTGACCATTCAAAAATGGGGAAAGAGCACTTTTCAAGTTTTTTCTCCAAAGTTTGCAGGCCTGTAACTCAAAAAGTATTAAAGATATCTTAATGCCCTTTTAGATAATGGTTCTTGTCATCTTCATTTTTAAGGCCCTATATGGTTCGGTTCCAGAGATAATGAAATTTCAATATAGCTCCAGGAATACATTGTTAAATTGTACACATTTTCAGAGGTCAAAAACCAAATGTGAGTCACTTTGGAAAAATATTATATTTATTTTCATTTAAAGCGAAATAACAGACCTACCAATATCTGTGTAAAAATAACATTATGATGCTGCCATCTTTCTGAAGTCAATTTAATCTCCTATAATTTGGCTCTGAATCTCAGATGAAAATCGCCATTTTGACCCCCCCCCCAAACAAAATAGTGGATTACTCCGTATATATTCATTCATGATATTTAATATTTTGGTGTTCATCACTATACATGTTTATCTTTCTTTAGAAAAAAAAAATAGCAAAATCAAAAATTTGAGCCGGGGACGTTTCTGAAATTTGGTTGATTTGACATGGAATGAACCTATATTCTTTTAAAATGTATTAACTCTGTAATAAGTGCTTTAAAATGGCAAGGTTATAGTTGTAAAGTGGTTGTAAAATGTCACAAGGTGCAGCTCCCTAAAACTTTGATATCACTATTTTTAAATGTAACTTTTTATTTTTTTTAGTTTACTCATGTTTTATTCAAAGTATTTCATGGAATATCTAAATTTTATTGTATTTCAGCTTTATTTAAATTACTGGAATCAATTTTAATAGTAGAATTTATAGTTAAAAGTAACTACTTTATTTATTTATTTATTATCCCCCTACCCCGTGTAAAAAGTATTTAATGTTTTAATGTTTACTGACTTGCTTTATGTACTTCCTTACTGTACCAGTGAGTTATATTTTTATTTATGTAAGTATTTATGGGCAGCCAAGCATTATTTTACAGCAATTATGATGCAATTGCTGTATGTTATAGAAGCAGAGCTCACACAGAGGGTAAGTATAACAATGGGTGTTTATTGAACAGCAGAGTAATGCATGGTAAGTAGAATTACTGAATGACTATCACTGTAGAGATGACTTGGTAATGGAGGAATGTCTTTGCCTTGCCAGGAACTCATGGAATGGAGATGAGCTCACACCTCGGGTAGAGACTGGTATATCCTTTGGAGATCGTAGGAGGAGACAGGACGCTGGAGACAGGAGGACACAACACTGGAGACGAGACAAGAGGTAAGTAGATTAACAGGTAGGTAACAGGTATGTAGCTAGGAATGCTTAGAATGAGACCACTTCGCATGAACGAGATCGGATGTCTGACTGTGGTGAGGTGTGAGCTTAAATGGTGCGTGGTGATGAGGTGTTGATGATGTGCAGGTGCCTTCCATTAGTATTCAGGTGAGGGTGTGCATTGTGATTGGCTGGCGTGGGAACCTGGCCGATCTGTGACATTACCCCCCTCTCCACGGCCCACTCCAGAGGGCCGAGGGTCCCGACGGCGTGGTGGTGTACCTCTTCCCCTGGGGGCTGGCCGATCTGGGTGGGTTGAGTGGAATTCTTCGAGTATGGTTGGGTCTAAGATGTCATTCCTGGGAACCCATGATCTCTCCTCCGGGCCATAGCCTTCCCAGTCTACAAGTTACTCCAGCTGACCACCACGTCGCCGGGAATCCAGGATCTCCTTTACCTCGTAGATGGTGCCTTCCTCCAGAATCAGTGGGAGAGGGGGTTCTTCACTCGGACCAGGCTCTGTGGGAGGAGAAACAGGAGGGTGGTAAGGTTTTAACAGTGACACATGGAAAGTGGAATGGATCCTGTATTGTGGAGGGAGTTGTAATTTGAAGGTGACCGGGTTGACCTGTCTCAGGATGGTGAAGGGGCCAACATATCTGGGACTTAATTTCTTACAGGGCAAGCGCAATCTGATGTCCCTCATTGACAGCCAGACCTTCTGTCCAGGTTGGTAATGGGGGGCTTCGGACCTACGAAGGTCTGCTGTCATCTTGCGCCTGCGCACTGCTCGCTGGAGTTGATGGTGAGTATTGTCCCAGACCCTCTCGCTCTCTCGGAACCAATAATCCACTGATGGTATTTCCGATGGTTCCCCAGACCAGGGGAACAGGGGTGGCTGGTAACCGAGTACACACTGGAAGGGAGTGAGTCCAGTGGATGGTTGGCGCAGAGAATTCTGAGCGTACTCGGCCCAGCCAATGAACTGGATCCAAGAGCCCTGGTGGCCATGGCAGAAGGTTTGTAGGAAACGGATGATTTCCTGGATTTTTCTCTCCGTTTGCCCGTTTGTCTGGGGATGGTATCCGGACGATAAACTAACGGTCACACCCAGGAGTTTGAAGAATCCCTTCCAGACTCGGGAGACAAATTGTGGGCCCCGATCCGATACAGTGTCTTCGGGTATGCCGAAATATCTAAAGACGGAGTTGAACAATAATTTGGCTGTCTCCATGGCCGTGGGCAGACCTCTGAGAGGAAGAAGTCGACAAGATTTCGAGAATCGGTCCACAATCACCAGTATGCATGTGTTACCGTCAGAATCTGGCAGGTCAGTGATGAAATCTACCCCCAGGTGTGACCATGGTCGGTTGGGAAGGGGCAACGGGAGGAGCTTGCCTGCTGGTAAGTGGCAAGGGCTTTTGGAGATAGCGCAGTCCATGCAGCCCTGGACGAACCTTCTCACATCCCTGGCCATGTTGGGCCACCAGTAGCGGTTCTTCAGCAGCGAGAGGGTGCTGTTGGCCCCGGGGTGACCAGTGCCCAGTGATGTGTGCACGGAGTGGATGAGAGGAGTGCGCTGTGTTCGGGAGACATACTGTACACCTGGTGGGCAGCCCGGCGGAGTGGCCGTGGAAGCATTGGAGGAGGTGTTTGAGTCGGGGTTCCATTGGATGGGACAGACAAAGAGTTTTTCGGGGATGATGGACTCAGGTTTTTTCTCGGTTTCCTCTGGAGTATGTAGATGTGATAAAGCATCGGCTTTAATGTTCTTGGGTCCTGGACGGTAAGATATGGTAAAGTGAAACCGGGTAAAGAAGAGTGCCCAGCGGGCCTGAGGGGGGTTTAGTCTTTTGGCATCACGTAAGTACTGTAAGTTATTGTGGTCAGTTAGGACAGTGAATGGATGTTGTGAACCCTCCAACCAATGCCTCCACTCCTCAAGGGCTAATTTGATGGCCAGAAGTTCCCTGTTGCCAATGTCATAGTTTCTCTCCGCCGGGCTGAGCTTCCGGGAAAAGAAGGCGCATGGATGGAGTTTGGCTGGAGTTCCCTGCTGCTGAGTTAAGACGGCTCCAACCCCCGTGGTTGAAGCGTCAACCTCCACAATGAATGGTTTCCTGGGATCTGGGTGAACGAGGATAGGAGCGTGAGTAAAGGCGTCTTTCAGGCTTTCGAATGCTTCCATTGCGGCAGGTGTCCAGGACAAAGACTTGGGCTTGTTCCATAAGAGGCTGGTGAGGGGGCTGGTGATGGTACTGTAGTTTAGAATAAACCTTCGGTAGAAGTTGGAGAACCCGAGGAATCTTTGGAGTTCCTTTATGGTGGAAGGGACTGGCCATGTCTTGATAGCGTCCACCTTCCCCTCGTCCATACGGATGCCACCACTATCGATGTTGTATCCTAAGAATTGAACTGAGGGTTGATGGAATTAACACTTCTCGGCCTTGAGGAACAGATGGAACTCACGCAGGTGTTGGAGGACCTCCGCAACGTGGTGGCGATGTTCGACCAAGCTCCGAGAGTAAATGAGGATGTCATCGATGTAAACTAAGACGAACTGGTGTAGAAACTCTCGGAGCACCTCGTGCGTGAAGTCCTGGAATACGGAGGGGATGTTGACAAGGCCATACGGCATGACAAGATATTCGTAGTGGCCGGTAGGTGTCACAAATGCCGTCTTCCACTCGTCCCCCTCGCGTATCCGAATGAGGTTATACGCGCTGCGGAGGTCCAGTTTGGTGAAGATGGTGGCTCCGCTGAGATGTTCTAGAGCCGCTGGGACGAGAGGAAGGGGATATCGGAACTTGACGGTGATGTTGTTCAGTGCCCGGTAATCAATGCAAGGCCGCAAGCCTCCGTCCTTTTTGGCCACGAAGAAAAAGCTGGAAGCAGCAGTGGACGTTGAAGGGCGGATGTAGCCTTGTTGGAGTGCCTCTTCGATGTACTCCTCCATGGCCTTCTGTTCCGGTAGAGATAGTGGGTAGATCTTTCCCCTGGGCACTGGCTCACCTGATACCAGATCAATAGCGCAGTCCCATGGCCGGTGAGGAGGTAGTTGGGAGGCTCTTTTCGGGCAGAATACGTCTCTGAAGGGGGCGTAACACGGAGGTATGTTGACAGACTGTTTCTCGAGAGGGCTTTCAATGGAGGTGGAGTTCACAGATAGGGCTTGGATCTGACGAGGAACTGGTCGAGGGATGCATGGGAAACAGGTTGGGAAACACTGATGGCCCCACTTCAGGACTTCTCCCGTGTGCCAAGAGATCTGAGGGTCGTGTCACTTGCTGCTGCGAGAGTTCGGAAGTGCACTCCTCCGCCACACCTGAGAAGGGCGCTGGTCTGGCCATGGGACTGGCGATCAAGGGTGCTGAAGAAGTGGTGGTGCTTGTCCCAGAGGTGATCGGTGGTGGTGGTGTGGGAACAAGAACTCGTCGGAGGTGGTCCACGAGCTCCTGGAAGGGGTCGGGATTACTCATGTTGTCCTCGGTTAGGTTCCGATCTTCTGTTATAGAAGCAGAGCTCACACAGAGGGTAAGTATAATAATGGGTGTTTATTGAACAGCAGAGTAATGAATGGTAAGTAGAATTACTGAATGACTATCACTGTAGAGATGACTTGGTAATGGAGGAATGTCTTTGACTTGCCAGGAACTCGTGGAATGGAGATGAGCTCACACCTCGGGAGGAGACTGGTATATCCTTTGGAGATCGTAGGAGGAGACAGGACGCTGGAGACAGGAGGACGCAACACTGGAGACGAGACAAGAGGTAAGTAGATTAACAGGTAGGTAACAGGTATGTAGCTAAGAATGCTTAGAATGAGTCCACTTCGCATGAACGAGATCGGACGTCTGACTGTGGTGAGGTGTGAGCTTAAATGGTGCGTGGTGATGAGGTGCTGATGATGTGCAGGGGCCTTCCATTAGTATTCAGGTGAGGGTGTGCATTGTGATTGGCTGGCGTGGGAACCTGGCCCGGTCTGTGACACTGTAGAGCTTAATCTGTAGTGAACTTTAACTGAAAAAAACACTGCTTTCAGTCATAGAAAGTATGTGTGCCAATTTATTCAGCGTCACTGTTTTGTCTCATCGCTGACATTCTAGAGGAGTGACACAGAGAGTCTGCAGGCCTGATTTATGAGCGCAAAATGAAAACAACAACTTGAGCAGCAAAATACTTTATTAAGTGCTTACCTGAATGGAAAAAAAAGAAAGAACCCCCCCCCCCCCCCCGGAAAAATCCTGCTGCATAGCAAGAATAATAACTCAGCTTTCAGTGTCAGCAAAATCTGCATCTGCATTGTGCAAATATAAACAGAGAGTTTGTGCAGTGGCCTTCAGAGCAGGCAAACATGTGGGAGAAAATGGGAACTGCTTCCTAGAATCGCAGGAGTAATTAGTTTGCAGTGGGATCAAATTTCTGATCTAGTTATTGAGTCATCCATAATGTTTGGATGAGCCGTCATTATCTAAGCACTTATGCGGTAATTAATTAATCTTTCCTGTTACTCTCAATTCATCAATGGCTTTTTGCTCTGACAAATCGCACTTTATATATGGAGGAGGAGGAGAAAATACAAATTGTGATGGATTCGCACCGTCAACTCCCCTTCATCACAGATGCTGTAGCTGATAGACGGCCGCTGGAAATGCAGATTCATGCATGTTTTCAAAAAAATACTGGGGATATTAGAATATATATCTATCTATCTATATATATATATATATATATATATATATATATATATATCTAGCTATCTAGCTATTTATTGTGTTTTTTTAATATGTTGTAATTTTATACATTGAATGTCCTGTTGCATAGAACTTTATACATTTTTAAGTTAATATGTCTGTATGTTATTTTTTTCTTTCTTTTATCTTCTTCTTGGTTAATTGTTTTACAGTTTTAATTTTGCATAAAACACATCACATATATTATAATGGATATGTACGACAAGGGAAAAAAAATCTTGATTTTATTAAAGAAAATTTATATAATTGTAATATACAATAAATATAATAATATAATATAAAAATAATGAAATTATGATAATGCAGTTATTTTAACTTATTGATATTATATTAGTATGTCGTATATATTGTGTACATGTATTTATAAATATATGATAAATATATTTAAAAATTCTAATATTTAATTGAACATTAATTATAATAATTTAAATAACATTGCTTTATATTACATTTTCAAAACACACTTGTTTGCATACACAAACAACTTTTAATGCTATAATTTTATATATTACTTAATATGTAAGTTAGGGTTAGTTAGAAGATATTGTAAATGTTCAATTAAATACAAATTATGATAATGTAAATAATATTATATTATAAATATTACAATATAAAATACATTTTTAAGATAAAATAAGTATAATAAATGAAAACAATGACATTATAATAATACAATAAATATATGAATAAATATATAATATTTAAAATATTTTTTCAAATAGTTATATATATATATATATATATATATATATATATATATATATATATATATATATATATATATATATATATATATATACAAAATATTTCTATTTTAAAATTTGACAATGTTATATATTATAATACTTTTATGTAACCTCACTTCTGACAACCAACACTCCTGTGATTCAAGCCTGCCATTATAATACACATAATTATTTGTCATCTCAAAGCTCACAAAAGAAAACCCAATCCACTTTGATGTATTACAATAGAGGGTTGATCAAACACAAAAACCAGATAACAAATACAAAAACTAAGAGAAACCAATTAATTTGTTGAAATCCAGCATCTCTGGACCTCCCATGATGGCATCATGATATATTACAATGACAGACTTATTAAAGCAGCACTGGGCTTCACTTATACAGCATTTGATCAAACTGCAATCATATCTGGAGGCGCGCAGCAATGCCTCGCTCTTGTTCTGCTTTTGTTGGCGCGCGCCAGAGGACAAAACAGCAATTATTTTGAGCGTTTGGATACATTCATACGCACAACCGCTGTCCTTCCCAGCCATGGCAGTTATATTGCATTCTGCGTAGGAATATATCAATGCAAGACAAGGTTTACATGCAAAAGTTATTATCCCGCCCCTGCTGTGGGACCTAAAACTCTTCCAAAGCCTGTAACCGTGAAATGTGACCCACCTTTGCCACCAAGTGGCTAAACACCAGCGGGACTTACATGGCAAATGCTGCTGAAAGCCAGAAATGCAGTCAATAAGCTTCCCTGTACAATCATGCTCTGTGTAAAATAACAAACAAACTACATAAAGACATTGTAAATAGAATTTAACTCGGATGACATAGGCTGTAATTCACTTTTATGGAAACACTCGAACCATCCAACAAGCTAATAAACTAGCACTCAACCATCTTGGCCTGAATAAACTGCGAATCTTTCTCATACACAGTAAAAACAGAAGTGTTAATTTAACTCCTATAGAGTTGAATTTGACTCTGTTTCAGATAACATTTGGTCCCACTCGAAATCAGTGTAAAATTTACTCTTTAGTCAGTGTCAAGTTTTTAGAGTTAATTCTACTCAATATTGTGTAAAAAATAACAATGAAACGTGTAAAAGTATTTAACACTGTAGTTTAATCACACTGTTAAGAGTAATATGCTTACACTGTATAGAGTTAATTTAACTACTATTTTACTTAAAAAATATTTATGTAATATTTACTTTTCATTTCTCTACAGTGTTTTAAAAAAATATATAAATCATAAGATGCAGTGTTACTGAATTACAGAACTATCAACTACTATCAAATGAAAACAAGCACAATAACTTTAGATCACAGCACTCACAATTTATTGTACAAATTTTTTTCAAGCATTTCAATGTCAGTGAATTTACATTGCAAACCCATTGCCTTGTCTCTGACAGAAACATGTATAACATCATAAAAATGTTTACCAGAGAAAGCAATATGGCACGACAAGGAGAGTTGTGTCATTCCCTCCATATGACATTTGTATGTCAAAAGGCCTAGGGTAATGCAGGTTGTCGATATGAAAAAAAACAAAATCCTCTTTTGATCTGATCACCTCATATGCATGGAAATGTTCTTGAAAAGTTATTGTAACTAAGGGCACTGTGAGTAGCAACAGTTTTTCACACATTATCAGAACTGACTCAATCTGATAAAACACGGGCACTTCAGATTCAACTTTCCCACAGATAACCAAGTATGGGCGATAAACAAACCCATTATGTTTAGCCCAATTAACCTTCATAACCTGAATGCTACTGGGCACTTGCATTGCCATAGCAATTCCAGAACCTCCTTTTACCATATTTAAAGACACCATTTTTCCTGGACCAATGTCTAACCGACTAAAAGTTGTTGAACTTCGCCAACTATATGCCATATGATGCTGATGCTTTTTTGCCAGCGTTTTGGTAATATTTTTAAACGATTTAAGCTGTTTTTTGAAAAAATTATGCTTCCCTTCATACCTCATACACCAACTATGAAGGACAGGTCCAATTTTCTGGATGCAGCGGGGATAGTGGATAAGAAAATGGTGCTTTGGTAAAAGGTTTTTCTGAGGATACAACTTCTTAAACAGTGTGTGGTGATCCACAATTAAATGTTTTAAATATACACATAAACCTTGAGATAACATGGGCGAGAATATAATGGTTATTATTTGAAGTAGTAAAAGAAGCAGGCCCCAGTGTTGGTCAGTAGAAGTTACCAAATCTCCAAAGATAAGAGGAACATTCCTAAGTAAGCACCAGGACTGAACAGCATTCAGTCCCAGATCATTAGATCCTTCAACTAAATTAACAGCTACAGGCCTGTTGTTTCTCTCCATGAAACCATAATCAAAACTTTGTATTCTTGACTGTATTTCTGCTGATGTAACATGTTTTTCCTTCAAATACAGAAATAATAACTTCAATTCGTACTGGCCCACCCCTTCTAACACATCATGCATCACATCAACTGAGAAGTTCTCTGTTGTGTGAAAATACTCCAATGAATTTAATATGCATGACCTTTTCACACCAAAAACGTATGGAAGGGATGGATTACGAGCCATTTCTTGACAGTGAGCAGTGTGTATATCTTTGGTGCGCAAAACTATTTTGGAAGAATCTTCAGAGAATTCTGTCTGAAAGTCCTCCTTTTCCGCTAAACAGAACCTGCAACAGTACCTTGCACTAAAAGACTCCACCAGACCAAACAAACTATGCAAACCCAAGTTATCACCAGTAACCTGTACTACAGTGCCACGAACATAACCATTGTATAATGGAATCTCAATACCATCACTCTCTAACACTTTAATGTCTCGAACAATGGGAGCAAAAATTTCACTAAAACCATACCGTTTAACATCTTGAGTATGAAATAAGGCGCACAGGTGTATGTTAGCCAAAAAAGAATTCCATTTTGGAGAGAAGTTTCTTAAAGTAAAATATACTCCACCCAATTTATGAATACCTCGCTTAGGACCCAGAGGGTTGGCAACCTCAAAGTCATCATAGAACATCTGGATCTGTATTGTCTGCTTCTCAGTTGAGAACAGGGGGTGACATTTAAAAAAAGATCCATCACAAATATCTCTCAGTCTAGAGTCGCTGGTAGCTGAGCTTTGCAACATTTCTGCAACATACTGACTTTTAAATATTGACTGCAGTGTAGATAAAATTGGAATATACATGAATTTATCTTGAACAACTACCTGATCATATGTTCCAGTCTTTTTATTTCGTCTTGTGTCAAATCTTGAACCAATCACACATTCAACTGGTTCTACTATTTCCCACTTGTCAGTCATAAATTTTGATCGCTTGTATTCCGAATTTAGAATTGTGAAAGGATTCTCTAACCCCTCAAAACACGCCTCAACTTTCTTGCACATTTCCGTTTCTCTTTCATTACTAAATACATGCTTTATCACTGTCTCTTTAGCATGCTGATGGATATCTTGAACGATCTCTTCCATGGAAATCACTACAGAATTCAGTGTACTTTGACCAACACCTGCTGCCTTTAGATCAGAAATTACAGCTGAACAACTATTTACAATGTATGGTGAAGATAACTGTGACTCAGCAGCCTCTAAATATTCAGTCGACTCTTCAACATGAGAAACATTACTTGTATTGACTGTACTTTGAGGATATGTAAGATCATATTCTACAGAATCAACTAAGCTGCTTCCATGGCACTTATTAAGATGCTTTCTTAAACCAGAAAAACTACCAAAAGAACGTGAGCATCCTTCTTGACCACACTTAAGAAAAAGAGTCCTGCCTGTACATAGCCCATGAATTACCTTAAAGTGCTTAACAAGGTTGTTTGGACTTCCATGGTCACTTTTGCAAAGAAAACACTTCATAGTTTTATCTCAATTAACGCACCATTCTTGCTCGCAACTCTGCAACTCTAGGAGTTTCCTTTGTTTCCCCCATGTCGATGTTATAGATGGTTGTTTGCACAAAAGTGAAAAAGCTGCTCAGAGAAGAACTGTATGACGTACCAAAGACGTAATGGGCTTTAAAGAGTTCGTCAAAAGCTCCAACTGAACCTTTTGCCTTGCATGGAAGTGCATGCTTGTCAACCACAATGAAGTAGGAGTGAATGGTGCTCTGTGTGGATCCCTGGGCGAGAAGGTAGGGCTGACTGCTTTGGGTGATGTTGTCTAGATGCTGCTGCACACTGGTTCCAACCTACAACAAAACACATTCAACAGAATTGTTTTGGTGACTAACTTCTGACAATAGGTCAGATCACCTCAAACTGTGCACAAGATTGTGATGGAATATATTTTAAACAACTGTTAAAGGATTAGTTCACTTTAAAAAAAAAATGTTGCTGATAATTTACTCACCCAAGATGTTCATGTCTGTCTTTCTTCAGTCGAAAAGAAATGAAGGTTTTTGAGAAAAACATTCCAGGATTTTCTCCATATAATGGACTTCCATGGTGACCAACAGTTTGAGGGTTTAAATGAGGGGTCAAATGTTCATCTCAATGCAGCTTCAAAGTCTCTACATTATTCCAGCAGAGAAATAAGGGTCTTATCTAGTGAAACGATCGGCTGTTTTCAAAATAAATAAATAAATAAATACTTTTTAACCACAATTGCACGTCTTGTAGAATCTCAAGATCCGCCACACATTACGTCATGACGTTGGAAAGGTCACGCGGGGCGTAGGCGGCAAAGACTAATATTAACGCCCTTTACCAAAAAAACAAAAAAAAACAAATAAACCATGATGTCGGACGATTTTGAAAATAAAGGAGAAAATTAGATCAAATATTTCAAGCTTCCCTACCTTTTTGAACCGGCTTACGTCTATGTCCCGCGTGACCTTTCCAACGTCATGACGTAATGTGTGGCGTATCTTGAGATTCTACAACACGTGCAAATGTGGTTAAAAAGTATATAATTTTTGTTTTTATTTTGAAAATGATTGTTTCACTAGATAAGACCCTTATTTCTCTGCTGGGATCATGTCGAGACTTTGAAGCTGCATTGAGACTTTGAATCCTCATTTGAACCCTCAAACTGTTGGTCACCATGGAAGTCCATTATATGGAGAAAAATCCTGGAATGTTTTCCTCAAAAACCTTAATTTCTTTTCGACTGAAGAAAGAAAGACATGGACCTCTTGGATGACATGGGGGTTAGTAAATAATCAGCAAAACATTTTTTATAAGTTAACTAATCTTTTAAGCATACCTTTTGAAATCTGATGAGCTGATCTACGGCTTGATATGCAGACATCTTTCCCGGCCTCTTTCTACCTTGTGCAGATGGTGGTAGCAAATGTAGCAGCAGCAAGATGGCAGACATGTCACTGTCCCAGCCTACAAATAAGTAAATAAAAACCTGGTTAACATTATGCCATAGCATAGAATTCAAATTGACAACTTGCACCATTACGAAAATGTACACTACACACATAACCCAGAATAAAAAGTAAAACAGTTCCATTCATACCATTCTCAACTTCAGCAGCTGACTCAGCATTGCGCATCAAATCCAAGAGTTCTGTGGTGGGTACAAGTCCATGGCTTTCCTTTATTACTTTTGTTTTGAAAGTGGTTGGCCACTTCTCCAAGAATTTGTTGGCCGTGGCCTCACCAAACAGAAGTCTGAAATCTTCTTCTATCTGCAATGTAACACACATAGACAGAAGTGATGAGTGATACCTAATGCTACATTGGATATTTTGGTGATGCAGTGAATTAAGATGTCATACCAGTCCTGGTGTGTCCAGAAATCGTGGGAAGACCAAGAAGACATCTGATGATTTGGCTTCATCGTTGACCATTGCTTGCCGATATATGAAGGTCATTTTCATCTTCTCACGGACAGTCTTTTCATCAGCAGAGTGTCTCAAAACAGCAATAGCTGCTTCCACATTCTCATCAGATGGCTCTCTGTCATAGGTGAAGGGCTGACGACCACGGCCTGGCCCACCAACTTAAGACAAAATACAATGTTGAGAACTAATTTCTGTACAATTCACAGGTCAACATTATAATCGCATGTCACTGATCAGTAAACATACCTTTAGGAGATTTGCTGACTGAGGCACCTCTTTCCTCTGCTGTTTTTCTTTGTATGGTCTTCAATCGCCATGCAAGGTATCCCGAACCACTCTCCGGATCATAGTAATGTTCCTATGTGATTATAAATAAATTATAAAGGAGTACTATTAACATTTCAAAGAGTGCATATTGCAATAACCCATTTACTTACATATCCATGTTGTGAGTATGGGTCTTCTAGATAGGGAAACAAAGCTACTATCCCCTGTGCATACATCACTCTGACACTTTTGGGGGGGGATGTCCTAGCATATGAATTCAAAGTTAACATCACACTCAATTGACATTGCACAACACAATTTACATACATAATAACTGTAAAATAATAACAATGTTTCTTTACATCCCATCTATATGCTTAATTCTTACCCATGTGTTTCTGTCATCTCAGCAGCAAGTATGTTTATCATCTGTCTTCTGGTGGCGTCTGTCAGAGATTTGGTTTTTCCATACTCTTGCATAATGCGTTCACCGCCAGGCTTTGATGTTAGGATTTTTTCAATCAACTAGGTGGAATAAAATGTGCTTTCCGTTATTGTAAAACCATATGTAATGCTGAAAAAAAATAGTTATCTAAAGAACACTTCCCATGGTGAAACAACATTCAGATTGGACCACCACTTACCGCTTTTGCCTCATAGTTTATGTGGCATGGCCTTTTAGGCTGGCTTCCTTCAGCAGCGGCTACTTCTTCAACAGGGTCACACATCATAAAATTCAGGATGACGGTGTCATCAGATGTACCCGAGCATGATGATGATTGAGAGGCACCTGTTCATTATGAAATTTGTACAAAACTTAGAAACATATTACAAGTTATTTTTAAGACAATAAATGTTCTCATTCTAAAAATAATTTGTGAATTGTCTGAATGAATACCAAGTCCTCCATTGCCCAGCATGATTCTGAAAGTTCCAGGTGACTCCTTCACTATTTCTTCAAAAACCTCTGTGTCAACTTCTGTGTCTGACTGGTCATACACCTTAATGTCAGGCTGCCTGCTTTCTGGTATGTTGAATTTTAGACACACTGTTAAAAAAAAAAAAAAACATGCATTCCCTTCTCACAAGAATCAAAGGTGATCACAAAATGATGAAAGACAAGTATCTGCACCCGATTTTATGTAACTGAAAATATAAAGCACAACAGAAATGATTATTGACCTAACTAGATATCATAACATAATAGGTTAATGCCTGTATTTTGTCATTGGGTGATGTATATTGCTTTAACCTAATGTACCCACCTTCTTTCAAGAAAGCATCAAATGTCAGCTCAGATAGCTTGACGTATTTCTGCTCTTCCCCGAATTGAACACGCAACAGCATTTTGCCCCTGTTAACAAAGAAAATATATTCAAAATCATCATATAGGGCTGGTTCAACTAAGATTTACATATCCATTTCTCTCAGTAGTGGCAATGCACTATGCATTAGATGTTACTGCAATTAAAAGGGGCGGCTGAAGAAGATTGTGCTGGTTGAATATAACTTTCTATAAATAATAAATTTTCTGCAGCAAATGGGTTAGGCTAGTTTAGAGGCACGGTGTCCCTATCAGCTAACGTTACCAAATAACTGTGCCAACTGCCAAAGTAGCTGGCTCATTAGCTGTTTAAGTTCGAACAGTAAAGCACACCGTTTTTTCGTATCCGTCATTTGTTGGCTCTTAAAAGTGTAAAATCGTGATTGACATAATGTGAGGTCGTATTTATTTTTTAACGTGCGAAAATTTCGGACGCGAATTTCGGACCTTTAAAATGGTTAAGCCGTGTTAAACAAACACGTCATGCAATCAGTGATCCAAGTTATCGTTTTATAAGACCAATTAACTATCAGAAGCAAGCTAACATTACCAGTAATCTGTAAAGTTGATTAAAAAAAAACAAAACAAAAAAAAACAGATTTAAAGCATGCACACTGAGTCCGAAATTCGCGTCCGAAATTTTCGCACGTTAAAAAATAAATACGACCTCACGTTATGTCAATAACGCTTGCACACTGCCTACGAAACTTTCGTCCGTCATAAAAAAAAATCGAAACGGGTTCGATTTTCTGCGTTTTTCGCATCCGTAACAAGCGTTTGAATGGTGTTTTGACAGTTGAGAGCCACAGAATGATGGATACGAAAAAACGCATGCGAAAATTTCGGACTCAGTGTGCAAAGACCTTAACGTTGCCTGCATGGGAAGCTAAAAATACGTTATAAGACAATTAACTGTATTAAATCTTTTGTTGTTATAGCGACCGAGCAAACGTTATTTTACGCAAATCATTCTGACCAACTTCATTCGTGAAAATATTGCAACACATAAAGAAACACAGTTACCGATACGGATTGCTATAGCTGGTTACTTCTAATATGACCTCAACTAATATCAGCACAACTCTAAAATTATGTAAAGTTAAAAAATACCGTTTTGGTGTTGACAACACAGGGATGTTACTTACCTCAGTGGCCTATAACGTTCAGTTACTCCTTTGCAATCTTCCTCCACCGACATATATGTGCCAACTGCCAAAGTTCATCACAACAGAGTGGCGGGTATTCATCACTGCTGTAGAGTTGAAATTGTCGCGCGTTTCTGCAGATTTTTACACTCACTTTTAACTCCACTGATAGAGCAACTTTACTCTCCAAAATGTTGAAAATACTCTACCTGGGTTAAAATAACTTTACTCTGAAATATTAACACCCCATTTTTTACTGTGTAGGTTCATTGAGACGGCATCAGGGTTCAAATGCGGTGCTGCTGGAAAATAAAAATGCCTTAGTCACTAAGTTTAATACAGGACACGGTGTGTTTTGCCAGGTGCAGAGTTGATTTAGCATATCCGAGGTAGAGATATGACGAGGATATAAGCACTTCGCTGAGAAACATGATTCTAGGATGCTATACAGCAAATCAATTGCAAATTCCTTTAGTGGTATTTGCACAATATACAAGTATATTTTAGTTTCCCAGAAATGCTTGTCAGGACATTCGACAGAATACTTTACCCATATTTCATTAAAAGTAATCACATAAAAAGAAAAAGCAAAAAAGGCACGCTTAATGGGATAGTTCACCCAGAAGAAATAAAATTATATATATATATATATATATATATTGTGACGAGTCAGTTGTCTCCCCCCCTAATTATCAGCACTCCCCGTCCCTTAATCGCCGCCCTTCACCAGGCTCCCGACGGGAGTAGGTGTGTGAGAGAGGAGGGGCGCTGAAACAGCCAGGTCTGGCGGCGTGTGATGAGGCACACACCTGAAGTGAATGGAGCCTCATCACCGCCGCTGTTATATGCCGGCTGCGCCTCTCCTCTGGAGACCGGTCTCTTCCCCGTGCATGCACGCTGGTGTCCTCGTGGGTCCAGGAAGGGAGCGTCGAGCGCGGAGGACCGCACCCGCGAGACGGCTGACGGGCCAGGATGCCGGGCCGTACCCCTGGAAGCGCCGCGGGCCCAAAGGAGGACGAAGCCGCCGACAGAAGCCGCCGCCCTCGCGCCCCGGACCCAAGGGGGAGCGCGTGCGGCCACCGGACTCCGCCCCTTACCTGGACCCTTCCTTCCAGAACACTGCCCCTCCTTCACAACCCGCGCAGCACGACGAGGACACCAGATCCCCTGTTTATTTTGGACACTTAATCCCCTTTGGACACTTTATTTTATTATTTCTGTTTAATAAAAGCCTCTCCGAGGCCTGACGCCACACCCACTGTGTCTGTCGTTTGCTCCTCCCGCCACAATATATATATATATATATATATAATTTTCATCCATCCGAGATGTAGGTGATTTTTTTTTTCTTCAGTAGAACAGTAAAGAAATTTTTTTAGCTGAAACATGGTGATTCATAAAATGCTAGTCAGTGGCTACTGGTACTTTGGGAGTCAAAAAAGCACATACAGGCAACATAAAATTAGTCCCCGTGGCTCCTGACGATATATTGAGGTCTTATGAAGCGAAACAATTGGTCTGTGCAAGACACTGAACATTATTTACAACATTGTAATCCAGATCCTCTTTGAGAGATTTCCGGTTCATAAATGAATAATTCTTTGAATCAGTTCTTTTTAGCGAACTAGTTGAACCACTTCATCAAATCGGACTAAAGCGTCTAAACAGGTTTCGGTCGAGCAGCACAGATCTGCAAGTAGTTACTCAATCAAAACTCACTTTTGGATGCCTGATAGTCATTCTGACTCGAAATGAACCAAAATAGCGGTAGTCACTAAACTGAGCAAACAGTTCGACTCGGACCGAAGACCGATGAGCCGCTGATATGCGCATATATGAACCGAACACTTGAATGAAGGGGCCAAATTAACATTTTTATGGTTTCTCAAGGTTTATGTAAAAAGGAGAGCTGATGAAGACTAGTTTATTCACTTTATATGCTTTAGACATGTAAAACATATACGTTTCACATCATTATTGGATGCTTTAATGATATAAATGCATATACATTACATTATTACGTGATTATTTAAACAAACTGGTGAATTGTATATATATTTGAACCAGTTCAATGAAAGAAATGGAAAATAATCATATTTCCCTGTTTGCCTGAGGCTCTGGATTACAGGTAATAATGTTGTAAATAATGTTCAGTTTCTTGCGCAGACCATTCGTTTCACTTCATAAGACCTCAATATATCGTCAGAAGTCACGGGTATTCTTTTGTGTGTGTGTGTGTGTTGCCTCTATTTGCTTTTTTGACCCTCAAAGTTTACGATAGTCATTGACTTGCATTTTATGAATCACAAAGAAGCACGGTTTCAGCTAATTGTTTTTTCTTTGCTGCTCTAATGAAGAAGAAAGTCACCTACATCAGGGATGGCCTGAGAGTGAGTAAATTGTCAGCCAATTTTCATTTTGGGGTCAACTATTATTGACTATTTGACTACTGACTAATATAAACTTCTTTTTTTGGGGGGGGCAAACCCCACTTGCTGTTTCATCTTATCTGATTTCCTTTTTTTTTTTTTTTTTTTTTGGTGTGTAACTCTCTCAACTGACTTAGTCCATTACTATCCACTCTCAAGCACTTAGTTGTATTTAAAAACTTAAATGGAACATGCTTCTTGCGCTGTAATAAAACTGTAAGATGGTAGAAAGCATGTGCTTTACCTTTCTTGAGTTTTATAGTGCCTTAAAACATGTTTACATGTCCTTTGATGCTTGGGCCCCCAAGGCCAGTGAGGTGGAAAGGTTATCAAGGACATCACATCAGCAAAACTTTCAAAAAGTAATTTCATAGAAGTCAGCAAACTTTTATATTCTTAAGGGTTATTCAAAACTACACAGCCATTAAAAACCACATAAACAGAATTATATCAAAGTATAGTTTAGTTTATCATAAATGCTTGTCAGTGCATTCAGCAGTACATTTTAAGTACATATAAAAATGACCTTAAGTGGGTAAAAAATTAATAATTCAACTATAATACTTTCCCATTTAACATGAAATGATATGTGCTTGTAGTACTTTGTCATTTTCTGTAATATTTTGTCAATGGTCTGACTTAAATGCCCACCTACTTGTTATCTACCCTAGCCCATGATTTCTCAGTGGTATCTTTCGGTCAGGCGTGCACAGTAAGTCTTGCAGCTATGGTCTCTTTAGTAGGGTTCATGGTCAAATGTCCATCTGAGAGGAGCACAAGGGTCCCTCTGCTTGACTGGCTCCATCTGTGGTGCAGCATAATGATTTTTTCACGCTGCATTAAGTTAACACTGCACTGCCAGCAAGACAGGCCAAGACCTGGCCTTTAATTGGGGATTTGTGTGTGTCTCCGTGTGTGTGTGCTGTTGTTGTGTTTGGTGGTGTGAACCAAAAACTGTATTTATAGCTTCCATTTTTCATTCTTTTTGGAGTATCTCAGCTTTAATCCACCTTTTGTTGCTCTCTGGATCACGTAATTTGCTGTATATGGTAAATTGTCAGGAAGAGAATAGATGGTTGTTCTCGGTTTGTTTGTTTAAAAACAGATGATGATACTGAAGTTATGGGTTAGAGTTAGGTCAGTCAATGTAGAATTTCAAGATAATTTATTATAATAACACTGATTGTTTTTCCCTCTTATTAAAAAAATTAAGTTCTAAAGAACAAAGAACAGCATTTATTTGAAATAGAAATGTTTTGTAACATTGAAAAATAAGGCAAAAATAATGTTCACATCCTGACAAACCCTCACATTTTTCCATGTGTGCATGCAGTTGTCCGTGACTTCCCAATGTGTTCCCAATTTCAATGTGTTTAACGCTGGTTTAGGCCTAAATGGCTCTTAGGCCTGATCCATCCAATTGGAGACAATTGCCGCAGACACATTCTCCCACAATGCTTTTCACATTCGACAGGCACTGAGCAAAGAATCAGAGCTATAACTGAATAGAAATGAATCTAATCCCAATGGGATTTAACATCATCTGCTTGCAAAGAAATGGATTGCATGTCTAGGAATAGTGCGGGTCACACAAGAATTCAAAGGGTGAAACCAAGACCGAATTTGGCATACAAATTCCCAATGTGCATTTGGTCCATGTCACGAGACCGTGGATATATTGAGACCTTGTAGATGTAAAAAGTGGATGACGGATTATGATATTCATCAGCTCTGCTCAAGAATATTAATTATATGATGTTACATTCATCCAGCAGGCATTTCTGATTTGAGGATTGGTAAATGTTGGAAAATATGCACTAGTTGGATTACTATTTGGACAAATTGCATGTTGTTCTGTTTGGTTTCTTCCAAAAACTGGAGAAGATTTTCTAAAGTTTTGAAAGAAATGAGATGGTTGCTACATCCTTTAGAATTTTATTGGCATCTGTGGTTCTATGAAGAACCTTTAACATATATGGAACCTTTCCAATGCAGGATCTTTATAGTGGAAAAGGTTCTTTAGATAGTTTAGAATTCTTCATACTAATAAGAAAAAAATGGTTCCTTATTGGCATTTGTGATTTCATGAAGAACCTTTAACATCCATAGAACCTTCCCATGGCACAAGAGGTTTTACATTCTTAAAATATAGTTTCTAGAAGGGATTTTTTGAAACAATGCAAAAAAATAATAATAAATAAATAAATGTTTGGTTCCCCAAAAGCCAAAGAACTATGTTCTTTATTGGCATTGGTAGTTCCATGAATGACATTTAACATCCATGTCATCTTTCCTCCTTCTTCAGCTTATTAAAATGTTATTTTAAGAACTGATCACATAAAGGTTCTTTGGGGAACCCAAAACAGTTCTTCTATGGCATCACTCTGAAAACTTGGTTCCCTTTCAGTCGGTCACTCCGAGTCACGTCGGATGACCGACGAAATTGGGATCTCACTAGAGAGACCTATCCACTTCGAGTGTAACTAAACGAGCCAATGGACATTGGCATGCGGTAATTTGCATCCAGCTGCCGCTGATCACAGTGTGAGTATAAGAGGCAGCAGGTGCACCACATTAATTCAAACTTTAGCTTCGGAGCCGAACGGTGGTGTATCACTACTGCTCTCCTGTTCCTCGAGTGATTGCTGAAAGACGAGTGTGGGCGTTACGGCGTTGCAGTGGTGGTCGTGGTCGCACGGGAGAAAAAAAAGATCGTCTTCGTGCAGACATCCACACCAGGAGTGTGTGGTGACCAGCTCCCCTGCGTGCTTCAGCACTAAAAGAGCAATTTCTCTAAAAGAGCAACACGGGTGATCGCGTCTTTTTAAAGATGTCTTATCACCCGTGCGTTTCTGGGTGTGGTCGTTTCCTGGCGCCTCAGGACGGTCACGATCGCTGCCTCACGTGTCTGGGCATTCAGCACGCTGAGGAAGCTTTCTTGGATGGTTCATGTTCTTCTTGTGGGGACATGACCATCTCGGAGTTGCGTAATAGACTCCGTTATGTCAAATATCAAGTCAAGTCAAGTCAAGTTGAGCTTTATTGTCATTCCGCTACATGTGGGGACATGCAGTGGAACGAAATGTCGTGCCTCACAGGACCACGGTGCTACATAAATACAGACATACAACAATGAAGTAGAACACTATAAACCTATACACAGACTAACCTACTGACAGATGTTGACTAAGTTTACTATATATATAAATGTTTACCCTATACAACTAAGATAAAGATAAAAAATACAAACTATACAAACTATGCGAATGCTTCACATAAATACTGTACATGTGCAGAGAGAAACATTGTGAGTCAAGCAGCTGGCTGGGGAACAGTATAAGATGATTTGTAGTGGTGCATGAGCATGTAAACATACATATATTTCTGAGTCTTTTGTGGGATTGTGTACATATAGCAATGTAAGAAAAGTGTCTAGTGCATAGAGGAGAGTGTGTTACTACAGGTGGTTTGTACGGGCCCACTCACCTGTGTGTAGCACACTTGAATTGCACAAAAAAAAGTTCACAGTATTTTTCTTTGATGAGGTAAGGTTGTGGGGGGGGGGGGGTGTTTGGAGGGGGGGGGGTCCATGTTTCAGGAGGTAGGGGGTTGCATGGGGTTTCAGAAGGGGGTGGGGTGATCTGAGTTCAGGGCTCTCACAGCCTGGGGGAAAAAGCTGTTGAGCAGTCTGGCGGAGCGGGCTCTGATGCTCCGGTACCGTCTTCCTGATGGTAGGAGCTGGAAGAGACTGTGGGTGGGGTCCTTCACGATGCGGAAATATGGCGGAGTCCCTCTGCCTCTGCCACGATCCTGCGTTCGTCCCAGCACCCGGGGTGGTGCTGCATCCGGTGGAGTCAGAGGTGATTTGAGGACCACTGTGAGGGCTTCCCCAAGTGGAGCTCCTCCCCCCTCAAGCACTCCGCAGCCAGTGGAGCTGCCGGTGGAGCTGCCGAAGGAGCACGCTGGGCCCTCTGCTGGACGAGGTGAACCACGCGTTTCCTTCGGTGCCCCCTCTGACGATCAGATGTCGATCGCTGCATCGGAGGGCAAGCTCTCTCTCTCCGGGGATGACGACCCGGCTGCGTTTCCCCCTTCGAGTGTGGTAGCGTTGTCCGAGCCAGACCCAGAGATGACGGCTATGCTTTCCCAGGCCACCGAGAATGTCGGGCTCGTGTGGAATCCTCCACCGTGTCCCGATCCTTTGAGGCTGGACGAGTGGTTTCTCGGTGGGGGTCGCGCTGAGTGGGGGTCCTCCGCGCCCCCCTCTGGTGCCATTCTTCCCGAAAGTGCATGAGGAGCTCGCAAGATCGTGGAAGGCACCTTTCTCTGCCCGAAAAACAAATCTTGTAGCTCCTCCCCCCTCACCACCCTCGATGGTGGAGCCGCTTTGGGGTACGCGGGCATCCCCTCGGTGGAGCGGTCTGTGGCCATGCAACTGTGTCCAACAGCCGCTACCACCCTGCGGGGTGACCCGTGTGGCCAGGTACAGTTCCTGAATGCTCCCGTGTCACAGACCGGCCTCTTCGGCGACGCTGTCGAGAGCTTTGCCCAGCAGTTCTCGGCAGCACAGAAGCAGACTGAGGTGTTCAAACACATCATGCGCCGGAGGAAACCTGCTGCTTCCAAACTGGCTGCAGCCCCCTCAGCCTGTTCGTCGCCGTGGGCGCCCCCTGCGGCTGCCATCGCTCCCACGCAGCCTCAGCAGCCTTCCACCAGGCAGCGTCGTGGAGCCGGTCACAGGCAGGACGCCCAGCCTGTCCAGGCCCCCGCCAAACCTGGCGGCAAGTGCAAGTGCAAGAGGCCCTGAGACGGGCGACCCAGAGAGGGAGGAGACTGCTTATTGGGAGAGGTGACCGCACCTCTCCCTCCCCCGAAGGAGGGCCGGGTGGAGAATCTTTTGTTTTTGTTCTGCTGTTGGCCCGGAAGCCAGCGGTACCCAAAACTTCACTAAAAGAGCGGTTTCCTCAGTCTCTGGGTCCCAAGAGGGGGAGAGTTGTGAGCTGTGCATCACAGGATCACTTCCCTCCTCCTCTCTCGCCAGCGGGCAGCAGTGGGTGCCCAAGAGCTCCACTTCTGTCCATTCGTGGAACCAGGTAAGGGCTGTAACACTCGAGTCCCCGCTTCATGTCGTCACATGCCAGGCTGTCACAAGCCTCAAGCCGGGTTCCTGCGTTTCCTCCCACACGAGGAGGAATCAGGTGAGTGTTACACTTGACAACCAGACCCCGCCCCTGCCATCACAGGCCAGGCCGTCACAGGCCCCGGGCCGGGTCCCTGTGTTCCACCACGCTGCCCCACCGCGGGTACGTCAGTGGCCCCGTTAGTTCCGCTGGCACGGTCTCTCGGAGCCTGGTCTCCAGTCCGTCCCGGTGGCTCCTGCGGACCATCAGACTCGGCTATGCAATTCAGTTCGCCCGGTGTTTCCCCAAGTTCAGGGGCATCCGGTTCACTTCAATCAAGACCGTCGATGCCCCTGTCTTGCGTGCGGAAGTCGCAGTCTTGCTGGCGAAAGAAACAATAGAGCCGGTCCCTCCAGCCGATATGAGGTCAGGGTCTTACAGCCCTTACTTCATTGTGCCCAACAAAAGCGGTGGGTTACGACTGATCTTGGATCTGCGAGTTTTGATCCGCGTGCTTTACAAGCTACCGTTCAAGATGTTGACGCAGAAAAGCATTTTCGAGCATGTCCATCCCCTAGATTGGTTTGCAGCGATTGACCTGAAGGTCATGACTCAATCCTACCGCGAAACAGGGCATTCCTGCAATTCGCGTTTGAGGGTCGTGCATGTCAGTACAAGCTCCTGCCTTTCGGGCACCTCAGCCAGTTGGGTTTTCAGGTCAACTGGGGAAAGAGCAAACTCGTGCCAATGCAGAGGATCTCTTTTTTTGGCATGGAGTTGGATTCGTTCAGCCAGACAGCACGCCTCACCCAGGAACGTGCTCAGTCGGTGCTGAACTGCCTCAAGACTTTATCAGGCAGGACGGCGGTCCCACTGAAACTCTTTCAGAGGCTCCTGGGGCATATGGCTGCAGCTGCGGCGATAGTTCCGCTCGGTCTGCTCCATATTAGATCGCTTCAGCACTGGCTCCATAGCCGAATCCCGAGGTGGGCGTGGAAATGCGGTACTCACCGGTTTCAGATTACACCGGCCTGCCGCAAAACCTTCAGCCCGTGGTCAGATCCCTCGTTCCTTCGGCTGCAGATCAGGGAGGGCGAGGAGCAGGTCCTTTTAGTGGCTCCATATTGGCCCAACAGGACCTGGTTCCCGGAACTCATATTCCTCGCGACAGCCCCTCCCTGGCCGATTCCTCTGAGGAAGGATCTGCTTTCTCAGAGACGGGGCACCCTCTGGCACCCGCGTCCAGACTTGTGGAAACTCCATGTGTGGTTCTTGGACGGGACGCGGAGGTTCTAGGTGACCTGCCCCAGGAGGTAGCTCTCACTATCACTTCAGCACGAGCACCGTCCACAAGACGGGCCTATGCGCTGAAGTGGAACCTGTTCGTCGAATGGTGTTCCTCTCACCATGAGGACCCCTGGATATGTTCGATCAGAGCCGTGCTTTCTTTTTTGCAACAAGGGTTGGAGTGTAGGCTGTCCCCCTCCACCCTTAAGGTTTACGTTGCTGCTATTTCCGCCTGCCATGACCCATAGAGGGGAGGTCGGTGGGGAAGCCAGATCTGGTTGTCAGGTTTCTCAGGGGGACCAGGAGGTTAAATCCTCCTAGGCCTCCCTCCTTACCCTCTTGGGATTTGGCATTGGTGCTAAGAGCCCTACAAACTGCCCCTTTGAGCCGTTGCAGTCAGTCGAGTTGAAGATTCTCTTTATGAAAACCCTACTCCTGACTGCGTTGGCCTCGATCAAGAGGCCTTGATCTGCAGGCATTTTCGGTCGACGAGTCGTGCCTTGAGTTTGGGCTTGCTGACTCCAGTGCAACACTGAGGCCCCGGCCCGGCTATGTGCCCAAGGTTCATACCACTCCCTTCAGGGACCAGGTAGTGAACCTGCAAGCGCTGCCCCTGGAGGAGCCCTAGCTTTGCTCTGTCCTGTACGCGCACTGCGACAGTACGTGGATAGAACTCAGAGCTTCAGGACCTCGGAACAGCTCTTTGTCTGTTACGGAGGACAGCAAAAGGGGAAGGATGTCTCCAAGCAGGGGATGTCCCACTGGATAGTGAATGCCATCACCTTGGCCTACGAAGCACAAGGTGTGCCCTGCCTGCTCAGGTTGCGTGCTCTCTCCACTAGGGGTGTCGCATCGTCCTGGGCGCTGGCTCGTGGTGCATCGCTAGCAGACATCTGTAGAGCTGCGGGTTGGGCGACTCCCAACACGTTCACTAGGTTTTATAGCCTACGTGTTGAACTGGTTTCCTCCTGTGTTCTCACCTCAAACGGGTAGTGGCACTGAGAGGCCCGGCTCAGAGTCGGCTTGCGGCGTTCTTACGCCCAATTCTCCAGAGAGTTCCTTAACCAGGCAAACCCTGTCGAGTCCTCCAGCACTCCGGTGTCCGGACGTGGCGGAGTGTCCGGCGCCAGGCCTTTCAGCCAATGAATTCTTGAAATCTGGGCTGAGGCTAGTGCCCATATGAGAGACCCTGCTGGGATCCTATATGTGTATTCCACAGTATGCTTATTAGAGCCGTGTTTCCCCTGGCAGACCACGTTCTGCTGTCTCTAATGATGCAGTCTAAGCCATCTCAGAGACTTCCATGTGCAATAGGGCCCTACGGGGTTACTTCACATGAGTAATGTCACTTAACCCCCTCTGGGAGGAGGTGACTCTGCAGTGTGCCTCTTCCAAGCGGGAGGGCACGCTTCCCAGTGTTATCCAAGTCCTACTGTTTGGGTTGCTCAAGGAACAACAGTAGTTAACCTTCTCTGTGTAGAACCCGGTCCTATCGTCTGCCTTATAGGAAGGATTAGGAGGCCTACACAGGGCACTGGAAGGGGCAGCTCCTGTGGCGCTTTGGTAGGGATCCCAATTTCGTCGGTCATCCGACGTGACTTGGAGTGACCGACTGAAACGGAACGTCTCGGTTACGTATGTAACCCTCGTTCCCTGAAGGAGGGAACGGAGACGTCACGTCCCGTCGCCACAGTCGCTATACCACCGCTGAGCTGCCGGGTCACCGGCTCGGCTCCTCAGCGAAAGCATGAATTAATGCGGTGCACCTGCTGCCTCTTATCCAGCAGCTGGATGCGAATTACCGCATGCCAATGTCCATTGGCTCGTTTAGTTACACTCAAAGTGGATAGGTCTCTCTGGCGAGATCCCAATTTCATCGGTCATCCGACATGATGTCTCCATTCCCTCCTTCAGGGAACGAGGGTTACATACGTAACCGAGACGTTTCTTCTGGAACTTGGTTCCTTTTAGAACTTCTATTTTTAAGTGTAATAGAAGAACCACTTTTGGTTCCCCAAAGAACCTTTATGTGATCAGTTCTCAAAAGAAGTATTTTATCTTAGTGGCAAAAACGTTTGAATAATATAAATAACCTTTTGTATATTGGAAAGTTTCTATGGATGTTAAAGGTTCTTCATGAAACCACTGATGCCAATAAAGAATCTTTATTTTTAGTGGTGTATATGGTTTCATGAAGAACCTTAAACATCAATAGCATCTTCCTATTGGACAAAAGGTTCTTTATAGTGAAAAAAAATGACCTTTAGCTAAAGGTTCTTTGTGGAACCAAAAATGGTTATTTTATGACATCACTGCAAAAAACACCTTTTTGGAACCTTTATTTTTAAAAAATGGTTCACTGAAAGGTTCTTTTGGGAATCTAAATCAGTTCTTCAACATCACTGCAAAAACACCTTTATTTTTAAGAACACTTGGTTGTAGATACATTGCATGGCCACTGTTTACATTGGAAACCACATATCAAAGGCGATAAGCTCAACGTCCCTCTCGAAAGCCCTTTTGGGATAAAGGAGTCTCTGCTAAAGCAACGCCTGCCTCATCAACTCTTGGAAAACAGCTGTTTTTGGTTCCCACACATCGGCCAGACATAGATCTCATTCGCACATCACCCATCTTAAAAACTCGAAAGCCAGAGACGCTCGTGTGTACACGCACCATGACAATCTCCCATTACTCCACCTGGGATACTCATCCCTCTTACCCAAGCAGCACCAATGTCTTGTCCAGGTGATAAATGTGTATTTTTCTCGCCGAAGTCTGGCCATGAATTACTAAAGCCTGTGGAAATGGCTTTCGAAATAGCACGAGGGCTTTTTAGGGAAATGGATCCCCCTCCTCCCCCCGAACTTCTTCTCACATCCATCGACAACACCGTCCACCCACATTTTACTCTCTGTCTTTAAGCGGGTTATTGATGATTATTCTACAGACCCCTGTAGCCCCTTTGCATCTCTCAATGCCTCTGGGCTCTTCTTTGACAAATGCAAAGGTAGAGTCAGAATGAGGTCAGGAGACAAACGGAGGGACATCGCGTACAGTTGAGCTCTGCGGCCGGAGAACGTGACATCAATAAAACATCTTGAGTGTGAGGGGTTAAGCTACTTGGTGGGAATAGATAAAAGGATTGATTGCGTTGACTAGATTGCGTTGACAACAAGGGCCTTGTTGAAGACCACAACCATAATCCAAAAACTAACATAATTCAACATGAAATCCAGATTTATTCCATTGACTTAAACATTCCTGATTCATCAATGAATCTTATTAAAAAAAAAAAAAAAAATTCAAAGTCTTACTTTCTTTCATCAAAATTAGCAACTTGCTTGGTGTGTGGAACGCCTACTTTTCACATTCCAATTCCTGTTTGTTTGTTTGTTTGTTTGTTTGTTTATTATTATTATCATATGACTTTTATACATTTCTTCTGACAAATTAAATAAAAATCTAAAATAAAATGTATTATTTTTTTCAGATATTAAAATCTGATCTGATTCAGTAATATTTACACACACACACACACTAAACTGTATAAAACATAACTGTCCTGAATGCAATTTCTTAAACATACAGTTATATATTTATGTGTTTGTTTTTTTATTCATTTTAGAGAATAATTATTAAGACAATATATATATATACAAAGTATATATTTTTTTTTTCTGAATTAAAATGAATTCAAAAATCATTGTATAATTGCATACATGTTTTCAGGTATAAGGAAAATATGTAACATTTATATTTACATTTATTTGATGGTTTCATCACAGAACATTTTAGAGTGATTTTTCAAAAAATGTGTATATATAATTATAATTATTACTTTTATTTATTCATTCATCCATCATTCGTTCATCATTCATCCATCATTCGTTCATTCATTCATTCATTTATTTGTTTGTTTATTTATTTATCTATTTTACCGCACAGGAAACCAAGATGAATACAAATAATACATTCCTAAGAATATGGTGTGTTTAGTACATTTTTAAAATAATTTAACTTTTTTATTCTCTTCAACACTTATATTTTTCATTGAACCTAAAATTTCCTCCTTACTTTCACCCTCTTTTTTTGCCTTGAATATCTTGGAAATACATCACATGAGGGATGCAAAATGACTTGCAAACTAAAGTACAGATATGTCATTATTTTAAGGATTAACATTTCCAATTGAACATTTTTGGTACGGTATTTCTTTAATTGAAGTAATGGGAAACTCTCTTGCTTTCCTTTCCACCATCTGACCTCCTCAGTTTTCTTTGTTTTTCCAGTGCACCAGCTTTAAAACTTGTCATCAAAGTTCCATTCATTCAACCGAGCGGCAGTTAACCTCTGACCCCTCACCCACTCTGCCCTTCCGGAAGTGCTCTCTCTTATTTTTTAGAGACTGACAGCTTTTTGTAAAGGAAGTCCTTCAGAGGGATTGGTACGGAAGGAGGCAAAGCCATCGTGAAGAGAAAAGGGTGATTTGAAAGAGCCTTAATTTGCAGCATCCCTCTTAAAGCACTCCTATCAATCTTCTTCCACTGGTCAGTTCTTCAGTATTTGCCAACAATTCATTTGGAGGCCGTTGTTTGTACACTGCTCACTTGCTGGTAATTAGAACCCCAAAATCCTCCCCCGCACTTCATCTCAGCATCATGCTCACCCACCACTGGTCCAAATCACCTTGTCCAGTAAAGCATGCCAAATCTCTGTCGTGGCCAAGCTATTTTTCATGTGCCATTTAATGGCCTATAATCAGACATTTTCTGCATTTCCTGCACTAATATTAGAGGAATCAACCCTCAAAATGGAACTTAGGCATTATTATCCATCAGACGCTCAGGCGTAAAAGTGTAAGAGCCTTTACGGTACGGTTAAAAGGTGAAATCCTAAAATGAGTCAGAGCTATCAGAGTTTATCTACTAAAAACATTTCTTGTCTATGTACATTTTATGCCACTGAAAGCTTTAGTGAAAAGAAGCAGAATTTCATACCTTTTTTAAAAAAAAAAAGAAAAGAAAAGAAAGAAAAATAAAAAAATAATCTTATTTAAAGGGGTAGTTCACCCAAAAACGAAAATGTTCTGTTAATTTTACTCATCCTCAGGCAATCCAAGATTTTTAGCTGAAATCAGGGTCCTTGGTGATTAATGAAACACACGTCAATGGCAAACGTCACTTAGAGAGTCAAAAAAGCAATTTCAAGCAACACTAAATTAATACCCATGGATCTTGATGATATGTTGAGGTCTTATGAAGTGAAACGATCAGTCTGTGCAAGAAACTGAACATTACAACATTACTACCTGTAATCCAGAGCCTCAGGCAAATGGTCTGAAGTGATGTCTGGTTCACAAACGAATCATTCTTTTGAACCGATTTTTTTGGACTGAAACATCTGAATCAGTTTGTGGCTTGAGCAGCACAGATCTAGAAGTTACTCAATCAAAACTCACTTTCAGACATCTGACAGTCACGACCATCACAAACCAGATCCTGTGATGAATGAACTGAATCAGCGCTCCAGTTCCTCCAACAGTCACTGAACTGAGGAAACATATGTGCATGTGTGAACCGAGCACTTGAATGAACACCGAATTGAACTTTTTATGGTTTCTCATGGTTTTTGTAACATGAGCTGATGCTTTAGACATGTAAAACATCCACATTTAACATCATTATTGGGTGCTTTAATAATATAATTGCGTATTTGTGACATCATTGCGTGATTAAAGAAACATTAAAGAAACAATGGACAAGAATTGGACCCGTTGGCCTGAGGCTCTGGATTACAGGTAATAATGTTGTAAATGTTCAGTTTCTTGCACAGACCAAGCATTTCACTTCATAAGACCTTAATATATCATCAGGAGCCATGGGTATTAATTTTGTGTTGCCTGTATATCCTTTTTTGACTTTCAAAATATTAAATAGCACTACAGTTGAAATTGTAATCAATAATTGTACATGTGTTCAGTATGCTAGTCAACAGATTTTAAAAAAGTGTACTTCTTTTAAGCACGACACATGATTATTAAAACACGAAATTCTGACAGTGCACAAGTGTGTTTAAAAAAAAAAAAACAGCCATAGAAGTGGCTATGATTGATAATATATTTTCTGCAAGTACAGTTTTTTTCTACTTTTAAGATATGAAGTTCACTACAAGTGCACATTCGATACTATTAAGTAAACTTATTTTTCACAAGGGAGGTCAAGCGCTTACGTTTGTCTCCTTGTGGTATTAAGTATTATGAATTTAATGCATTTTCTAATGATAATTCATTAAATGTAAGATCCTAGAGTGGGTCTGCTTGGTTGAAGTGAGTGTTTACCTCAAAATGAAGCTCTGGAAATCAAAGAGGTTTTGAGTAATCAATAAAATGCTCTGACTGCTACTGGCTTCCAGACACCGGTGTTTAAGTGCTGACTTGCTTCTGAATACCCTCAATGGTCTTTATCCATTAATCATGGCAGAGAGATCACTACCACTTATTCACGGTTATCTAGAAGTGAATAAATCAACAGAAACGGAGTGGTTTCCTGCGGTCCATGTGCGGCACAAAGTCAAGTGTTTTATACAACCCTTTCACTTCCAGTTTGCAGTGTTAATGCAGCTAAAACACTGCATAAAACAATATAAAATTGAGATATTTAATCGTTTGTAAGAAGAAAAAAAAAGCATGGTTTTCTGAGCTATATGTGATTTTTTCATGCAACGAGGGTTGAAGGTAACCAAGCATAAGGACAGATGGTGCTCGCTGGCCATGTGGTCTCAATTTTCATTGCTCTGACATTATTTACTGGCTTTGGAGTCAGGAAATAATGGAGTCAAGAAAAGACGAAACTCCTTTCTGTTGACATGCTGCACTTTTAATGATGCTAAGAGGTAAAGCTCACAATGGATGTTGCCAGCAGCACCTTCTTTATTTTTGACAGGATTATTACCTCCTGGTGCTCCACCTCATCAAAAGGAAAACATTGCAGTTAGATGGATTCCCTCCCTTGAAGACTTAAAGGTGTACTAACAGAGTCTATGCTGACCTTTTTAAGTCTTATTTGCTCTTTTTTTCCTTTAAGCCCCAGGAAAGTCTTATTAGCTGGAGCGCTCAGTTTTATTTTTTTTAGATAGGATAAGGTTGTTTTTTTGTCTTGTAGCAATATACAAGATACTATTGTTATCTTTCTCACAATATTTTTTTTTTTCTTGCAATTGTGAGTTTATCGCAACTTTTTTTCTCGCAATTCTGATTCATCTTGAGAGTTTTTTTCTCACAATTCTAATTCACCTCGCAACTTTTTTCTTGCAATTCTGATTCATCTCGTGGGTTTTTCTCGCAATTGTGAGTTTATCTCGCCGCTTTTTCTCGCAATACTGAATCTTCTCATGACTTGTGACTTTTTTCTCACAGTTCTGACTTCATCTCGCAACTTTTTTCACAGTTCTTACTTTATCTCATGAGTTTTTCTTGCAATTCTTAATTTATCTCGCATTTTTTTCTCATGATTCTGATTTTTTTTTCTCATGATTCTGAACTTTTTTCTTTCAATTTTTTTATTCATCTTTTGACTTTTTCTTGCAAATCTGAGTTTGTCTCACAACTTTTTCTCGCAGTTCTGACTTCATCTCGTGACTTTTTTTCGCAATTCTGAGTTTCTCACGACTTTTTCTCACGATTCTGATTCATCTCGCAACTTTTTTCTCGCAATTCAAATTCATCTTGTGACTTTTCCTTGCAATTCTGAGTTTATCTTGCAACTTTTTTCTCGCAGTTCTGACTTCATCTCATTACTTTTTTCTCACTATTCTGAGTTTATCTAGCAACTTTTTTTTCACAATTCTGAGTTTATCTCACAACTTTTTTTTTTTGCTGTTCTGACTTCATCTTGCAACTTTTTTCTCACAATTCTGATTCATCTCATGACATTTTTCTTGCAATTCTGAGATTTTCCCCTTTTTTTTACTTAATCTTGTGATACTTTTCTTGCAATTCATAGTTTGTCAACTTTTTTTCTTGCAGTTCTGACTTCATCTTGTGACTTTTTTATCACAATTCTGACTTCTTGTGACTTTATTCACACATTTTGTCTTGCCATTTCCCCCCCGGAATTCTAATTAATCTTGTGACTTTTTTTTTGCAATCCTGAGTTTTTATTTTCACAATATCTGAGTTTATAATTTTGCATGTTTTTTTCTCGCAATTCTGAGTTTATCTTGTGACTTATTTATAATATACTTATATACTTATAAAGTATATTTTTCCTGCGCAACAATATTTAAATATCTGATGACTCAATATGTGCAATTCTCCTTTATTCCTCGAGGTGGCACTGTTTGATAGACAATGATGCCATGACATTTCACTCATAATTACCGCATGCATAAAACAAATCAATGTCATTAGCAACAATTGAACTGGTTTGAATGCAGATCAATTACTGTACACAATAAAATATAAATGTCACTGTCATTTGATGGTGGACATAGTGAATAAGCTGCCAGTGATCAAAATATTGAATATGAAGTCATTGAAATCGATAGTTTTGAGAATATGGTTGAGATCGCAAATATGAGTCAGATGTGGAAGTGTGCTCTGACGATGACAGTGATGGTAAAATCATCTGCTCAAATTGAAACTTTCTAAGTTTCAAAAGGTAACTAAATATACTTTATTTTATTCTTCTGTAATTGTTCTTAAAATATAGTTTTTTTGCTATTGAACCAGTTAGAGATCTATCCGTGCTGGATATATAGGTCCGGGTCACTAAAGACCCAAATATGTAATAATGATTGGCGAAACATTCATGCATTTAAGGGTTTATATTATTTATTAAAATTTATGTTTGTACAAATCCAGCCTGATCTCATGAAAATGCGTATAAATAGTTCGCCAAATAAAATGTCCTGTCGTCATCGGTCTGTGGACACATGTAAACCTGGTTTTGTCATCATTACTGTGAATTGATTGGTCTGTTAACCTAAGTTTGTGTCTTCTTAATGATGATTCTGGTCTCTGTATTAGTTCAATGCAAAAGAGAATGTTGTTTGCTGGTTTTACAGCTGCGAAGAAGACAATAATCCAGGACTGGTTTACACCACACATGTGTAGAAAAACATATTGGTTCCGTAGCCTCCTGCAAATAGTGTCATGTGAATGTACAACGGTGCGAGTCGGTGGGGCCAGGCCCTCGACCATTGAGGCTTGGCAGTGTTTTTTGTTGGATATACGTGATTGTATAAAGGAGTGACTTTTGTGTTTTTATTGTCCTTCCCTCTCTCCCTCCCTCCCTTTTGACTGGACTTTGAGATGTTGAGTATGTGTCTGTTGTTTTGTTTTGTTATATTTTGGATACTATGTTATGTTATGTGTGAAAAAATAAAAAATAAAAAATAGTTGATAGCAAAAAAAAAAGAGTTCGCCAAATAGAAATTAAAACTCATGGTATTGATACGCAAAAATGGACTGTGGCGTACATATGATACGAATGTGTTTGGCGTGCATATAATATGCAGTTTTCGCGTGCATATGATACGAAATTTGTTGGCATTCACATGATACGCAGTTTTCGCATACATATGATATGCATCTACCCCACAACCCTAATCCTACCCATCGCGTAGCATATACATGCCAAAGTCCATTTTTGCATATCAATACCACGAGTTTTCATTTTTATTTGGCGTACTATTTACACACACATTCATGAGATCGGGTAGACAAATCTACTTATAGATTTCTAAGTATTTAAGAATCCTGCAAATAACAAATCAGATTTACATATTTTCTGTCAGCTGTCATTCACAAATTGTTTAAAAAAAAGAAGAAAAAGTGACAAAATACTGATTCATTCCTTGTGCTTATCTAACAAATCAATGTAACAGTTTTTCCTGTTATTCCATAGAATTGCTTATTCATTATTAGTGTACACATTATTAGTGTTTTTACGAATAAAGCTTTGGACGCATCAGATTGAATGTAGCGTAACTAATTTCATTTAGCTTGTAGCTTGACTAGCTAGTTTTAAAGAAGCATTCCCAACTCAGATGCTAACCAAGGTATTACGAGACCATAACAAGCTTGATTTTACATGTTTAGAAATTTAGAAAAGCAGTTTACAAGTATGCATTGCATTATCAGTGTGGGCGCTATACTAGACATTAGCATAAATTTTCTTCTACTGTCCCTGTGGACATTTTCTTCTTCTTTTATGGTGGTACTAACTATTTGAGTAATAATGCATCTGGCACAGAAAACTTCAGTAAATCTATCGCCCCCTTGAGTATAGAGGTTTGAGTGCGTGCAACACACTGGCCAAAAATTTGCATCTGCTTTATAAATAGCATTTTTCTGGCATGGGCTATTTTGTTGTTTTTCCTCAAAATGTCACTCTTTATGATTGGTTCACACCTCCGCTTATTCTTTATTTACATTCTGCTCACTACATTTCTCAGAATAGCCTACCTCCATAATGAAATGCATCCTATAATATGAGGCTGCTGTTTTTTCCTATTTCACATATGAGGGCAATTCTTCGTGACCTTTGTTTTAGAGAATTCCTTTTTATAGAGGTTTCCATATCCATCAGTGGTGCTTCTATTTTTGCCACAGGTTCTGATAGTGGGATTTGAAATTTAGCAGGATGGTTACTTTCCTGGATTCTCCACATATTATACTGGCAACCTGCAACTGAAAACAAAACCGACTCTATAAGAAAACATCTGCTGCATGTTTCACAGCATGTTACCAAGTAACACTAGCTATAATTTCATCAATGTTGCGAATTTAATTAATTTATGAATTAATTAATAATAATAATAATAATAATAACAAAGCATTTCCATCCCATGTGCTCAAGAAAACAAAATTGTTACTTCTGGAAAAAGAAATGTTATCAATCCTGTTATTTATTTATTTATTTATCTACATAGTATACATGTCAAATAATATATGAAAAATTGTATTACAACAATTACTAAAATCTTAATACATATTACTAATATTTCAGTATTTCTATTTATTTGTTTATTTATTTATTGATTTACTTACTTATTTACTTATTTATGAAGTCATAATTTGGAGATACAATTACCGTTTTTACTGTTCAAAAGCAAAGCTGAATGCAAAGTAATGCAAAGTCTAATTTCTTGTATCTGATATCACACTACACACTAATATCCATGCAGCACTGAAGGCAGCATAACTGGCACAGCCTCGGCTGATTATTAAAGGGCCAGCAAACAGATTCAGGCCCCGTCTCTCCAACTGCGTCTGGCATAGACAGCAGGGTACGTCCCAATGGCCCTGCCAGCCAAAAACAGACCATCCCATCCAGCACTTGCTCGGCGCAGAACAGCAGAAGTGCCATTGTGACTTAATGGCATTGATGGCGGCGGCCCCTCGATCCCAACACCGGCCCCTGACACGGGCTCTCAGGTACTTACAGCCCACAGCACAGATGGGGAGTCGTACGTGACAGCGACACCGTTTCCAAGTCAATTATCGCAGCGCTAGTCCCGAGCGAGACACCAATCTCGTTTATGCCAAACGCCGTCTTCCCTGTTTCACCCGACGCAATTACAGACATGTATTGGGGGGGCAGGAACGAGAATAAGACCATTAAAAACAGGACTGTGTGAATCTGTGATCTTTATATCTAAACGACTTGAAGCTTTTAGCCCCGACAGCCAGATTCAGGAGCTTTTCAAGGGCCTCGCTGGGTTCGGGGCTTTAGACGAAGCCTGGCTTTTATAAGCATTCAGCGAGCAGTCAGGAACGGGGCGCGAAAGCCAGCTTAGATTACACAGATAAAAGGTCACGGAGCCACTCAATCGTTGTCAAAACGCTCCGTTTGTTTAAAGTGTTCTTTCTTCACTTCATTACTCTTCAATGATTTACTTTCTTTGTGTGCTGGCGTTCTGATACGCACCAATTTGCTGTAATTTTTCCTGCAGACGTGTTTGCACTGCCCACTTTTTCCCCTGGATCTTCTTAAGCATTGTGCAATTATACATGAAAGAAGTATCTTGAAACGTCCAGGTGGACTTTGAAGGTTAAGAAGGAAATATTTTATTTTATAAAGAGCAGTTTAATTGCACTTTTTGAATGTACGTATACAGATGACTCAGTTCAGAGAAAGAGCAGTTGGTGGTCACTATAATGTCACATACACTAGCTGGCGAATGTTTGGAGTGAAACCAAATTAGTTCTTCTAGATCTTAAAAAAAAGTGCAAAAGTGTGGAGTAATTTGGATTTTTTTTATTTTTATTATTATTGTTTGAAAGAAGTCTCTTATACTCACAAAGCCTGCATTTATTTAATCAAAATACAGTAAAAATCAGCTTATTTCAATGATTTCCGAAGGATCATGTGAGAGTGAAGACTGGAGTAATGCTAAAAAAAAATCCACTTTGATCACAGAAATAAATAACATTTTACAATATATTCACATTGAAAACAGCTCTTGTAGATGTAAATAATATTTTGCAACATTACTGTTGTTGCTGTATTATATATATATATATATATATATATATATATATATATATACACAAACCCGATTCCAAAAAAGTTGGGACACTGTACAAATTGTGAATAAAAACAGAATGCAATGATGTGGAAGTTTCAAATTTCAATATTTTATTCAGAATACAACATAGATGACATATCAAATGTTTAAACTGAGAAAATGTATAATTTTAAGGGAAAAATAAGTTGATTTTAAATTTCATGGCATCAACACATCTCAAAAAAGTTGGGACAAGGCCATGTTTACCACTGTGTGGCATCCCCTCTTCTTTTTATAACAGTCTGCAAACGTCTGGGGACTGAGGAGACAAGTTGCTCAAGTTTAGGAATAGGAATGTTGTCCCATTCTTGTCTAATACAGGCTTCTAGTTGCTCAACTGTCTTAGGTCTTCTTTGTCGCATCTTCCTCTTTATGATGTGCCAAATGTTTTCTATGGGTGAAAGATCTGGACTGCAGGCTGGCCATTTCAGTACCCGGATCCTTCTTCTACGCAGCCATGATGTTGTAATTGATGCAGTATGTGGTCTGGCATTGTCATGTTGGAAAATGCAAGGTCTTCCCTGAAAGAGACGACGTCTGGATGGGAGCATATGTTGTTCTAGAACTTGGATATACCTTTCAGCATTGATGGTGCCTTTCCAGATGTGTAAGCTGCCCATGCCACATGCACTCATGCAACCCCATACCATCAGAGATGCAGGCTTCTGAACTGAGCGCTGATAACAACTTGGGTTGTCCTTGTCCTCTTTAGTCCGGATGACATGGCGTCCCAGTTTTACAAAAAGAACTTCAAATTTTGATTTGTCTGACCACAGAACAGTTTTCCACTTTGCCACAGTCCAATTTAAATGAGCCTTGGCCCAGAGAAAACGCATGAGCTTCTGGATCATGTTTAGATATGGCTTCTTTTTTGACCTATAGAGTTTTAGCCGGCAACGGTGAATGGCACGGTGGATTGTGTTCACCGACAATGTTTTCTGGAAGTATTCCTGAGCCCATGTTGTGATTTCCATTACAGTAGCATTCCTGTATGTGATGCAGTGCCGTCTAAGGGCCCGAAGATCACGGGCATCCAGTATGGTTTTCCGGCCTTGACCCTTACGCACAGAGATTGTTCCAGATTCTCTGAATCTTTGGATGATATTATGCACTGTAGATGATGATAACTTCAAACTCTTTGCAATTTTTCTCTGAGAAACTCCTTTCTGATATTGCTCCACTATTTTTCGCCGCAGCATTGGGGAAATTGGTGATCCTCTTCCCATCTTGACTTCTGAGAGACACTGCCACTCTGAGAGGCTCTTTTTATACCCAATCATGTTGCCAATTGACCTAATAAGTTGCAAATTGGTCCTCCAGCTGTTCCTTATATGTACATTTAACTTTTCCGGCCTCTTATTGCTACCTGTCCCAACTTTTTTGGAATGTGTAGCTCTCATGAAATCCAAAATGAGCCAATATTTGGCATGACATTTCAAAATGTCTCGCTTTCAACATTTGATATGTTATCTATATTCTATTGTGAATAAAATATAAGTTTATGAGATTTGTAAATTATTGCATTCCTTTTTTATTCACAATTTGTACAGTGTCCCAACTTTTTTGGAATCGGGTTTGTATATATATATATGTGTGTGTGTGTGTGTGTGACAAAAATGGAGTCTTGGTGAGCAAAAGAGATTTATTTCAAAAACAATTAAAAATTCCTAATTCTTCCAAACTTTCGGCCATTCATTCATTCATTCATTCATTCATTCATTCGTGTATTTATTTGTTTGTTTGTGTGTTTATTTATTCATTTATTTATTTATTTATTGGGTGAAACTGTTACAGTTTTATTCATATTTTAATTAGATTTATATTTTTCATTTGAATAAAAATTTAGTAATTTAGTTATATATTATTATTATCATTATTATTATCTAAATAGTTTTTGTTCATTTTTATTTAAGTTTTTAGTTTTAGTTATTTTAGGACATCAAGTTAAACTGACCGAAAATGACAAACCTTTCCTTTGGCAAAAGGATAAAATAATTTATTTCCTTTCATTTAATTAATAATTAATATATTCACACATATCATTAAACAATATGCAATTAAAATGATTAAAACATATTATTTTGCGGTGTAATAAATATATTTTTTACTATAATGTTTTTATTTATTTATTAATATTAATAAAACAAAAGCTAAAATATTAATATAACACTATAAATATTTCATAATAATATCACAATGTATAATTACAATTATTCAAATTTATACTAATAATTGTACTAAATTAATTCTATACTTATTTTCTTTAGACATTTCTGTCCTCCGCATATGTGACAGTGCCAAACGCACTGCTGCCCTGTACGTCTCATCCTGCATAAATCCATGGCACATAAAGATTAAATGCATCTATAATGCACTTAAGTACAGTTAGCAAGATTACATCGAATCCAATTTTTCATGGAGACATTGAAAAGGCAATTGAGATGACACCATAATGGTGGGTTCTGGTGCCCGGCAGGATACGGGGCAGCCAACTGCTCCCACTGATGGAGTCCCTGTTCTGCCGCCATAACATGACAGAAAACTCAATTACCCCTCCTCCCCACCCAACAGAACGGCCTTGTTTACTAGAGATTGATTCTGGCCGGCCCGAGCCAGGGACCAGCTGTCCATCCTTCATAATGGCCTCCAAGGGACCCAGCGCTCCACATCCAGTTAGGCCAATTGTGTCAATATTCATGGCGCCAATAGCTTTATCAAATTAGCGATTTCAAAAAAACGGTAAATAGAAAATGGATTAATGTTGGAGTGGGATAATTACACATGCTTAACCACGCACCTTTACTTGTTATTTATTCTCTCCTGGACATTAATACATCTGTGATGAGACCGTTTTGGCTGTAATAGCTTTCATTCGACTCATTGAAATTGATCATTAGACTGCCCTCATAAACCAACATCATCATCTTGTGTCAGACAGCCGTTATTTGCACCATATCATCTCTTTCTGCCTCATTTTCTACCGCCCACACAAGTTTATCAGTCATTTTCCCCAATTAAAATCTCTTTACAGCTCCAAATATTTCAGAGCTTACCAAGATATTTCCAATTAAATAAGAGTATATGAAGATAAATTAGATTTTTATCAGGAAAATACTTTTCGTGATACATGATTTCCTCTTGTGCTTTCTCTGCACAATACAAATGAATTGTTCAACCCCAAATTTTTTTTTTTTTTGTTTTATTATTTATTCCCCCTCATGTCGTTCCAAACCCATAAGCTGTTATTTTTAATGCAGTTGAATCTTTAGCCAACAGAACTCGAATCTTTACGCAACTCTTTCCATATGACAGTTTGTCCAATGCCATAAGATTGTGGGGTTTTTTTGCAGTAAAAAAAGTCAATTTTTATTGTCACTAGTGTATTGATGTATGAAACACAGCTCTCTGCTGGTAAACAGTGAATTCACATGAACAACTGTGAGCATGTTTGTGTGGTAAAATATTTTGCCTTTGCATGAAAATTTTAATTGCTTCAATTTCAGTTTAAATGAAAATTTGCCAAGCAGCAGTAAATTTGACCACACTTTTTAAATGTATTTAATTACTTACTTTTTATTTATTTATGTATCTATGTATGTATGTATGTATTTATTTATTTATTTTTACTTATACAACTTCTACAAAATTTATAAAAGTACTTATACAAAGCACAGCTTTCTGTTGGTCAACACAGCAAATGTGCATAGACAACTCGTACATGTTGCGAAATCTGCATGGGAAAATCTTCCCAATTCCTTTGATTTTAATTGAAATGACTGGATTTTGCCCCCAAATAATTCACTGAACAATGGTAAATATGACCACACTTTATAAAACACTAACACTAAAACATTTTTTCATGGTTTTTACACTATAAAAACCCCTTATTGATATCCATGAATTAATAATATATGATATTTGTATAGAAATTGATGTTTTATTAATTAAAAAAATATTATTATTATTTTTATTATTATTGTTATTGTTATTATTATTTAAGATAATGATTGAAATAATCACATCATGTACAGCTTTATGTTGGTCAACACTGCGAATTTGCATGAACGCCTGAACATGTCGAACACGTAAAGAAAAACTGGGAAAATCTTGCACCTTCTTGCAAAATTCCTAATCACGTCGATTCTGATTGAAATGACTGAATTTGCCTACAAAAATTTACTGAACAACAATAAATGTGACCACACTATTTATTTATTTCTGTATTTTCTTACTGCTTACTAAGTTGCACATTATTTTTCTGTAAGAAACAATAAAAAAATGCCATCTTCATTCATCGGAAATCTTCTGACTCAAGTTCATATAGGGAATTGAAAATTGGATTGAAAATGCAAATTCATCTTAAGCCTAAACTATACTTCACTTTTTACGTGAATAGTCTTTCAGAGTGTAATCCATTTGATATTGTTTGTGAACACTAGGGGTGTGAACCTACACTGGTCTCACGGTTCAGTTAGATTACGATTATCATGTCATCGATGCACTGTATCCTCAATTTTCAATTTTACTTCACATGTATACAATTTTGTCAAAAAATACAAGCAGTCAGATATATGAACCGAACCTTTAATTTTACCTGCTCAAAGAAAACACGCTTCTTGAATGTATCAAACATCAAACAAAACTAAGTCTGGGCACAGAAGACAACAGGAGCATTTAGAACAAATACACAAACGTAAATACTAAATACTTGGCACTGACAGGCGTTAACAGCTTATGGTAAAAACGGCTGACGTGGTTTCTCAAGTTAGTGATAATACCTCCTGCATATTTTATTTGTGTGTGACATGATTTACACACAGCGTGTGTCTTCTCCAGGTCGTGCTTACCAGGTTGTTCATAAAAGCAGAAATGTGCCCAGAGGTCGACTTTTGAAGTAGTTGGAGCATTTTTAATTACACGCACATTGTATGCTCCCGTGACAAATCACGTATGCAACAAATGATGTCAGAAAAGTGCCAGTATGTTATAATCAGTTATGGTCTATTACTGAACCGATACCGAATCGTCCTCGTTTGCATCGCGATGCACCATAGAAATTATTAATTTCGACACCCCTAGTGAACACTGGCGCCCAACGTGGCAGCTGCAATGTTTCATTCTTGTACATAGTTTGTGTCTTTTCTCTCCATAAGACCGATGAAAATGTTTTGTACTATTTTAAACTAAGTATTTCTTAGTCCACTAGCACAAGAGCTTTTAAAGCTTTTTTGTTGTTGTTCTGTCTCTTAAGTTTCTCTTTTATCTTTAAACATCCAGTGTCACCACTAGTGTTGTTTTTGGCGGCCTGATTTAATTTTAGTTTTAGTCTAGTCTTTGTGTGAAGCTGTCATTTTAGTTTTTATTAGTTTTAGTCACGTTCATACTCTTTTTAGTCTAGTCAAGTTTCAGTCAACTAAAAGTCTGAGCATTTTAGTCTTATTTTAGTCAGAATTCTCCATGACTATTTTCGTCTAGTTTTAGTCGACGAAAACTGATGACATTTCGTCTAGTTTTAGTCAATGAAAATTGTATTTTAGTCTCTTTTTAATAATGCAATTCTATTTAACCCAGTCAATATAGTATAAGTACCTAGCAGTATAGACGAAACCAACATTTTCTTTTAGCCAAACCCATTTCAAACAAGGTTATCTTATTATATTATTGTTACCTTATAGACTCAAGAATACATCCAAAGACACTCTGATTTGAATTTACATTTATTTTACCAACCAAACATGTTAGAAGTACACACACATAAATTTTAATAAATAAAAACAATAAATTAAATTAAATAGCATCACATGACAATGCCAGAAAAAAAAAATACATTCAAGTTTAACAAAGAGAAACAAGGTGCTTGAATGCTCGAGCTACAATAACATACTAAAAAGTGCAAATAAAATGTGTCTGTTACTTGTATTGATTGTAAACTGAAGTCAGATGAAGCCGGCCATCGGTTCCTTTCTCTGTGTCATACTTAACTTTGTTTGTTGTCGTCTTCTAAATAATGGGAGGGTGTTGTTGCGAAAACCTGGCAACCCTGACAGCCCCTGAAGTGAGACAGAAATACTGCAAAATAATAATAATAACGCGACAAAACGAGACGAAATAACGTTATAACATTTAGTTTCATCTTGTTTTGGTCAACGAAAATGAAGAGACATTTTAGCATAGTTTTTAGTTTGTAAACCACATTTAGTCTTGTTTTTATTCGTCAACGATATTGCATTATACATTTAATTATAGTCATCGTCACATGACCAGCATTTACGTTGCGTCTCGTCTCGTTTTCGTCATGTAATAAAGGTTCGTTGACGACGATATTTAGTCATAATTTTCGTTGCCGAAAGCAAAACTAGTCGCCACCTTGTGGACAAACAAATTAATGCAACAAAAATGTGAGCCAAGCATACTGTACCTATGGTTAGAAAAATTGGGATATGTACAATATGCTAATGACCATATTTCTGTCATGCATACTGTACGCATATCCTAGTGTATGCTTAAAAAATGAAACATACTTTGTATGTACTTTGTATAAATCTTGATGCAAATGCAGGCTAGCTGCTTGCTTTTTTACTTTTAAACATCCTCTATATTGGAACTTTATTAAGATTAAACAATGATTATGTGCAGACATTTTTTTTTTTCTGAGCATAACATGCTTCATCTTATTTGCTGTTTTAAGTCATTCTGAAGTCTTGCAAGGAAACAGAGTGATCTCGCTTTGCAACCTGAATAGTTTCACTCAACGGGACTGGATGCACCTCATTTACCGCTATCGGCTCTTTGATGTTTCGAAAGTTTAAACTGTCGGAAGTCTGTGCAATGTGGGCCTGACAGCCTAATTATCCAAGCAAAAAACAGCCGGTTATTGCAAAACATCTGAATCCAGTAAGCCTGTCTGAACATGTTGCTATGCTCAGGAGGTGTGGAGGGCAATCTAACGTTTTATGATAAAGTCCTGTGCGTGTCTTCAAGACATACAAGAGAGAGGGATTCATTATTTTGTAGCACAAGTAGTTTAGCATAACAATAGAAACATTTAACCTTGTTTGGTAGATGGTTGATTTGAAAAAGGTATCTTACCAAGATATAAGTTTATATAAGATTATATAAGATTGAAAACAAATCAATTAAAGTACAGAATAGCTAACTTTTTTTACATACTTTTTTACATAGTTAGCTACATAGCTACACTGCATTTTAACAGAATAAAGCTACTAACACCACTGACGCTTTTTGTAATACCAAACTCTAAATATGAATAAGATAAAAAAATAAATTAAAAAAAGTAAATAGTTTGACACATGGCAATTTTTTTTAAATTTACCGTTTTATTCTGTTCATGTCGGTTGATTATTATTTTTATTTTTTTGTCATTTTATATTCTAATTAAATTCAATGTGCCTCATATTTTAACATTCGTAAATATAGGAGTAAATTCTGATTCATTTGCACCTAAAACAGACCTTCCCGAAAACTCTAAATAAAGATAAAACTCTAAAACTCTAGATAAAATTAATCTTTAAAAATGTCATGTGGTGTAACCGTCAATTAAAATAATAATAATAATAATAATTTCCTTATTTCTTTTCTCTCAATGAAACAATATATTAAACAAAACTACTCAATAAGGTTCTTTTCATCCTTGTAAATATATATAATGTGTATAATGTATATCATTTTTCATTTTGATATCAGAACAGATGAACCACCCTGACACTTTTGACATTATGCAAGTTTTTTTTTTTTTTTATCATACAGAAAGTGTATTCATATATGTACTGTAGAACGTGCTGATTGATTGATTGATTGATCGAACGGATTTGCACCAAAAAAAAGTGAATCTGTGTTTACAGTTTTGAGGGAAATCAACCTACAAATTATTTAGTTATATATAATTGTATACTTACAGTTGTCTCTGCATATATTCAACAATAATAAAGCAGGTGGAACTTGACCCCTTCGGCTGGACAGAAGAGATGATCAAGATGTGAGCAGGAGCGATGTCAGGGACAGTTGGTGGAGGTCACTCACTCTCACCTTGGGAGTTCTTGGCGGAAAATCTCTGACAGGTTTACACATATCCAGCCTCTCATGCACAAATAAACATGCAGACGTCGGACAGCTTGGGGGTTTGGACACGCTCTGTGGGGAATTCCAGGCTAATGCTAATGCCAGTTCATCACTTTAGCAAAAGACCAAACGGCCACGAATCTGCAGAGGCTGCATATGGTCCAAGGTTAAAGAGTTATTGGCCTGAAAATGCATATGAATAGACTCTGGCTGAGATTTCATGTTTGCTGTACATATTTGAGCTCCATGGCAGTGACCTTAACAGTCAGCTGGATACATGCATGATACACACTGCTCAGAGATGATATATTTATCTTTACTAACAGAGACTGTGTTCAGATAAAAAGCAAACAGTCAGATATATCGTCCCATATACAGTCCAAAAATATCAAAACTTTTATCTAAAAATAAATATTAAAATACTAAAACCAGGGTTCTGTTAACTACAATTAAAAATGTAAAATATAAAACATAAATAAATAAATAATAATAATAATAATTATTATTATTATTTTATTTTAGTTTTAAAACATTTTATAAAAAGTTTTAAATAAAAATCTAAAAAATAATTAAATAAATAAAAATAATACTAATAAAAATAATTAATTAAATATTTAAGCTAACCCTTAATTTAATATGTTAAAATCACAAGAGTGGCATGTTAGATTAAAAATATATACATTTCTACATGAGTTTTGTATAATGACAAGATCTAAAATTCAAGTTTTTACTAAATGTTGACTGATGTTTATTCTATGATTGTAAACATGGCATTCACCACAGAAATATCTATAAACAGGCTCAGCTTTGATTTCATATTGACATTTAAACTGATAATTTTAGTGAACCCTTTTGTACCAGTGACTGTTTTCACTGCATCTCATGCATCTTTCCCAGATGCCAAAAACTTCAAAAGAAAATAAAAGCCTAGCACTCTGTTCACATGCGTCACAAACTGTTTATCATACAGAATTTGGCAGTGGAGGTGGAAACATGAGTCTGTGAAACACGTGTCATTGTCATTTCCGTATCGTGATTTTTGTTTTCATGCAGAGTAACATGAATAGTAATCAGGTGGGTTGCAAAGATGCACAATTTATTTACTGTCAAAAAAACATCCTCTATTCCAATACTTACAAATCATATGTGCAAGATAACTGAGAGAATTTCTAGTAGCAGTTCCAGCATTGGAAAGAGAACAAGCATGATTATAAATGGTAACTAAATTAGCATTTGCAGTGGAAGTGAATGAAGCCAATCCATAAATGTTTCGATATTATATGATTATATGATTAACATGATTTATTCTGATTGAGTAATCTTTTGTGATGCTTTAAAAAGTACACTTATTTCGATGTGTTGACTAACATATTAAGGGCTAGATTTCGCAAAACCATCTTTTGGCGTTAAAATAGTACTGTCAGGATTTACTAAAGACACACAGTAAAGAATTAGCGCTGAAAAGGTGTGGACACAGATATTTTTGCACCTGACCTTATTGAATATGCATTTGTAGGAGTTTCCCTTTCAGATACAAAATTTATAGGAGGAGAGTATTCAAATGAATCACACAACGTGATTTACTAACGTTTGCGGTCGTCAAATTACTGGTATTTGCACCATTATTTAACGCCCCCCAAAAAAGCATGTCTTAAAGCAGGCGATGATTTGCGCTGTTCTTGGTAGATTGTGCTGGTCATTATGGAAATGATCTGGCTGTGTCTGTGTTCTTTAATGTGCGCATTATCAGTAATTCACACGCAGAATTTTCCCTCCCATTGGCGCTTTTATGGAATTGCGCTCTAGCGCTAATTTGCCCTGTTTAGTAAATATGGCCCTAAAACACATGCACTTATTTATTTGTTTATTTTTATTGTAGTGTGTTGTTCAATATTATACGAGTGCTGTAGATTGCGCTCAACTTGTATTGAACCCAGAATATACCTTTCCCAACGTTTCAAACAAGTCAAAACAAGCAGTTTTCCTCATGTTCACCACATTAAAGCCAAGTGTAAATGTATCCATTATAATCGGAATCACTGAAGATGTTTCCTGTCTATTTGACAAAAGCCGTGAGGATATTGTGTTGTCGGAAGATCAGAAAGATTCTTGGCTTTAAAATGCAATGTCAGGCAATAAGAAACTAACGAGTAAGGTGATGAATAATTTACAAAACCGCAGACTTAATACTGATATAATCCGAAAGTTTGCTGGAATTTGCCTCTCCCTCTTAACCTCCAATCGGAAGAGGAGATCCCGCTTGTTGAAGGAGCAAAGGCTAAATGTAAGAACACAAATCCAGATGCTACGCTAATGACATTGAGCAGTGTGAACTTGAGATCGCTGGCAGATGTTTTCGGTGGTACGGCGTGCGAGCCGAGAGACTGTCAAGGTAATGAGTATTGATTGGGATTTGTCATGCTGGAGCTCTGGGAGGCAAGCGTGGGCTTGATCAGAGGAGCGAGCGGAACCGGGAAAAGGTTGGACGACAGATTCTCATAGCCATCTGAGCTCCTCTGCATAAATCTCTTCAATGAGTTTGTGGGTTGTGGATATAAAACCCTGGCATGACTCAGCATTCTCTGCCATTGGGCTGGTGGAAGAAATTGACCCTTCATTTGAGGCCTACCACATGGTTTAATCAATAACATCTTTTTTGGGAACCTTATGCCACTACTGGCTTATAGAAGTATTATATTAGCATGTTTTTGGTAATATTTCAACGCTATCTCATGGCCAATTCATACATATTTTACGAGGTGGCTAATTCGTACAATTTCTGTGAGGGGTAGGTTTAGAGACGGGGTTAGGCGTGGTCCTTCATACGAATTTGCTACCTCGTAAAATACGTATGATTTTTCACAAATCTTATGAATTCGTACAAGTGAGGTCGTACAAATTCTTACAAATTAGCCATGTTGTCAGATATGTACAAATTGCTGTGAGATTGGGTTGAATATTTATGCCCAAATCTAACAAACACGCACCTTGTGCTCCACAGACTTAGAATAATCTTAATCAGTATTTGTTTTATCATTCATTCATTCATTCATTCATCGCATTTCATGAATTATTGTTTTATAAATATCCGTAGGTTTTGAGTTGCACCACATGACATTTTATAACTTTAACTTGTCATAAATGGTCAAATTTTTGAGACTTTGCCAGAATTATTTATTTATTGATTTATTGTAAGTTGGTTTGACTACATGACATTGTTGATCACACCACATGACTTTGATTTGACGAACACACGGTTTTCAAATTTTAATAAGCAGTGGAGCAGTTTTGTTAAAATATCACGCATCTTCTCTGGGTACGTTGTGCCACTATTGGCTTAGCAATATTATTTTACCATGTCTTTTGATATTTTTTATGTTCAAAACAACAAAACACACATCATGTGTTTTATTTATTTATTTATCAATCAATCAATCAAATTTCTTGAATTATACATTCAAAAATATAATTAGGTTTAGAGTCGCACCACTTGACATTTTACAATTTGAATTGTCAATAAAAGGTTGAATTTTGGAGAATTATATATAGATTTGTGTTTTCTTTTGTGTATTGGTTTGACCACATTATTTTGTTGGTCACACCACATGACAGTGAATAAATCTTTCTAAGTAATAGCGACCGAGTTAATCTATTTGAAACTGGGCGGTTCTTGCTCAGAATAAGTTGTAATGTGCACCAGACTTTATTCCGATAATCAAAAGTCTCAACTGTGAGACAAACAGTGGGTATTTTTTTGGAGAATGCGGGCAGGCTAACTAGTAAACATGGGAGAGAATGATACATGCCTGAGAAATGGTTGGCCTGCCAGCTGGTTGGGTAATGACAAGAAATGTTGGCAAGCAAACAAGATGTTCCTCCCTAAGGGAGAAAGATGTGTTCAATTCATCACCTGGATTGCTGAGATGCAACTGATGTCAAGTAGAACTGCACCGGTTCTAGTTTGTATTAACAGGGACCAAAATGATGTGTGTAAATGAGATGAAGAGAAAAAGAGTTTATCTATATACAATCTTATTTTAAATATGATTTACTGTTTTACTGTTAAAAACATTTGTATATTAATGTAAACATGAATATATTCAAATCATTTTTCTTAAGAAATATTATATTAAATATACACATTTTATTATACAATATTGTATATGAGATTTTATTAAAAATATTAATATTTGATGCAATATTTTAAACATGAATCATTCATTACCAACCTCTGAAGGTCAAAGGCCTGCTTTACAATATAATTTCTGAGTAATATACTGTTGAATAATAATGAAGTCAACTTTATTATTGCTATATATATATATATATATATATATATATATATATATATATATATATATATATACTATATATATATATATATATACAGTATATATAAACCGCATTGTAGACAAATGCAGACTAAGCACCAGTCAAAATCTTTTTTTTTTTTGTTGTGGTAATCGATAACACAGATGCTTTGAATAAGATAAGGTTGAAAGGAGTCATTTTTAATGTCTGATTGTTTTCCAAGGAATTGCATTATGAAAATAAGCCAGATAAATAGAGATAAAAGTGAAGCCTGAAACCCATTTGCTCCGTCCTGCGATGCAATGATAATTCAGACTGCGACAGGTATTTGCATCTGACACATTCCGCAACGGACTGTGAAAGCAGCTACAGTACTATGCATGTTGCACATGATGGTTTTTTTTGACATAACATGTTCCCACATACTTGTTCACTACAAATCAAAGGTGACTCCGAGCATTTTTTGCTACAACTATCAACATTCATCTCAGATCATGCACCTTTTCTTTTGCACGTAGTGTACTTGACCTGTTAAGATGCAATTGTGCATTTCAACAGGGTGTAATTAAGTAAACTAAGGCATAAATATTCATGCTGTGCGTTTTATTGCGATATTAAACCTGTATATGCAAACAGGAATGTGCAGTCAAACCACGTACACAGGCAAGTGATAAGAAAACTAAATAGATCACTTAATAGGCAATGCGTTATTAAACGCTGTAGAAATGTGGATGGAATGATTAATGTTCTCAATTGCTTTATCACAAATATTTAGTCAACTCTCCATTCTCAATGTCATTTTTTGTGTGTATAATAATGCAATTATGTTAATTCAGGCAAAGTACCTCTGTTAACATACAATACGATTTAAAGATATAATGCAATTGTATAAAATCCTTTGTGCCATCCTTCACAAAGTGGTTCCTTTTTTTTCCACACTAGTTTAGGCAGACCACCCATGGTGCTTTTTCGAAGAACAATGCAGCAATTTTGTGAGGAATAAAAGAGAAATATGTAAATAAATAAATAAGCTTGCACTATTGGAACTTTTGTCTGGGCGGCTCTTTGAAGCGGCTGTGAGAAACAAAGGCGAATGGAAATTCAAGTCTATCTTTCAGCTGACGTTCTTCTCTGGATTTTACCAAAGAGACAGAAAGACCCTGTTTGTGAACTCTGCTAACTGTTTGTGAAAACCATTTGAGTCGCAAGTCTTGTTGTATTCTCTCTATTCTTGTTGTATTTTTTATATTCTTTGAAAACGCTTTCATCTTTCCTCCTCGACTACTTCTCTTGATCGAACGTGTGATTGATTATTCTTTCCACGTCAGGGTCAAACTGGCTGGATGTGTGTTGTTTCTCATTTAGCAGCTCCAGCACTGTGCTGCATAATAAAAAAAAACAATGCAAATCAAATAAGCACAATATTGTAGCCTACATATTTGAATTGTGAATTGGATAATAGGCAGTATTGGTCTAATATCCCAACTATGAAAAATAACTGTAGACAGTAATAACAGTTTTCTTGTAATATCCTGTTTCATTCAGAAGAATGACACGTTAAATAATTAAAATTGTTGTTATGGATTTTGATTTTGTTTTGTTTTTGTGTTCTTTTTTAAAGGAAAAATCAAGGTCAGCAATGTTTGATGGTGAACTATTTTACAGGCACTTGCCTCAACAAGTCCAAAGGATTGTAAGTAGAAGATCGGATTATATCTATTCAAAAGTGGCTTTACATTTAGTCCATTTAGATCTGAAGAAAAATGAACTGATAATACTGTATAACAGTACAAATAGTCCCTCTATAGCTCTAATATTGTAACATTTTAAATCCTTTATTGACTCCTTGACTCAGTGATTTTTCAGTGACTTTTTCAACCCAGTATGCTGTAACATCCCAGCAGCTTTTGTGAAAACGCCCACATGCCAAACAACCAATGAAAAAGCAGAACAATGGCATGGATTGGTAGCAATAGAGAATAGGCCAAAATGGTCGTGGATCAGCTCACCCAAACTATTCTAAATCTGGAGCAGATTGAAGAAATTTAATAATTTAAAGATATCGACAAACATATTTCCAACATTATAAGTTAATAAGCTTTATGTCAGTTTTGTAATTGAGACCAGCTCATTCAAGTGCGGGTCGAGGTCTGACTAGGTGGTATGTGTGCCAAGACAGAGACCAAAAAGAGGGTTGGATTCAAGTTCAACTATTCCCATTGAAAACATGGTCTTGGACTCAGACCCAGGATAGCCTTGAGTACTATGACACTGCTTTATGTTACACCTAAAACAACAAGTAAAAATTAATATTAATAAACAAATCCCCACACTCAATCTATTGAATAGCATAGGGCAGTAGATAAGCTTTATGGTAGTGTTGTAGTTGAAACCATCTCAGTTGAGTCTGAGTCATGACGAATACATAAAGAGGGTCAAGTCTAAGTCAAGAGCAATACCAGAAGATGGTCAAGTCCTAGTTAAGCAAATGTGCTTCATTGTATCTCAGCATTATAGTTGAGACCCACTCAATCGAGTCCAAGTCCTGGCCAAGACTTGTCTAGGTTGAGTCTGAGTCAAGACAGAACATGAAGTCCAAGTGCACCAGAGTCCAGTGTCTTGGACTCAGACTGGAGATGGACTTGAGACTAAGTCTCGTATTGAGTGCTACTGCTGTATGTTACACCCAAAACAACAAGGAAATTAATATTAGTAAGCAAATCCACAGATTCAGTCTTTTCCCGAGAAGCTTTTTTAGCTGTTAATGTCTCAGGTGGTCTTCTCACAAGATTGTGAAGTGAAGTGATCAAATCACATGAAACATCTTGATAACAAAAGTAAAAGAAGTCTGAAGGTCATCTTTTTTGTCTTCTTGCTAATGCTATTGGATCATGATGGCTCCAGACATTCAGTGGTGAATACTGGGAGTCTAAGCATTGAGGTTCTGCACTGGTTACACAAATATTGACTATTCAGCCCCAGGTAAAGCTTTTTGATGTTAGCTCTGGGATGGGAAACGTGAACAAGCTGTATATCTTGCAGACGACCACCAAACAGCAGACCGCAGGCGTTTTGAGCGATACCATGCAGGTTTCTTTCACGCCAGGGTAAAATTCCTTTTAACAAGTCAGAATCGTTGGGGTTAGGCAAGAAATCTAGATAGATGTAGTAGAATAGAACACATTGTCTGAGTCTGAGCTCTGCGTTAGCTAAAATCTCCACTCCCAGGTAGATGGGCCTCAGGGCTCCAGGATTCCCACTTTGGGTTCATCTTGTCAAAAGATTAGCTAGTGTCTGTGATCACAGAGAGTACAGGACATTTCCCTACCCAGCACCATCACACATTGTATTTCTTTGTAGTCATTTCATGCTCAAATAAATAACTCCAAATGTGGGGCAGTACCCCACAATCCTTCCTCCCTCATCCTCCCCACATCCTCTGTTTTCCGTCTCCTCTGTTTTCCGTCTCCATGTGGATGAGCACAAGCACTGTCTTTTTGGGGGGTGGGGTGAGGGATTACGTTAAGCCTAAACTTGGAGAGACCAGCCCTTATCTTGCCGGCAGCAGCTCAGTGCACCAGAGAGAGTGAAAGATAGAGAGAAAGAGAGAGAGAGAGAGAGAGAGAGAGAGAGAGAGAGGGGCTTGGAAGAGACAGTTTCAGGCGAAAAGAAAAAGCCAGTAACCATGGCTAACGGGAATACACAATATATCTATTCAATTCTCAATTCTCCCTTTGGCAGATTTGCTCATCTTTGTGTTTCAGCACAGATGTACAACCTGTTTTCTTAGATATTTGAGCAGTTTTTGATCTGAGTAGAATAGATCTTTTTTTTTTAATAGTATGGACATCAGTTTGGGTAGACGTTGTATTTAATTAGACGTGAGTGAAAAATTTGAAAATGCATCTTTCAAAGACAGTGCACCCTAATGAAAGGACTTTCCTTTTCTTTATCAAGGATATCAGTAGCTGCGTTTTTATTACATATTTTCACAAAACTTTTGCGATATTTTATAAATGTAAATAAAAATACTATTGCGAAATGACGGCGTTTCCATTAACCAATGTTACGCGACTAAAACAGATTTTTTTCATCCCGCGACAAGCCATGGCGATGGATGTTGGTAGATTTACATTGCAGCCAGCGCACTAGCCATTATTTTTATTCAATGGAGATGTAGGGATGGATCTTTACATAGCAAAGCAGTGTAATATTCCTTTTTCAACTTGCTTGAAAAACCAACTCATAAAACTCGTAAAAGCTTCTTCTTCTTTTTTTTCGATAAATGGGAGTTTTTGCGAAATTGATGTGCATCCATTGGGCATATTGTCAATTTGCAATTTACATTTGCACAATTTGAAGGGTAATGGAAAGGCAGCTACTGACACTCTCCAAGAATATTCTTGGAGGCTCGAATGTTAAGAAGAAAGGCATGACATCATTATTACTGGTGCCAACAAAAGGTTCAGTCAACCCTTTACCTGGGACATATGGCCACTGTGTCCTTTCTCCAATCAATTCTACCAATTGCCAAATCTTCTATTATGTCTACATTATTCATACTTACAGCCCACCCTCTTCCTATCTATTTCCTGGATGAAATCCACCCAGACAATAGGTGGACAGCAGCGGCAACAAGGCCCCACTATATCAGGCTGCCACCCCATTCACCTGGCCTAATTACCGTGGCCCTTTGGGGGCTGCAATCCTGAGAGAGGCCCAGGCCCCTGGGGTCCTCAAGGAACTCAGATTTCTGCACTGCCGTTACACAAGTAACTGCTTTTCGAGGAACTCCTAAAAACAGCAGAGCATACCTTAATGTATCCGAACGAATCCAACAGAAGCACTTTTGGGACCAGTTAGCTGTTAGCAAGTGGTCATGCATTTCTTACTATATATAAGAGGTCTTATCCAGTCCAGAAACAAGTGATTTGTGATTTCATGAACTTGTTAAAAATAACATCTCACAGGGAGGTCAGTTCAATGTGGCAGAGTGTACAGTTACAGGATTGTTAGTATTTGTTGTTACGCCTCATTAACTATGAACTCTATAAAATATGAGCCGTGATTTATGGGGCACTAACTGCGTCAAAAATAAGCCACAGTCATCAAACATTGGGAGGCTTAAAAAGAGATTTTTTTTTTCAATGACTTGGACGAACACGAGGGTTTGAAAGTATTAATCATAGAAGCTTTACGCTGGCCTTTTTGTCTTGGAGAAGCAACAGTCTCAGAGAAAAAATGCTTAAAAAATCCCAGACCCCTCTGTCAAACAATACAATTCATCCAAAGAGTGAGTTACTCTGAGGAAAAATAAATAGGACAAGTTTTAACAGCTCATTTCTCAAATCTTTTTTGTTGTACCAGGAAACGGCGGCGGGTTCTAATCGTGTGTATCCACACTGTCCTACAAATAGTTGTGTGAAACCTCAACTTCTCCAAAAATTCCTAGTTTGTGTAGTTACACAGTAAATCAACAAGGATATGTACTCTGGAATATGGATATCTGAGACATTTCCTCCTGGGTTCAATATAAGTTGTATCATCAATAAAAGTCGCTATCTTTTTTAGCATTCCATGCTTTCGTGTTTTTTTTTTTTTTTTAGAACACTGTGAACATTCTTCTACATAAAAAGAAAATAAAAAATAATTGTGAACAACATGACTGTATTTTCATGTTTGGATAAACTATTCCTTTAAAACTGGGCTAAAACAGGGAGGTGGCATGAGTACCGTGAAAGATGGACAAGACAATGGCTCTTTCTTCAACTATCCTGATCCTATCAGTTCATTCCTGAGCGTACAGATGAAAGCATGTCCATAATTGGAGGCAGGAGGGGGCTGGCGGATGTAATGAAAGCAAAGAAAAGAGAAAGTAAGGAAGGAGTGGAACACAAATGGCTTTAATTCCTTTAAATAAGGCCGATGAAAACAGTGGTTTGGTAAGCCAGACTCTCCTATTCATTCAGCCAAAGTATGACTTGACTGACAACAGTGACACTAGACTCCCACGCTAATAACCTCTCCTTGTGCACAGGGTCTTTGTCCTGATTATAGTGTTTCTTTGGCTGAACTCTTCCTGGTCGTAAACTTGAGACATCACATCAGTCAATCATAAAAGAAGTAACCTTTTTCAAAGTCAACAAAGCATTTGCTAGTCAATTCTATTTCCAATCTGAAGAAGTTAGAAGGTCCAAAGGGACCCATGGGTGCATGTTTTTTGGAGGAATGCTGCCCTTAGTGCAACCCCTTATCCTGTGGTAAATTTGGCCAAAGATTCACGAGTTCACCTGCCCATCCAGTCCTGATGGTTAACGGTAAAAAAAAACTTGGATTGCTGTCCTCAAAGGAGACTCGAACCTGAGGCTAAGCTTGAGCTTCGAGTTCAACCCCTCCTTTGCTGTACTATATAAAGGGAGAATAACAGAAATAGAGGAGGAGTTGGGGAGGTGAAGGGATGCTGGAAGATTTGTTGCTGGGATGGCGCATTGACTGCTGAAAACGTGGATTTGGATGCCGAGATACTAGCTTTTGGAAGTCCCTAGCCAGTCTCCTAAGGTTTTAGAGATTCCTAGATGTCAGAGCCCCGGGACACTGGTACAATCCATAATCCAGCCCTCGGGGATATACGGGAGATGGACACAAAGACACACTTTGTCAACATGACATGCCATTCACAACCCATTTTACATCTGTAATGTGATGCTTTTCTAGCTGAATACCAAAGTTTTCTTTGGAAATGCATGTAAGCTGGGATTTGATTTTATCTATGAAGAATTGACTAGATCATTGGGCCATTTTAAAATATATTTTAGATATATATTACCATTTAGGATGCACAATACACAGTTAAATACAAGTTGACATTAATATACTTTTTTATTTTGTTCATGACAATTTGTTCGTAAATTTGCACGTGAAATGTGTGTACAAATGATTTTAAGAACAAATCACGATTTGCCAAATATTTCGTAAAATAAAATTTAGTCAAAATTTACGAAAAAAAATATAAGAACAAGCGAAACCACACGTACACAAAAAGCACTTACTCTGTATCGTGTTAAGAAGTTATATTTCATCCTAACATGACTATAATTAGCCTATATTGAAGTATGTTGCATTAATTGTATTATATAATCCATATATACACATTATATGATAAAATGATTAAATTATACAATTTAATTGTAAATACATTCCATCGTATACAGTTAAAGAGTGAGAAAAGCTGTGTTATAGCTTCAGCCATGAGGTTTCTCTGAATAATACAGATATACGCATATGTACAGCTGGCTAATGAGAGGTCTGTAACCTGGGTCTGTATAAAATATATTTATTGCGAGAACTGGTGAGAATGATGTACTTGGCATTGCTCGAGGATCGGGCGAGTATGGAAGCTTATTTCTGCCACAAGATAAAACATTTTAAAAGATAATTGTGACATTTTATCTAACAATTGCGAGTTTACTTCTTGCAATTCTGAGAAATCAGAATTCTTCTCAGAATTGCAAGATGTAAACTTGCAAAAGTCGCAATTATTTTTTTTCAAATGTTTTATTCTGTGGTGGAAAACAAGCTTCCATTTGCGAGAGTGTGTCTGCAAACAGTGGCAATTTTGATGATAGTGACGAAAGGCTGTAAGGAAAGTATGTGTGGAAAGCCATTATATGGAGATGGATTGTCGTTTGTTTTATGCAAATGACTAACCTCGTGCACATGGTGCTCATTTAGAATACTCCAAATTGTCAGCAGCGTACCAACATATAGCACTGTTGCGCTTCGGGCATCCCGAGTTTGAATCCCAATTTGAGGATCTTTCCCAATCACACCCCCTCTCTCTATCCCACTATGACCTGCCCTATTGTAATAAAGGTGAAAATGGCAAAAATAAATCGTAAAAAAAAAATAGTGCTGTCAAATGAATAATCGCGATTAATCACATCCAAAATACAAGTTTTTGTTTACATAATATATTTGCAACGATTGTATCGTAAAAAGCGCTATACAAATAAACTTGAATTGAATTTAATTAATGTATGTATGTGTTTGTACTGTGTATATGTATTATGTATATATAAATGCACACACATGCATGTATATATTTAAAAAAATATGTTACGAATATATTAAATATATTTATATATGATGTAATTTATATAAATATATACATGTAAATGCATGTAAATATTTTCAAAATATATGCTGTATGTGTCTGCCTTTATATATACATAATAAATATACACAGTACAAACACACATATTATGTAAACAAAAAAATTTATTTTGGATGCGATTAATCGCGATTAATCTTTTGACAGCACTAAAAAAAAAGAATACTCCAAATTCACTAACATCAGCATGATTATAAGAACAAATTCATGTGTGTACGAATGTGTGAATTAGGAGGAGATTTTTCATAAGATGTTCTCCTGTGTGTACAAACATGAAATAATCCACACAGTTATTGTGAATGAGACCAATTGTTTTTCTTCTCAAAGAACCTTCAAGGAAGAACACAGCAGCGATTTAATATTCCTCTTGTAAAACCGCAGTCTCTCAATCTTGCAGCTTTCCCTCTCTCGCTCATGTCAAGCTCCTAACCCAGGACACAATCTCTCACAAGATCCAAACTCCTGCGGGGGAAGATGTTCATATATTCTATTTTCTTCCTCTGGAGTCCATAAAGCGAATGTCCTTCATTATCCCCTGGAATTTCAAGGAGGAATACAAACAGTTATCTCCTTCTCTAATCTCCAAAACTGAGTTTCTTGTTTCCTCGTCCTGGTTTCATAAAACTGTGCAATAAAAGGGCTTTTAACCCCAGTTCCAAGTGCTACACCTGGCTCTGACTGAGCTATAAATCTAAAAGAGACGGTGCATCAAAGAAGCCATGAGAATACGGCTAGTTTAAATGCCCCAGAGCAAAGCGAGGGAGAAAGGGAGTTGAGGAAGGCCTGCCAGGTTGAAAATGAAGGATCTTTTACACTGACATTCAGCTTGAGTGCTTGTGGACATATCGCATGTCTTGTCTTCAAATGTTACATTGTGCCCAGTAGAGAAATCGTCCTTGTCTTGCTACAAACATTTACACAGATAACAGGTGTGTCAGCTCTATCTATGTTTGTCTTTCTCTGGATCCTGTCTGATTTTAATAAACTTTGATAGCTTATTAAAATGATAGGGTGTTGTGGGTGGTGACCAGGGTGATGCTATGCAGTTGCTAACGTGTTCTGGATGGTTGTTAAGGCATTGTTAGCTGTTTGCTAAGGCATTGTTACTAAGGTGTTCTAATTGTGTTTATAATCCATCGCTATGCAATTGAGAGGGTGTTCTGGATAGTTGCTAGTGTTTTGCTAAGGTGTTCTGGATGGTTGTTAGGGTGTTTCTAGGTGGTTGCTAAAGCATTGCTCTGCAGTAACTAAGGTGTTCTTATTGTGTTTACAATACATGACTATGCAGTTGAGAGGGTGTTTTGAATAATTGCTAGAGTATTGTTAAGATGTTTTGGACGGTTGTTAGGGCATTGTTAGGTCATTGCAAGTGTGTTGCTAGGTGGTTACTAAGGCATTGCTATAATCAGTTATAATCATTGCTATGCAGTTACAAAGGTGTTCTTATTGTTTATATAATACATCACTTTGCAGTTGTGAGAGTGTTCTAGATAGTTGCTAGTTTGTTGCTAAAGTGCTCTGGGTGGTTGTTAGGGCATTGCTAGGTGGTTGCTAACCATTGCTATGCAGTTACTAAGGTGTTTTTTATTGTTTTCAGAATACATCGCTATGAGGTTGTGAGGGTGTTCTAGATAGTTGCTAGCATGTTGCTAAGGTGTTCTGGAATGGTTATTAGGGCATTGTTAGGTGGTTGCTAGGCCATTGCAATGCAGTTACTGCCGTGTTCTTATTGTGGTTATAATACATTGCTATGCAGTTGTGAGGGTGTTCTGGGTAGTTGCTAGCAAGTTGCTATGGTTTTCTGTATGGTTGTTAGGGATTGTTAGATGGTTGCTAGGGTGATTGTACATAGGGTGTTGCTAGATCATTGCTAAGGCATTACTATGCAATTGTCATGGGGTTTCAATTTGATTGCTAAGGTGTCCTGAGCATTTATTGTACTTTGTTATGTGGTTGCTAGGCTGTTCTGAATGGTTGCTAAGGCATTGTTAGGTGGTTGATAAAGTGATGTAATTATTTGTTCACTGTTGTGCAGTTGTTAGAGTATCCTGCATAATTGCCCAAATGTATAAGTGTGACCAGTTTTAAAATTTATAGCACACTTCAAATGTTTAACACACATTTTAAGGTATCACATAACTAAGTTTTAAACTTAATGTTAGTTAATGTTAATGTAACTTAATGTTAGTTAGTTAAACCAGTAACCATCAAGAGTAATATTTGTCTTAGCATGCACCTCTAATTAATAAAAGGAAAGTCCTATTCAGAGATATAGAAGTGTCAGTAGAAAATACATCTAAAAAATGAACGGTTCCAAGTGTCATGTCCATTTCTTGTTATCTCCTATAATCAAATCCCATAGTAAACATAGAGGTAATTTATTTCACAGCTACAGAATCCTTACAGCATCAAAGCAAGACAGACTGTGATAATTATTCTGAGACTCCTTCACCTGTGACAGGCAGCTTAAGAGGGCCCCAGATATCCGCAAAGCAATCGCCTCGAATTGCTCACTGCCTCTCGGTTACCATAACGGCTGCCTCGCTACAATCTGCCCCCTAATCCCCAGCCCTGTTCGCTTCAGAGACCTCTGACAGTTGCAGCTGATGCCTTGGCAAGAGGCTTCATTTCCATCCCTGCAAATAACTAGCAAACACCCTCCATCCAAATGAACTCCTTTTTCATGGGCCTAGCAATCCAACCCGCCCCCTTCCTCCCAAAAACGAATATTCCTTGTTCACTCAAGGGTGAAAATTAAACTCCTATTGTACACTACTTATTACAAATTGTATAAGCCCCTTCAATCTTCTGGGTAAGTCAGGTGCCAGTGACTGCATTTGCATTTTCTCAAGCGTTGGAGAACGGGGAGGCTTTTTAGGAACCTGTCAAAGGTCTGTCAGGCTTTGGTAGAATGCATCCATTACCAGCATGGTTCATTTTAAAAGCTGGCTATATGAAGTCCTAAAATGATTTACAGCATCAAGGATCATATTTATTGGGGAATGTCTTGAAGATGTCTCTCGAGGGTTAAGAGGTATCTCTTTTCAATGTCACGGTCTCCATTGAAACATTCAACAGTCTCAGCAAGGATAAGTCCTCTGGGACGTATTCAGTGGTAGTGCAAGGTGCACTAGGATATGGATTTTTCCATCGAAATCCATATCTGCACTGGCAATCACTACATTTAACCATATTGAGAGAAGTTCAAGTGAGCCCACAAGTTCAAGGACACCCAATCCCAGTGTGTGGTGACGGTAGCCGTGCTGATATACAACAGCGCCAAGTATATAATACTTCAGCCGGCGGTCAGTGCAGAAATATTAACCAGGACTCACGCAGGCAGACAACAAGTGATTGAATGTCCACCACCATCCAAGAGAACCTCCGAAAGTAGGACAGATGAAACCCAAACCCTGACTAAAAGACAACGGCGCTTGTTAGTTTAGGAAGAAAATACGATCACATAAAATGGGAGCACCACTGCTACTCTAAGTCATACTTTTTTTCCCTGCTATTCTTGGAGAAGGTTCCAGGAAGCAGTGAGTTTCATCCTGAACAAGCCCTTTTTTGTGTTCACGGTGCCCTGAATTCCAATAAAGGTCAATGGGAGAGCGAGCCAGATATACTGGAGTCTAGCTCCTCTGTTTTTTTTTTTTTTGCTTTTAACAGTCACAAAGAGGCTCTACGGTTTCAGACATTGAGTATGATTGGTTCGTCGAGGCTGGGTTTGATATGATGTAAGCCGTGCTTTGTAATCAAATGAATTGTTAGGCTTCTGTCGCAACCTAGATTGATTATTTTATTGAATGCACACGCATTCAGTCCCGATGGCATGTAAATTGGAGCAGCTCACAGAGAGATTTCTCGACAACTGAGCAAGTGGGTGTACATGTGAGTGCTTTATGTGTCTGCAAACCTAAGCCACCGTGAGTGTGGGCACATGCGCTCTAAATGTGATGGACACTTCTTTTTACACCGGGCGAAAAGGCTCCTTAATGAACCTCCTGTATCCAACTGAAATTTCAAACAGCCTTGAACTGCACAAAAGACTGCCTGGCAACCTCTCCTCCAGCCCACCGCCATGTGGCAGAGTAGAGACAACACTCCCCTCTCTTTCTCTCTCCCACCAACCCTTGTCCACCCCCATGTAACGCTGCCTCTCCGAGCCTCACAACACTTTCGCACTGAGAGCTTTAGTGTAGTGCACTTAATCCACTGTCTACTCTCCGGCTCACCAACACATTCAGCCCTCTCTTTCTTTCACCGTGGATTCACCGGATGTGTGCGGTGTACTCCACAAAACTAGAGCGCTCCCATTATATAATCAATGAGGCTGTCTAAACTGCAGGAGCGATAAAATCAGCAGACAGATGCCTCATTTCGATGCACTAGCTATTCTGTTCACAGTATTTTTATTGTGATTGAAATTGAATGATTTTGTTATAAATACCATGACATGTGATTCCTATGAATTTGATTCATAATACATTAAAACTCTAAAATGCAAAGATGTGCATTAATTAGTTCTTTCATCTGACATTCCTTGACTTCTTCACTTAAAGTGTCTTTGATCATGTGAAATAAGAGTTTTCTCTTTTAGTTTGCCTTGTTTGAATTCAAGGAGAGGTTTATTAAAAGTTTAAGACAGTTTATTTTCTGTCTGTCTGTCTGTCTGTCTGTCTGTCTGTCTGTCTATCTATCTATCTATCTGTCTATCTATTAAGGGTGGCACGATACATGTATTCGTACCAAACAGTCACGGTACGGGCATCTCGGTTCGGTGCATGAGGCCTTACAACGAATGCAGGCAATTCACCCCAATCCAGAAGGGGGCGCCCGCAGCAATGCAACGCTGTTTGATAACCGCCAGCAGAAGAACAGCGAATGCCATGAGTTGCGTACTTGCAAACAAAGCCCCCTAGACAGTGACCATGTGCTGATTCTGAATGCGTCTCTCACATAGACTGACAAAGGCGTATACTTTAAAGGCTTGCACACTCAACTGTTTGCGAAATGGAGCTTTGTGCTCGTGTATCCTACCTCTCTCATTCGGCACAAATCCAAATATTCCATAATATTTCCATATTTGCGATATAACCTATCTGAATGCAAAACTATTATTTATTATGTAAATAAACTGTTTCCTTTTACCTGCAGAGTCAACTTTAAACGCTTATCGTCTTAATAATGCATCACTGTATAAAGGGCTGCTTTTATTTGTGTACACTCACAATGAAAATAAAACATTGTGCTTTTTATAAAATAAAGAAAACAAATAGGATGTTGCTTTCTGCCATTTGAGTTTCCTTTCTGTGAACAAATTAAGCCTGTCACAAAGATGAACTGAAACTCAGCATATATAAGCTATGTTACGTGTCGCACTGTTTTTTCCCCTTGTTTATCTGTTAACTAAAATCAAATATATTTCAAGAATTTATTCTTTGTATGTATATATGTATTGCAGATTATACATATAATGTAATATAATATTTAGTATTACTACTGTACTACGCTCTGTTCAAAATAAATGAAAAGAAACCGAGCATAGTAGATTTGTTGTTTTTGAGGGGGGGGGGGTTGTTGAGGAATGTGAGGAATGGATGAAACGCATTTGTCCGTGTTACACTCCGTCTCGAATCGCGCTCGCGGAAGGCGCTCGAGAAACAGTATCTCTTCACGGTACGCTTTCAGCTCGTTTTGTTTTTTGTTTTTTTTCTCAAACAAGAGACTGTAGACATTCACGTTACATGATTTTTACATAGAGAGCGTGACAGCGCTCCGCATTAAAAGAAATGATCATTCATGTTTTCACAACAGCTGGCCAAATTCAAAATCGAAACTAAAATTAAAACATCTTTGAGAGCCTGGTGTTTCGGGGGCCCTATGCAGCCTGCGTATTCTGCGTATAGGGAGGATCGGCTCTGGGTCTGTCTGCCTGTCCACCTGTCTCTATCTATCAGTGATGCATTTTACATCTAACACTATCCTGAACATCTTTCTGTAAGGCATACAGTATATAACCTTCAAACTTCTTTTTTTTTAACCTATTAACCTTTCAGACAAGGCTTTGTCTTGACAAATTTTCTTTCTTTTTAGTCTTCATTTTACTATTGCCAGAGTCCAGTCTTGAGCTCACAGTTTATCCATTGTTTCTAAGCATTCATACACTACGTGTCATGCTGTCTCCACAGTCTTGTCGCAGACAGACTTAAGCTGCAGCGAGACACAATGTCGGGCGCTCAGTGAAAACACTCTGCTTCTCTATTCATTTATACTGCTTGCACACATGTGCATAAATCAGGCCTGTCTGGCTCCATTAATCGCCATCTCTCCGTCTAACCCTGCTCACCAATTTGATATCATAACATTGGCATGCAGAAATAGCTTGTTTCCTCCACTCATCTGTACGCCCTAACGATTCAATTACAATTATATTCACCATATTAGCAGATTAGCATACAAGCTGACCCCTGGAGTCTGGCCAAATCAGAGCCCGGCGTTTGCCTGTTTCCTTTCGCAGTCGCCAAGGCAGGTGTTCCTCCATTGGTTCGCACACAGTCAGGCTGCGTAAAGAGTACCCAGTGATTAATAACACAGGCCCCATCAACCAGCACATCCATATTTAATTTTGATTTACTGCAAATGAGAAAATATTTCAAAGATCTTGCTGAGAAATGAGCGCGAGCAGAGACGGTACATTTCACCCAGCTGTAGAGGCCATGATACGTGTGGGAGGAGTGTGTGTGTGAGTGTGTGTAATTGTACACCAGGAAGATTACTCTATACGCTATGGAGAGGTCTGGTTTATGTCCTTATGTCTTTTATCTCTAGCTAGCTCTTTTTTCTCTACATATGAATATGTGCAATTTTTTCGCAGGTCATCTATCAGGCTGTTGTGAATATGTGAGAACAGAGATGATGTTGAACATGACACAAAAGCGTGCCAAGTCGCTTAAGATGTGGAAAACGTGCAAGATATGAAACATGAAACAAAAATAATTTGGTTGTTAGTTGAGCCAAAGGATAAACATTATCGAGACATACTTTAGATTAAATGCATTTTTATAATCTGAACAAACAAACAGAATTCTCAGAAAGATTTCCTTACAGCACAGACCTCAGTCTGCAATATGTGCAATATTTTGGCACATTTAATTTAATACATATAGTAATTGACTTATCTTGTATATATATATATATATAGAGAGAGAGAGAGAGAGAGAGAGAGAGAGAGAGATTTCTGAATTAAACTAATATGATTTTAGTTCGTGTTAATGATTGTCATAGGAATCAATAAACAATTTATTTATTTACAGTTGATATTTTTAAAAAGCTGTATTAAGCAGTCATAATCTCCGACTGCATCCTTACAAAAAAGTAATAAAAAAATAAATAAATAAAGTAAATAAAGGACTTTAGATGACTGTGTGCAGTTATTATTATTATTATTATTCAAAAAATGATATTAGCATAATAGTCTTAATATATACCATATACCAAATGTATTAGTTCAGGCTAACGTATGGTAAAAAAAAAATTGTTAATGATATTCATGATTCATATATTTATTTGTATATTTAAGTATTTATTTAATATTAAAAATGTTACAAAATAATAATTTAAAGACCTTTTCAAACCAAATGTGAATATTCACATTTCCTCTAAGAACATGACATACATAAATAAAGAAAGAAAGAAAGAAAGAAAGAAAGAAAGAAAGAAAGAAAGAAAGAAAGAAAAAAGAAATAGATAAATAAATTTAACAGCTTATTTGAATTCATTTGAAACACCAAAAATGAACACACGCACACGCGCGCGCACACACACACACATCATTAAGGTCTACGGAAGACTTGCTATTCCTTTTCAACTAATCGTTACACCACATTTTCTTTTTTTTTCTTTTTTTTTCTTTTTGAAAAGGTGTAAATAGCAATATGAACATTTCTAAGAACATGGTTCGTGCTTTTAATAGTGTGTTCAAAACTTTTTCTTTTCATAATTTTGAACATCCTTTATCACTGACCCATATTCAACAAAAAAGTCCAACAGCCCATGACACAAACCCTTCTGAAGAATTTCTTATCAAGACAAAGCTCAGACGCAAGTGAATGTTTTCACACAGAGCTGTGCTTTACCCCAGCAATCTGTTAATGATAACCAATGTCAGATGTGTTTTAGCACAGCTCGAGGAGTCTGTCGAGTTATGGAATGTATCTGAGGGTCAGACCGAGTGGATGCTTGGCTATCAGCATCACATTGAGTGTGGGGCCGTTTCCACAGAACCGCCGCTTTGTTAGTACAGTTTGTCAGAGGGTGTGAGACATTGTGTCTCTAAGAGAGAGCCAGCCGTCTGGCCACACTCAACCACACAACGATTTCTGAAGTGCACAGAGAAAGCGGGCCAGTGACCTTGTTATCTATCTAGGAGGGACACTCATTTATGGGCCCAGGAATTCATAGACATTTCGAGTGGGTGATATTGTCTGACACTGAATGACTTGAAGTCAGTCAAGTACAAAACTCACAAGCGCAATGGATGTGCACGTCCTTTGAAAAGCTCGCTTCGCCATTTGGCGCGGTTCAGTTGCGGTGAATAAAACATGAAGCTCCTTATTTGCCTTTTCTCCTCTGTTTTCGTATTGAGCTGTAAATGACTGTAATTAAGCAATTAAGAAGTCTGAGATTAATTAGAAGACAATCTATTTTCATTTTCCAAAGGAAATGTAGCACAATGTGCAGAGATTCCCAAAGTGCTCTCCTGATAAAAACGAATGAATGAGAACAATTTATCGGAGGAGTGTCGGTGGAAACAGAAAATGTGATTGTTTCAAAATGCTTCTCTTCCTCCAATCATATCCGTTGCATTCTCATTAAGACTTAATTAACCTGATTTTACTCATAACTAATGGCGTCGTTAGATTCACAATGGTAACAAATAAATTCAGACGCGCTATTCAAAATACAAATGTCACAGTTTCATAAAAGCCATCTAATATTTTGTGTGTGTGTTCAATTTGTTTATTGAAGGGAAGGTTTTTGGTTTAATGCATTTAAAATTACTTCATTTGAGTATTTTTTTTTCTTTCTAATAATAAGAAAAACTACATTTTCTAAGGTACAAACTGGGAGTTGCGTAGTCACTGAAATAACCCATCCTCGAGTCTCTAAGATATTCTGTTCTCAAGATATGGCTCGGCTCCATCTTTCATTGAAAGTCTATGGGATGCCAAGTAAAAATCATACGTCTGATTGCTTGCAAAAGTAATAGCACATTTCTCCTCAACAAGCCGTGTGATTTGAGGCATGATTCATGTCTCCTAAACAAATGGTGCGGGACGAGTTGGCTAAGTATGAGCAATAGTCAGCGATACTTGTCTTAGCAAACCTAAGACAGACCTAAGAAAATCTCCTATCTTAATGTAAAATAATAATAGTGAGAATATTTTATGGTATAGTGATTTTTGTGACTTTTGGAAACCAAATATAGCACGTCATGGCAATTTTATTTATTTTATATTTTTGAGTATATGGAGCAGTTTATTTCATTATTTCTGGACTCTAAGTTGTGTAACTGTTTTTGTAGTTTGAATGAAATTGTCACGACTTCTTTTCAGAGTCTGAAAAAGGGAGTCATATTTTTCATATTGTCACATATCTCATATTGTCTATTAGGTCTGTCTGTATAAAATTACCCGGAGCATTCCCAGACAAAAGGAATATGTACAATAAGTTACAAAATGCATGCACTAAAAACACAGAGAAACAAAACAAGAAAAGAAAAACACAAAACAAATTAAAAAACAAAACAAAGACAAGATGCAAGCACAGAAAACAATATAAAACAAAACAAAACAGCTGTATCAGTGAAAGCAAAGAACATCATTTGCGGCAGGTTGTGATATAATTATATATAAAGAGCTCATGAATATTAATTAGGTGGCTAATGTCCAGTCAAGTTACCTAATTAATATTCATGAGCGAAACCTTCACCTTGGTACTGTTTATAAATTGATGATCTGTGCAGATGTGCTGGACACAATGTGGTTGTGACATTAAGATTTGGTTTTATCCAGTTTTGTGGCTCAGATATTTCTAAAAGTATGTTTTTAATATTGATTTATAATAAATAAAACAATCTGGTGGTCAAGTCTGTAAATTTGCAAGGTGTCAAAACGGAAGTGTCAACAATTTAAACATCAAGATGAGGGTTATTATAGTTAACTAAACTAAACTAAAACAAACAAACAAATAAATTAATTAATTAATTACTTAAAATTACTACTACTACTAAAAATAATAATAATAACAAAAAATAACTTTGTTTGAAATGCATATACAGTTTCCATTCATTTGGATTACACATTTTGAACATAAACTAATAAACATAATGTGATACATGACATATTTGACATATCATACATTAATAAAATAAGTAAGATTACTGCACTAACATATACAACATTTCTTGTTTTCATGTATATTACTTTAAGAACATGTAGCACTTTTAAAACTAATAACAGTGACAAAACATACTAATAAATAAATCTTAAAAAAATACAAAATATAATTCAAACTATAAATTAAAAACTGTATCACCTCAATGATACTTAAATAACACTGATCAAAATATGTTTAGAAATTAAATAAATAACAATGTAAAAGGTTCTACAATGAAAGTCAATGGGAATCCAAAACTTCAAAATAGCTTCTTTAGTGTTCCACAGAAAGTAAGTCATACAGGTTTGGAACGGTGTGAGTAAATGATGACAAAATTGTCCTTTTTGGGTGAACTGTCCCTTTAAACGCTCAAGAGCATGACAGCAAACATTCACTGGAAGTATTGAAAATTGTAACTCCAAAGAGCACAAAGGAAGCAGAAATGTCGGCCCGCTGGTCATTTCTTTGGCCTGACAGGTTCTGACATGGTCTGGCTGCTGACCACAGGCTCTTTGAACTTCCCTCAGCGTATAACTGGAGGGGTGGAAACTTCTGGAACAAACCCGAGGCCTGGCAGTACAGTTCTGGGCTTTGTCCAGCAGTCTATAGGAGAGGCCGTGTTGGACTAGCCAAACTCCCAGGTGACAAGCAAGCATGACAAGCTCGCCGCGGTACGCTAATGAAAAGTCGGAGACATTTTGTTATTCTGTGCCCCGGGATGTGTGCATAGTGTAATTTGGAGACAGCGGAGAGGTCAGGACATTGTGTTTGAGTGTCAGCTCAAGTTAATGCGGCGTAGTGATCGTTTGAACCGAGTAGCGTCTCCTGCTGTTTCATAGAAAGTCGGTTTGGAGTGGCATAGCTAATTATGCGGTGCATATGAGTCATATGTTTGATTCGCATCCAGTTAGTGTAACCATCCTGTTGATATCACAACATCAAAACACCAGCGAGCCTCCCACGGTTTGCTGTCGGCCCCACCACCTCAGTCATTGTATTGTAAGCAAGCTGAGCAAATATATAAAGTGGGCTTAGGGTTTCCAGCAGAGCTAACGAAGATCCCAACGGATTCCGCGAATGAACTACTGATTAAAACGGTGATTCTCATAAGCTGTCGTCAACTTTCCCCTGTTGTGAACAGTGTGACCACCAATAACCAGCTATATACTCTCTCAGCCGCTTTCAGTGGTTTAGTCTCCCCGAGTGATTTGCTTTAACATCTTCCCAAGGCTATATTGAATTATGTGTCTGTCAGATCTATAAGCCGCGCCATATTTCCTTTTCACTGCGAGACCCCAGAGTTCAGTATCAGATTCTCTGCATGCTGGCATTTAACGCATCCTTTTGCCCCAGCCTCGTTCTGCATGCAGTCCACCGGCCGAATTCCCCGGACTGCGGACGACATAAATTGAGTGTCAAATGTTTTCGCTTCCCCTCTTTGTTTTATCAACAAAGCATACTGATGTCCACGCTACAATCAATCAAGCGTTTAGTGCTGGGAACAGAATCTCTCAGCCATTTCTAAACAGAGCCACTGAATCTCCCCTGAGGGACAACTAAACAATGACTGTCTGTCTGTTTATCTATGATAGATAGATAGATAGATAGATAGATAGATAGATAGATAGATAGATAGATAGATAGATAGATAGATGATGATGATGGACGGACAGGCAGAGGGATGGATGGATGGATGGACAGACAGATAGATGTACTGTATATAGATGGATGGGTGGATGGGTGGATGATAGATAGATAGATAGATAGATAGATAGATAGATAGATAGATAGATAGATAGATAGATAGATAGATAGATAGATGATGTTGATGATGATGATGATGGACGGACGGCGGACAGGCAGATAGATAGATAGATAGATAGATAGATAGATAGATAGATAGATAGATAGATAGGATAGATGGATGATGATGATGATGGACGGACAGGCAGAGGGATGGATGGATGGATGGACAGACAGATAGATGTACTGTATATAGATGGATGGGTGGATGATGGATATAGATAGATAGATAGATAGATAGATAGATAGATAGATGATTGATGATGATGATGGACGGACGGCGGACAGGCAGAGAGATGGATGGATAGATAGATAGATAGACATAGATACCGATAGATAGATAGATAAATCATCCACTTATCCATCTATCTATATTCAGCCATACATCCATCCATCTGTCCGTCTGTCCATCTGTTTATCCATACAGCCATGCATCTATCTATATTTGTCCATCCATCTGTCTGTCTATCAATCCTGCAATCTCTCGCTGAAATCTGTGCAATTAGGAAAGGTTCAAACAAATTCCGAATCCATGTTACTTCACTCTCATGGCAGCTGATCATTAGACTGGATGGGTTTGTCTCTTCAAAAGCTCAAATAAGTGGTGTGCATTTTCCCTCCATCACCCCTGCACGCCTCATAGATTTCTGTTTGAGTCATCAGCGCTTAAAGACCAGTGAAAATCGGGACTATTTTATAAATGAGGCAATTATAAGTGAGGCCTGAACTGAGATCAGACTCAGTATCGGCATGCCAATGATACTGAGAGAAACTAGCAGATGAAAGAATGGGTCTGTGAATCACACAGTCGATTCTGTTCCCTACAGTTTCTCACGTCGAAGCCTTCTGGCCTCCTGTGGTAATTGATTAAGTATCGGAGCCAAGTCTGATTCTGGCTAAACAAAACTCCTACCTCCCTTGATGCAAAATAATGATACAGAGGATGCCGAGGTAAAAGGCCTAAAACTGTTGCCATCACTGAAATCTTCACATTTAGATCAAGATGACAACTCTGAAAAGATATTCCACAGCTTCTGGACTTGTCCAAAGTGGCAGAATAAAGATAACTAGCCTTGTTATTAAAACATGAAGACTAATGCATTTAGTAGAGCTAAAAAAGATGAAATAATATATTCTCCATTCTGTCACATGTACGTGATGGACTTTATTCATGGAAGCTTAACTTGGCTTTACTAGTCAGGTGGTTTAATTAATGACACAGAGGACATCGATGTGATATAAATATTTATGTGAGACTGTTTATGTTACGATTAAAGGCTTTAAATGTAATATAGAGTTGTGAAACTGTAAGGGCTTAACTTCTGATTTAAATTATAGCCATGATAAGAGGAATATGATGCTGGCCTTGATGTTACTGACTTTCTTGAAGCTTTAGACTAGCATTTCCCAACTGAGGGTCCACCAGATTGTGAAATGCCAATGCTGAATGACATTTTCATAATAATAATTAAAACAATACATGTAAATTGAAGGGAAATAATTTAATGAAAGGGAACAATTGCTGTAGATTATCTCAGCAGTCATCTAAAAAGACATTATTCATTTGGCTTCAAATTTACTGTGTTTTAATTAGACTCACATTTAGTAGTTTTATCTTGTCCATCAGCAGATGTTAATCTGGCTCACATCTGGAGTATACTAGCCCCCGCCATGCTTCATCAAACACTGACCACTTACTCAACACGCCTTTAACCAGACGCCAACTACATGGGCCTGAACTAAAAGGCTGGAACAAGTATTGTCATTATTATTATTACAAAATAATAATAATAATAAAATAGTTAAAAAAAAACGTTTGAACTAAAAAAAAATACTAAATTACTAATTAAAATATTCTAAATAATGTTGGCGTTATACCCTTATGGGCAGTGCTTTGGCAAAGTGTTCTTTGACTGTCCTATCTGAATAATAGCAAGGCCAAACAAACAGACAGACAGACATATATGAATGGATGGATGGATGGATGATGGACAGAAGGATATAGATAGATGAATGGATGGATGATGGATGGACAGAGGGATATAAATAGATGGATGGATGATGGACAGAAGGATATAGATAGATGGATGGATGGATGATGGATTGACAGAAGGATAAAGATAGATGAATGATATAGATACATGGATGGACAGAGGGATGGATGGATGGATTTGCGGACAGAATGATATAGATGGATGAAAGGATGATGGATGGACAGACAAATATAGATGGATGGAGGGACAGATGGATGGAAGGAAGGACATAGATTAATGGATTGATGATGGACAGGTGGATATAGATGGATGGATGGATGGACAGATAGATGAGTATAGATAGATGGATGGATGGATGGATGGATGGATGGACAGACAGGTATAGATGGATGGATGGATATAGATAGATGAATCGATGGATGATGGATGGACATATGAATATAGGCAGATGGATGAATGGACAAATGGACGGATGGATGGATATAGTTATATGAATAGATGAATGATGAAAAAAATGTGTAACCCAAATCAATGGAAATTGTATATGCATTTCAAATACTTAAATCTTAAACTTAGGTCTAAAAAAATTGAGTTTATTAATAATATTTGATTGATTATATTTGAGTCTGTCATTTTATTTAATAAAGACAGAAACATAAAAATACCCTGTACATCTTATTTATCCTCAGCTTTAAGTACCAAGTGGCTCATTTTACCCCACTCTCTTCATAAGCCAAAATCCCGTATTTAAAAGACCACAACGTACCTGCAGTTTGATTTTATGTGGCACCACATATGCATCACAACCCCTGTCAGCTTTACTAATGTAAAAAAAGACAAAAAGAAAAAGAAAACACTGAAAGTTGATACATGATTGAAAAGCTTTCTGGGAACTGTATTAAAAGTGTAGACATTCCAATCTATATTAAGTGCATGTTGCCATTTCCTGAACAATAAATCACAATAAAAAGGCCTAGGCGAGTAGTATAACATGGGTGATGGAAACGCCGTTATGGCCAAGTCAGTGTTGGCGATTGTCTCGGACGTATTAAGAGAGTTCAGTCTCCTCTGCGTTTGTGTCAGACCGTTCCTCTTTGTCTTCACAGCTCACCTTTCTTACGCCCGCGGTGACACACATATGCGTCTACGCTAAACGTTTCAGCAGCAAATAAATCTCTATCCCTTTGTCCTGGGGAGTCATTTATTATCTGACTAGCGTGTTGCCGCTCTGTGGGAATTTTTAACAGCTACTTGAGGCCAAAGGTTACAGCTTCACAGCGTTGCCACTTCTAAAGGACATGCTAGCAATGCTACCCTAAAAGGAAAGCTAAAATTGCGTTGTTCTTTCAAACCAAACAACTTTTGGAACATCTTCCAACATGTAATTTAAGGCTGGAATACACTACATAATTTTTGCCAAGATATTTGCCCTAATTTACAGTCTGGATGAGTCGACGCTAGTTGCCGGAAATCAGAGCAAGTCTGCAGATTTGAGTTGACATAGAAAATCTTCTAGTGTATGATAGTCACAAAATCCCATTTTATTAGCTTCATGTTATTCTGCATATATATATATATATATATATTCTGTACAAATACTTCGTTACCTTACTTAAGTAGAAATTTTGGGTATCTATACTTTACTGGAGTAATTATTTTTCAGCCGACTTTTTACTTCTACTCCTTACATTTTCACGCAATTATCTGTACTTTCTACTCCTTACATTTTCACGCAATTATCTGTACTTTCTACTCCTTACTTTTTAAAAATAGCCTCGTTACTCCCATTTCATTTCGGCTTGTTTTCATTCCGGCTGGTCTTCGTTAAAAAAACAAAAAACAAAAAACCTATCCAGATAAATCGCGCCATCCGGATCGAGTGAATTTGATTGTGGTTGGATGAGAAGTAAAACATATACCATTCCGACACCCTATTGGTTTGTACGCGATCCATCGCACCTGCACATGACACGTCACACTCCAGCAAGGACATAGCCAGTGTTGGGGTCGTTACTCAAAAAAGATTATTTCTTAAAAGTTATTATTTCTCCACTACTGGCTCATTTATCAAACGGGTGCTTTCTCTTCGTCCTCCGCAAATTAAGCTACAGTAGTTCGGTAGAGAGACGTTTGAATAAATTAGCGTTTGCGATTGACAATGTTATGATAAGTAGGCTATACTAACTTTGTTAATCGTTACCCCCAACACTGGACATAGCATACGTATGTAGCCAAGTACGAAGATGTCCGTGGCCACAGTTGCCAAGTCCGCGTATTATACGTGACTTTGGGCTTCTTTTTTTGTAAAGTTGCGGGAAAAAATCCCTGGTCGTGGGTTGCGTTTTTTTTTTTAAACCAAATATTCTCCGCCCGGCCCTCCTCCACCAGAGGTGCATCCACCATCTCCCGAAGCAGTCCTCTTTCCCTCTGGGCCTGCCTACGCCCAGCTCAACGGCACCGCTTCTGGAGGCTGCTGCGGATGCGGTGCGGGAGCAGGGACGGACGCAGGGGCCACCCTCGGCGACGAGCAGGCTGGGGCGCTGCAGCCAGCGGACGGGTGGAGGCAGCAGCTGCCCGCTGGGCAGGACGTGTTAGAGTGCCTCAGTCTGCTCCTAAGCAGCCGAGAACTGCTGGGCCATGTTCTCGACTGCGTCGCCGAAGAGGCCAGTCTGGGACACAGGGCCCTTGAGGAACCGAACTTTGTCGGCATCCCCACGTCGACCAGACACAGCCAGGTGACGCTCCTGGACCACAAGTGTGGACATCGCACGACCCAGAGACCACGCAATGACCTTCGTCGCTCATAGCGCGAGGCCAGAAGTGGTACAAAGCTCTTTCAGAACTTCTGGATCGTGACCACCCTCGTGCATGTCCCCCATTGCTTTTAGCCTGAAGAACCTGCAGTAACGCCATAGTGTAAGCGGTTGGTAGCTTCTCCACGGGTCACATAAGCATCGCCGGACAGACCAGACGAGTACCTACAGGCCCAGAAGAGGACCTGGTAAGCCCCCCCATGCACCTCCGGGAAGAGAGGCACCGGGGCAGGGTGCTGAGAACCAGCACAAACTACCCCGAGAAACCAGTCGTCCAACCTCGAGGGCTCGGGACACAGTGGAGGTCTCCACTTGGGCCCTACCCTCTCAGCGGCCCGGGAAAGCATAGCCGTGATTCTGGATCCGACTCAGGCATTGCTACTGCCGTAGCAGCAGCGCAGCCGAATCTTCTTCCCCAGAAAGCTCCAGCTCACCCTCCGATGCAGCGATCGACATCTGGTCATCGGGAGGAGCACCAAGGATACTGCTGGTATGCTCCTTGTAGAGGGTCCAGCACGTTCCACTGGCAGCTCAACTGGTTTTGGAGTGCAAGAGGAGCGATGGTCCGTCAAGGGTTGGTTCCCTGGGTTTGCCACCTCTGTAATCCTCAGACCACCCGTGCCACCACCTGAAGTAGTCCTCGTCTGTCTGCAGCCAGAACGAGAACCAGATCGAGGCAGAGGCAACAGAGCTCCGCCCCTTTGTCGAGGTAACAGAGCCTGGCCGCAACTCCAAGATGATCATCTTCCTACCATGAGAAGATGCCTCATCCACGAACGCCACCTCAGCATGCTTACTGCCCAGGCACGTGAGGCAGGGATCGTGACCATCACCCGGCACCAGGTAACGACCGCATCCAGAAACGCATGGGTGACACATTGTCTGTAGCAAAACCCAACTTGTCTTTACAAAGACGTAACATCGAGTTTGCCAGATGCAACATCGTCTTTAAAAAGACGCACCCGTGAATGCTCTTTTAGGGAAAAAGCTCTTTTAATGTGCTGAAACGCACAGGGGAGATGGTCGCCTGCAACACAAACAGGGGGTAGTGCAACCTGATGTGTGCAATCCACTCGACACGGGAAGAACCACCGCCGCTGAGGCGCTGAACCGCCAGCACGAGAGTCTTCCGAAGAGCGTGCTCAACTCGTTGAATTCACTCGTCAGCAGAAGTCAGGAGCAGAACGATGTAACCGCTCGGCTCCGAAGCAAAAAGCTGAATATGCGCTGCACCTGCTACCTACTTATACTCACGCTGTGATCAGCAGCAGCTGGATGCAATAATCGCATGCCAATGTGCATTGGCTCGTTTAGTTACACTCGAAGTGGATTGGTCTCTCTAAGCGAGATCCCAATTCGTCGGTCACCCGACGTGACTCGGAGTGACCGACTGATAGGGAACTCAACATTTTTAATAACATTATTACCTGTAATCCAGAGTGAATAATTCAATGAACCATTCATAAATACAAAGTTCTGTCATGAAACTCTAGATGGGTTCGATGGGCCGATAGGTTCAAACTCAATCTGATATAATGATATCATTATTCACATGGCACAGCCGAATGGTTTCTTTTCACATCAGCAGCCAATGAGCTCGCTGCTCAACATTCAAATACTCAGATAGTGCTCACTGTAGCAGTACTGCGTGCTTCAGAAACCCTCCACCTCCCCAGCTCCACCTGTGTAGATATGCTACGGGGTGATTTCACGTATGCTATATATAGGTGCATCTCAATAAATTAGAATGTCGTGAAAAAGTTCATTTTTTCTTGTAACTTATTTCAAAAAGTGAAACTTTCATATATTTTAGATTCATTACATGTAAAGTAAAACATTTCAAAAGTTTTTTTTTGTTTTAATTTTGATGATTAGAGCTTACAGCTCATGAAAGTCACAAATCAGTATCTAAAAATATTAGAATATTTACATTTGAGTTTCAATAAATGACCATCCATACATATAAATTCTGGGTATCTCTTGTTCTTTGAAACCACAATAATGGAGTAGACTGCTGACTTGGCAATGATCCAGAAGACGAACACTGACACCCTCCACAAAGAGGGTAAGTCACAGAAGGTCATTACTGAAAGGTGTGGCTGTTTACAGAGTGCTGTATCAAAGCATATTAAATGCAAAGTTGACTGGAAGGAAGAATTTGGGTAGGGAAATGTGCACAAGCAACAGGGATGACCGCAAGCTTTAGAATACAGTCAAGCAAAGCTGATTCAAACACTTGGGAGAGCTTCACAAGGAGTGAACTGAAGCTGAAGTCAGTGCATCAAGAGTCACCACGCTCAGAAGTCTTCAGGAAAAGGGCTACCAAGCCACTTCTGAACCAGAAGCATCTTACCTGGGCTGTGGAGAAAAAGAACTGGACTATTGCTCAGTGGTCCAAAGTCCTCTTTTCAGATGAAAGTAAATTTTGCATTTCATTTGGAAATCAAGGTCCCAGAGTCTGGAGGAAGAGTGGAGAGGCACAGAATCCATGTTGCTTGAAGTCCAGTGTTTTTAGAGCACTTCATGCTTCCTTCTGCTGACAAGCTTTATGGAGATGCTGATTTCATTTTCCAGCAGGATTTGGCACCTGCCCACACTGCCAAAGGTACCAAAAGCTGGTTCAATGACCATGGTGTTACTGTGCTTGATTGGCCAGCAAACTAGCCTGACCTGAACCCCATAGAGATTCTCTATGGGGTATTGTCAAGAGGAAGATGAGAGACACCAGACCCAACAATGCAGATGAGCTGAAGGCCACTGTCAAAGAAACCTGGGCTTCCATACCACCTCAGCAGTGCCACAAACTGATCACCTCCATGCCACGCCGAATTGAGGCAGTAATTAAATTAAAGGAGCCCCTACCAAGTACATACATACATAAGTTGAGTATATATACAGTAAATTAACATACTTTCCAGAAGGCCAACAATTCACAAAAAAAAAAAAAAATGTATTGGTCTTAAGAAGTATTCTAATATGTTGAGATAGTGAATTGGTGGGTTTTTGTTAAATGTGAGCCTAAATCATCACAATTAAAAGAACCAAAGACTTAAACTACTTCAGTCTATGTGCATTGAATTTATTTAATACATGAGTTTCACAATTTGAGTTGAATTACTGAAATAAATGAACTTTTCCATGACATTCTAATTTATTGAGATGCACCTGTATATGTTTTTTTTTCATATGTGTTATATGTGCAGCAGCAGTATTTCCTACATGCTCACATGAGCATGCCTTTGGATGTATTGACAGTGGCAAGTCTTGGTATTCGGTACCAGATCGATTCCGCCAAGACCAAAAACATGAACATTGCTATATTCATGACATAAATATACTTAAATAAATGGCATAAAAGTTTCAATAGAAATGCCATAAAATTATATTTTAGTTTACCATAAATATGTGTAATTTCAACTAATTGCATTTAATATATATTTAAACTATGGTAAATTTTAATTTAAGTGTAAAAAACATGCAATTAAGGGCCATACGTACAGTACTAAACAGGGCAAATTAGCACGAGAGCGCAATTCCAAAACAGCGCAGATGAGCATAGCAATTTCTGTGGGTGATTTACTGACAATGCGAGCCTCAAAAGAACACTGACTCAACATCTCATTTGCATAATGACCAATGCAATCTAGCAAACGCAGCGCAAATTAGTGTAAGGATATGTTCGGATTCGGATAATGTGTTCTTCTGGCATTCCAAATAAATGAATGCATGTGGAAAATAATGTTAAATAATGGCGCAAATACCAGTAATTTGATGAGTGCATACATTAATAAATCAGGTTTCGTGATTCATTTTAATACTCTCCTCCCATAAATTTTGTGTCTAAAAGGGAAACTCCTACAAATGTATATTCAATAAGGTCAGACGCAAAAATAACTGTCCACGGCTTTTTACGCGCTAGTAAATCCTTACAGTACTATTTCAACACCAAAAGATGGTTTGCGCTGGCAAGTGTTTGAAAACACTGCATCCAGTACACACTTTTAAAGCAAACTGTTTCCATAGTAAGTATTCTTTTTTAAATTATGCTAAAGTCTTCTTTTTTACAAGGGCTAGGGGTCCAAATGAAGAGATAAATAAAAGGAACAATGAGCTGAAATAAGCGTCAGCAATAGAACAAAATGCGCTTTTGCATTCAGAGTGGATCGTGAGCTGACGATGCTTCTCTTCAAAAATGTTCTCTCATCACACTTTCCCAGCACAAGTTCTGCTTGAGTTTCTTTACTGCAGCTGTAATGACTGATGCTACTTATTTCAGGGGAAAATTTGGGGTCAGTAATAATTTATTCTGTTGAGCAGCATTTCAATCTTGCTCATCCAAGCACAGCGATGCAACTTAAACAAGCTCGAGCGCGTCCATCTCGGGGAGGGGAGGGTATCGCTGGCGTTCCGCAGCGGGACGGCCTTTGATATGGCCTTGGTGATGGTTTTGAGGCCTGGTGGAGGGAAGCGCGGATGGCATGCAGTGCTTTCTCACACCCCAGGGCCTCCGGGGGCCTCTCTGGCCCAGAGCTCTTGGCAGGCGGAGCGGCTCCAGCGGTGGTGTCTCCTTGTGACGCTGTCTGTAGTGCATCCAGAGCTGGAGCTGTGCTCTGTCAGGGATCAAGCTGGCTGCAGTTTGATGAGAGGCAGAAAACGAGGCGGCCGAGGTTTTATGTGTGTGTGGGAGGCTGGGGACTCTCACACATATCAAACACTTTTGTATAGTGTGGCAAAGGCATCCAAAAAGTACACGTTTGGACAGTTAAGAAAGACTTGAGAATGTCTGAATGTCTTTGCTTTATATAACTTATCAAACCGAGTGGAGTTTATGTTAAAGAAAATGCACAGGCAGACTTTTAAAGCACAACATTTCATGTAAAAAAAAATATTTGTTTGGTTTGAAATGATAAAATAATAGAAATACTGAATAAAATGAGAAAAATATATATATATTGTGTATTAACTGAGAATCTTATTTAGAACTGTCTTTAAAAAAACTAAAAATCCAGTCGTAAACCAAGTGAAATAGCACATGCTCACTTTTTAAGCAAAATATTTGACATTTCTTTTGTTTGAAATGATAAAACAATAAAAATACTGAAATGATAAAATTATTAATTTATTATGATTAATAAGAAAAGTACTGTCGATAAGACTGAAAAGTGAGGATCTTATTTAGAACCATCTTTTAAAAAATAAATCAAATAACATTTGATTCTATACTTAAAAAAAAAAAGTAAACCAAATAACCTTTATCTAAAAGAAACAACATTGACAATAACATCACACACACACGCACACACACACACGCGCACACACACGCACACACACACACACACACACACACACACACACACACACACACACACACACACACACACAATGTCTTTAGTTTAAAATAAAACAATAGAAATAGTGGATAAAATGTGAAAAAAATATATTTTTAATTAAAACAGAACTGGGCATATATGGATAACCATAAAAAAATAAAAAATAAAAATAAATAAATAGAAATACTAAACAAAATGAAAAAAAGTATTGTTAATAAGACTGATAGCTGGGAATCCTATTTAATAATAATAATAATAATAATAATAATAAATATAATTATTAAAAACATTAAATAACATTCTGTTTTATACTATACAAATATTTTGTTAGTTGTAAATAAAACAAAGATTATTAGTATGTTTGATAAGAAAATACTATTTTGTTTTTTCTACTTCAAAATGTGTTTGATGAATGTTGAATGTTTGATTCAATGTATTAATTGACTTTTATTTGTAATAATTTTTGAAATTTACTAGCAATTTGCTGAGTAAAAATTGTTTCAAATTCCATCCTACATCAAGGATTTTTGCTTACATCAAGTTTTTTTTTCAGTTTTTTTTTTTTTTTTTTTATAATAATGATTCATTTTAATATGTTTCTTGTCAAACCTACTGCACAAGTCACATGAGATCATTTACGATACTATTTCTGAATATCAGGTATATTCACTGCAATTATACAAACAAGAACTACAGGATTTTTTTTTTTTTTTTTTTTTTTTAATTCTCCTTTTGTGTTCCAAAAAAGAAAGTCAGATCAAAACAACACCAGGGTGAGTAAATAATTACTGAACTATCCAAAGTGAATTCACAATTTTACAGAAACTCTGGGTCTCTCACAATCCAGTGATAATATCGATGCAATGATGCATAATATAGTACTGAATCGTAACATTTATTGCGATGTTTATCACTTTGCATGGTAGTAATCGATACCCATTCCATCTATGAGAGAGAAAGAATAAACATTTCAAGGGTTGTTGGACTGGCAGAGCAATGCCAAGGTCATGGCTTTGGTTGCTCAAACACACTGATAAATAATGTACACGCTGAATGCACCGTAAGTTGTTTTGATAAAAACACCTGCAAAATGCATAAAAGGACTTTATACCTTGTATTTCACACATACATTTGGGAATTATTAAATTAAATGTTTAATGTTTGACATATAGAATTAAAAGTATTTAAGTTGATAGATAAGTAGAATCATTTAGCAGAAGTTTATCCAAGCGACTCACAGTACACTTCTGAAGATACGTCTTACTCATATGTGATAACAGGGGTGCATTTCATGAAAATATGTCCGCCACAAATATGTTCACCGCAAAATATGTTGACTGTTAATTGTTGTTAAGTATAAAACTCAAACTACTGAAAATCACTTTCGGTAATTTAATACTTAATTGTTGGAATGTGGACTTGTAGTGGACTTAAGATCTTAAAAATATATATACTTTTAAAACTGTACACTTAAATACAGTTTCATGACTTAGCACACTTAAATATATTTAAAAAATGCACTTAATGTCAAATTAACAGATTAAACCATTATGTTTTAATAAACGTTTCTCAAGCTTTAAAGAAATACACTCTTTTTGATGTGTTGACTAACATACTAAGGCACATGTAAAGTACTTGATTATATTTATTCAATATTATATATAACCTTAATATATTTTAAACATCCTGCATTTTAACCTCATCATCACAAATATGCAATTTCAAATATTTATTCAATATAATATATAGTAATAACCAGGTACTAAACCCGAACCTACACCTAACCTTAACCCATGCAGTTACCTTATACTATCCAGTACCTTCTTGGTTAAGTAAACTGTAAGTACATATAATGTAAAATAAAGTGTAACCATATTTTTACCATAGATGATTCTCAGTACATTCAGTAGTACACTTTAATTATATCAAGGCAGAAGAAGTAATTTTTAAATTATAGATAAAGATGTAACCAAGTACTACTTTCTTATTACAACTAAATACATCTACAGTAACTTAATTGAATATAAATTTAAACTATAATAAATTGTCTTTTAATTGTAAATAACATGCAATTAATTGATCAAAAATTACATCCAGTTATATTCCTTTAAAGTATATTACTTCTCTAATAAATATTCATTTTTAAAAGTTTGCTAATATGTTCTTCTTTTTCACAAGAGAAAGCTTAAGTAAAATTAAATATAAACGTTAGATGAAAAACATAAACTTGGAAAACCTCAGAAATGAATAGAAATACTTTAAGATAGAGCAGTAAAATTACTAAACGGAGTGTCTATTTACATTAAGTGCAACTAGCCGGCCTTGTGTCTTAGACGTTAAAGCACGAACCAAGGTTTTTGATGCAAACGACCTGGGTTCGAAAATGCCCTTTGCCAAACTTTTTTTCCCTTCCCTTTTCAAATCTCATATCACATCGCTAAGGCCTTTTTTTTCAATAAAAATGAAGGAAATAATCAAAAAGTTGAAAATAAAGTATAGGGTAGAGTTAGGGTACGTGTAGGGGAGGGCTTTATTGTCCCAATAAGGTGGCATCCATTTAATAATTTGAATAAAAATTATAATTTACACTCGATACGTTATTATCGCATACTGTTTTATAATGTACTACAGTACTGAGGTGCAGATAATAGCCAATATTTGCGTTAAGTAGTATAAACAGTGTTGGGGAAAGTTACTTTTAAAAGTAATGCATTACAATATTGTGTTACTCCCTAAAAAAGTAACTAATTACGTTACTTAGCTACTTTTTGCGTTACTTTTTAAATATGAGCAGGGCTTGATTGTTTTTAATACAAGAAGTTCTAATTATAGCAAATGTAAAAGCCCTTTCACACCAAAAAGTGTAATGAATAAACCTCAGACTGAAGGAAAAGTAAATTCACGTCTGTAAAGTAGAACGCAGGAGAAGAAGGTTCAACACTCTTCAGCAATAAAAAAAGCACAATTGATAGTTTATCTAAAGTAATTTTTGCTTATTAGTATGGTTTAACTGGATCATCAAAGGTCAGCAGCAAAGACATTGGTTAATAAAATGGGATTAGATACATTTGTGTTATTTAACATATTTAATTATTGCAGGTTTGCGTCATATTCTGAGTTTGCATTTCACTGTTTTAATTCATTTTGATGAATACAAAATATTTTGCGAGTGAGATGAATTAATGCACATTCACATTTAGTCTAGAACTACAGTAACATGTTCACACAGTCAGTCAATAAATGGGAAAAAAGTAATTGTAGATATTTTCTTGTAAATTAAAAAGTAATGTGTTACTTTACTAGTTACTTGAAAAAAGTAATATTATTACGTAACTCGCGTTACTTGTAATGCGTTACCTCCAACACTGAGTATAAATAGCAGCAAATCCTGATACTTTAAAATAGTGTAAATAGACGCTATTTGCACTTAGTGTAAACAGCATCTATCGCTAAGAAAATATGCTATTTTCTCTTTAGCTGTTACTAAAACTAACACTGAAATTAAATTGTATATAAAATTACATGGTAAAAAATAAAAGTATACAATACAATATAAGAAATTTTCCATATTGATTTTTTACAGGTGTTTTACCTGTATTTCGAATTTTGCACATAATTGCATTGTGTTTTAGGGTTAACAGAAATGTCTATAAAATGAATAGATAATGTCCTGTCAGAAAATTACTTTTTCGATAAATTGTGAAATGTGACCTGACCCGAACACCCCAAAAAGGCCTAAGTTTCTCACTAGTATACAGCAGAATACATTAGCATGATCTTAGCTGAGCATTTAAATAATGTCTGGACAGCGGTAATCCTTTGCTGCCATTTTTGACTTCCTGATCAGAGGCGCTTGAGCTTTGCCCTTCTCATTTGTTTTCGCCAGCTTTCCGACCGTCTGCCCAGCGTGTCTTCCACCTCTCCCGTCCTCGCTCTCATCTCTATTCCGCTCACACGCAGCGTGAAGGCAAGGACAGAGACCGCGGCTGCATGAGGACGAACCTCACTCATTCATATTCACCCTCATCTGGCGGGGGCCGGCGGGGCCGCACACAGATTTTAATCAAGCCCCAGCCGTGTGTGAGAGCCGCTTTTAGTGCCGCGGCCAAGCAGTGGGCAGAATTAGCATTTAAGAGTACATTAGCCATGCTGAATTTCCAACCTCATTACCGGTGTACTGGACACGTGCCTGCTTTCCTGCAATATGCCGAAATATTCCCACCGTCTAAGCTTGTGCATATTCATCCCTATACTTCATCTTAATACCAATTAGTGCTTCGGTTCGCTATCAGTTGAATGAAATAGATATGGGGTGTGTAAGTATATTACATTGGACAGTAATTATTCACTTAGACTGTCCTCTTCAAACATCTAACACACACATTTGCATTTCATACATAAATAAAAGTAGCTGTTCCAATATTGCCAGTTTCTGACGAAAGCTTTTTGCATAAAACATGAATAATGTTGAATTTCCCAACTCGGACAGGCTGGCAGTATTAGATATTTTGTCCTGAAGATGTGTAACAACCAAAACAGTGCTTTTTCGTGAATTATTTCTCAAGGGTGTGGCCTACTAGCTTAGCCACATTGTAATAAGCCTTTTTAACTTACGTTTTTAAGTGCTTAAAATGTAATAACTATCTTTTCGCAGAAATGTTGTTATGATGTGGTTAGCTCACTTGTGATGTTTTAAGAATGTCAGAACCATGGAGTGTTCTTTTAGATTTATTTATATACATTTTACATTTATATTTATGCATTTAAGCAGACACTTTTATCAAAAAAAAAAAAACCTTAGAGCAGGTTCATAAACAATTCATAACAGAGCCAACAATATTTGCAGAATATAATGCCACTTTTAATAGAAACAATCTAAGAAGTTTTCTTTATAGCTTTCTTTTTTATTTCAGTTTCAGATATTTATATATATCTATATATATATATTCATTGTAGTTAACAACAAGAACACTGGTGACATGCCCTTCTTTTCTTTTCTTTTCTTTTCTTTTCGACAAAATTAAAAAATAACATTTTTGAAACAACTTTGTCATTTTTTTAAATGGCAAAGTTTCAAAAAAATGCTAAAATGTACTTTTATTAAGGGAAAAACTTAAACTTATTGTTAAAATTATTACAGATTATTTAAACCTAATATATTTAAACCTAATAGAAATGTTCAAATATCATATTTAAACCTAAATAAAATGTCACACAAACTTTGCATTTTGATCTAGCATTATTTTTGTTATATAATATTGGTGACCCTACTTTAAACATTTTCACAATGATACTAAAATGTTGTATTTTATTTTATTTTTAATTTTAGCTATGGTTTCTAGAATGTTTTAAACATGTCGTGTGGTATAACCACAATACAGCACTGTAAAAAAGGCTTTATGCCTGTTTAGACTTACATAAATACATATGTTTTAAAGCCACTGAATTTTTTCGCTTACATTGAGGAGGGACATCTGTGTGCGCAGTGTGCGACTATGGGAATATGTCACTTTAACAACAAGTGACAGAAACCCAATAGAAGTAAAAATGAATATATTTGAGCTGCTGTTTTTAAATTGTACCCTGTCGACTTTCAGAAGGGCGTCTCATATTGCGCTGTGAGTGAAACCATTTTGATGTACAGCCTTGATATCCAGCATTCTTCCAAAGTGACCCGCACATTAGTCACAGCTATCCAAGCGGAAATGAACCCGATCGTTGGTAGTTGGCTGACGTTGAGAGCCCAAAGCCAAGGGTGACAGTTATGAGAGTGGGTGCCATCCATCTTTGGGCTGAGGTTATGTCGGGCGCTGGTGAAGGGGCTTGTGGGATGGTCTCCTGTGTGTCCGGGGGCACTGCTGCTGGACCAAAGGGCAGCGGAACAGCCAGGTCCAGATGGCAGTCAGCCTTCACACCCACGTGCTTTAGCCTGGCAACCCCAGCCCTGCATGCCATGACTGTGCCCACTGAATGCCAGCTGTCAGGCCAGGCATGTCGTCTCGCTCTTAGCTTCCCTGACCAGAAGCAGCCCACTGACAGAAACTACCCAAAAAATACCTGGTAAAATGTCATATATGTAATGTGATGTTGCATCTTTATCATGCAATCAACATGTAATTAAATTAGAAATGGAATGCAATTATGAGCTTTTTTGCACAGAACAGTAATGTATGGGAAAATATATAGATAGAGATAGATAGATAGATAGATAGATAGATAGATAGATATATATAGATAGATAGATAGATAGATGTATATATAGACAGACAGACAGATAGACAGATAGACGGATAGATGGATGGATGGATGATAGATAGATAGATAGATAGATAGATAGATAGATAGATAGATAGACAGACAGACAGATAGACAGATAGACGGATAGATGGATGGATGGATGGATAGATAGATAGATAGATAGATAGATAGATAGATAGATAGATAGATAGATAGATAGATAGATAGATAGATAGATGTGTATATAGACAGACAGGCAGACAGATAGACATATAAATAGATAGCTGTATATATAGACAGACAGACAGATAGACGATAGATAGATGGATGGATGGATGGATGGATAGATAGATAGATAGATAGATAGATAGATAGATAGATACAGTATATCACAGAAGTGAGTACACCCCTCACATTTTTGTAAATATTTTATTATATCTTTTCATGTGACAACTCTGAAGAAATGACACTTTGCTACAATGTAAAGTAGTGAGTGTACAGCTTGTATAACAGTGTACATTTGCTGTCCCCTCAAAATAACTCAACACACAGACATTAATGTCTAAAATGTAGATAGATAGATAGATAGATAGATAGCTGTATATATAGACAGACAGACAGACAGATAGACAGATAGATAGATAGATAGATAGATAGATAGATAGATAGATATGTGTATAGATAGATAGATAGATAGATAGTAGGGGTGTTAATCAGAGAGTTTGTCACGATACAATATGATATTTATTCTATTCAATATGATACCTAGCGATACAATATTTGCTGATACCTCAAAAAATTTTAATTAACTCAAAAAATGCAACCAAATTATATAACATGAACATTTATCCTGAATTTTCCCATATCCTTGTGATTGGACACTATTTGGCTGAGATACAACTATTTGAAAATCTGTAATCTGAGGGTGCAAAAAAATCAACATATTGAGAAAATTGCCTTTAAAGTTGTCCAAATTAAGTTCTTAGCAATGCATATTACTAATCAAAAATTATGTTTTGATATATTTACGGTAGGAAATTTACAAAATATATTCATGGAACATGATCTATACTTAATATCCTACTGATTTTTGGCATAAAAGAAAAATCAATATTTTTTTAATAATGGCAATTGCTACAAATTTAACCGTGCTACTTATGACTGCTTTTGTGCTCCAGGGTCACAAATAATAAGGGGAAAAAACAAAAACAAAACATAAAATAAGTAATCTCATGACATGACAACATTTAAGAAAAGCTTTCAGGCTTCTGTGCTAAAATGTTAAATGTGTAAAATAGTGTAAATCCTCATTAGGAGAAAATACAAAACCAAGGTACTCCAGTTGTACAAAAAATATGATAATCAGTTCAAGAGCAGTGAGAGATTTTGTTTTCTTTGACAGAGGTTTATTGTTAGTCTGCTCTCACAACTGAAAGCACGGATCCAATACTGATACACATGTGCTTTCTTTCTCAAACTGTTTATGTTAAGACATAGGCCTAACCGAATGTGTTTACTACGATATTCGGCAAGATGCACATTTTGATGTAATTTAGACTGTATTTGTTCATCCAAGCACTAAAAAAAGCAGGAGAGAACTCAATTCAGTATTCATGCATTGTCGATGCTGCTGTCTGTTTGTATGCGCTTCGGATGTGTGCGCACTCAGAAAACTTCTCAGACAGCGCTCAACAGTTCCGTCAACTTTCCCGAGCGTCTTTTACGCATTGCCATGTGCTTTCAGGCAGTCTTATCATTAGCCCCTTTCACACAGTAAATTGCTGTAAAATAACCTGAACGACTTTACTGGTAAATTAAAAAATGTACTGTTCACACAGCCAACGACATTCTGTCTTTTTTTTTCCATAAAAACACCATTCACGCATTGGTTTCAAATTACCGGTAAATTCTGTGACATCATTAACCCCCTGGGGTCGACAATAACACTCATAATAACAACAACACTTTATGCTTCTGTAAAATAAAGAAAACAAACGGGGTGCGTTGTCTGCCGCCTTGGTCTCTGTGATCTTCGTTTAGAAACACATCACTAAAATGAACTGAAACTCAGCAAATACTTGACAAAGAGACATGAGATATATATCTATATTAAGCTTGACATGTCTACTTTTAAACGAAGCAAGTCTTATCGAAAACAAATATTCTGTGATAAAGTAATCCATATGAAACCAATGCGATGTCCAGTCTTTCCTGTCTGACTTTATTATCTCTAATTAGATCACGCCCACAAGCTACTTTCTTTTGATATTTCAATAGTCTATGTGAGATGCGTGGCATGTAAATGCCCACATCACACTGTAAACAATAAGGAATAAGACAGAATTTACCTCAGAAGAAGATGTGCTGAGAGGAATAAGACAGAATTTACCTCAGAAGAAGATGTGCTGAGAAGAATAAGACAGAATTTACCTCAGCAGAAGACACGCTGAGAGGAATAAGACATAATTTACCTCAGAAGAAGACGCGCTGACAGGAATATGACATAATTTACCTCAAGAAGAAGACATGCTGAGAGGAATAAGCTTTGTATTTTCCTCAGAAGAACAACACGGTGGCTTGATCCAGCGGAGATCATTTACATGGGTAAGTCATTTACATGAGTAAGTCCAGAAATGACCTCTAAACGGCTGCGCCTCCCAGTGTGGTGTTTTGGCCCAGATACATCACGACTTTAAACCGAACTACACAGCATAGATTAAATGCGTCATCTGCATCAGAATGTTATGATTGGCCTGGAGTGGACGTCTTACGTCAGTGCATTCTGAACTGTACGTGCTGGTAATCTTCATTATGCGGTCACACACAGCATCATTCTGGTAATTTACTGGTAATGTTACAACTTCTCAAACCGATAAATTGCCAGAGCGAATTTACCAGTATTTTTGAAAAGGTCCTGTTCACACAATATGATCTCTTTACGGCAATTTACCGGTAATTTTCCAGTAAAGTCTGTATGTGTGAAATGGGGCTATTGAGTCCTGACAGGTGAGTTTGAACAAAAATGCATGTGTTGGCGGTAATACATAGACGGACATTGCGTGAAAATGTGGACCAAAATAAGGTTATCGATATTTACGTGTGGCGATGGATGGTTACACCCCTTCTATCTATCTATCTATCTATCCATCCATCCATCCATCCATCCATCCATGTATATATCTATCTATCCATCTATGTAGCTATCGAGTTAATCTGTCTGACAGTCTGTCAGACTATTTGTATGACTTTCTCTCTCTCTCCCTCTCTCTCACTTTCTATGTGTGTATTTGCATCTTTTTGTCAAGCCAAATATCAGTTTGTATTGATGAAATTTCTCTTTTCTAATTAAGAACTTAGAATGTCCCTGTTTTATGCAAATGATACACTATATATAACAAAATGATGAAAGTAAAAAAACACAGCACAAAGATTTCATTGTGTGTTGCAAGATACTTTCATTTGTTTATTATCTACCGCCCGTCTGGCAAGACCACACACTTTGCTTGAGGTTAAACCGTCCAAGTCCATGTTTAATCCTCAAGATTTGAATGATAAGTACATAAAAAAAAAAACCCGTACATTTCATCTGCAGTGTCATGTAACGACGAAAGCGCTACACGAACCCAGAGGAAAAATCGTCCATCACCAGCAGGGCATAGACCGATTAGGTGAAGGGAGAAGCTATCTGTCTACCACCGCCTGCAGGTGAACGGACTAGACAAAGACAAACCAGTCTATTCCTGTGTCCTAATGATGGGAGAGAAATCTAGTCACCCACCCCCACTATACTGCACTTTCCACACACGCTAACCGCTAACACAGGCTAGCTTAGAGACAATGACGTTAGTGTGTGCTGTTTTATTATGCAAACTCTTCTCCAAACTGGATTAGGATCCCACTGCACAAATTCAAACCCTGAACACTCACACACATTTATACTTAAACATCACACATAAACAGTATGAATTGCCTTGCTTGTGTGCAGCTGCTACAGTCGAGACAGACATTTGTCTTAACATCAGTGAAAAGACAATGTTGTAGTGTAAATGTGGTGTACCGCAATTGGTGCTCTGTGCTGTTTTGTCTCACAGTGATTGAGTGCTACGCCGCAAAAATTGACTTTTAGTGCCACGGCAATGGTTATAATGCACTCCAGTGGGCATTAAGGTTTGAGGTCTTTTCTCTGTACCACAGGCCAGCATTGCCAGGGCCAGTTCCATTAACAAGTGACATCCTTAAACTCTTTCAGAGTACAGGGCAAATAGCATGGCAGATTTAATAGCTTTTGGATCAATTCTTGCAGGGAACTAAGCAAAGTGAACAGCTCAATGTCCACGCGCTGAGAGTCAACCAATGCACATCACGCAAGCACAGCTAGAAATCAATGGCTGGAACCGAACAACACTTCATTTTGTGCAGTTTAGAACTCAGAGCTTTTGAAACTCTCATTGAGAATGAAGTCATTCTTTATTTAGAAATTCATTATGCTATTCATTAATTTTGCTATTTTAACACTTGGCTACTAGGGATGTGCAGCGGAGTTATTATTTGTATATGAATAGCAACAAAAAAATTATCTGTTTTTGTATTTGCGAGTAAAAGCATATGTGGGAAGGACTTAAACCAGAAGTGTGTTGAAATTTATTTTGATTCATCTCAGTGAATTGATTCCTTTGTATCTGTTCACCAAAAAGTTTTGTTCAGAATCAGTTACATTGTTATGCCACTGACTCATTTCTCAGAGTTTATAAATTAAAACAAATGTTTATTCCATTTATAAAAAAAAACTTCCATTAACAATCCCATTTTCCAAAAAGAGATTCCAAAAAGAGCATTTAAGGATTATGCAAATGACAACATTTATTTTACTTGGTTTTCTTTCATGATTCATTCACTTTAAAAATTTGATCTAAAACACCAATTTGTCCGATTTACACTTTTGGGGTGTCTATTTACACTCAGTGCAAGTAGCCCACCTTGTTGGCAGAGGCTATTTAGACTAATTTCACCCACAAAATGTGTGGTTGGGCTAGATAACATTATTAAAGATGCCTGTCTAACAACAGCAGCAGTGTCGTAGAGAGTATGGCGCGTGCTGGTTACCTTTGATGCAATTGACCCGAGTTCAAATTCGCCTTTTGCCAAAATTGTTCTTCTCCCTTTTCCTGTCACATATCAGATCAGAAAGGCATTTATTGTCAATGAAAATTAAGGGAATATTTGAAAAGTGGAAATAAACTGCCTCACATGTATTTAATAACTAACTATAGTACAGATTTCTCACTAGAAATAACATCAAAATTGCAAAAACGTTTGTCAGAAACATACATTTACACACAAACTGACCACCAAATACAACATTCAGATGACCTCTTTTTTTTTTTTGGCACAACCATCATAATTGCTGCTTGCAGCTATATTTTATATTTTATTTGGTAGAATGCATTATTAATTTTCGTAAATCTTTAACCATGCCTTTCCAAATAATATTTTGTAAGACCCAACTAGAAAACATTATTGGTGGACAGTGTAAAAAAAACAGCATGGAGCCATGATTCAATTACATGGCTATTCAATTAATTTTAATTTTGAAAATGATTCACAGCAATTATAAATGCAGAGTTAAATACTTTCTCAATCATATCGGTCTCTATGTGCCCAAGCATGGCTTCACATCCATAATGCAACAGAGAAGATCCGCCTCCCAGACCAGAAGCTTCTTTGAAATTGAACTCGGCACTCTCTCCCCGCAGCTAATTCCTGTGAGACGTCAGACGGCATCGGCGCTTAATGAGAGATGGCATTTCAAAAGCATTAATTGAGAGCGCTCCGACAGCAACCTGCTTTCAGATTGTGTCGAGGCTTTGTGTTGATTCAGAGGGAGGCCATCTTTTGATTTAATGCCACCCTCGAGGCCGACGAGTAAACTTGCCGTTTCTTGTTGAGAAGATCAGGGTCGTGTAATCACAGGAGGTCGTCCAAGAGTTATTTTCCAAGAAGGTAAATAAGCAAGTCATTTTTAAAGAAACTACAATATGACGCAACATACTGCTTTGTTTTACATAATAGCTCCCCTAAAAAATGAAATGCCATCATTTACTCAACCTCATGTCAAAAGTTTTTCTTTCTTTCTTTCTTTCTTTCTTTCTTTCTTCTGAAACTCTTAAGAATTAAGGTTCCAAAAGGTTGTTTTTTTTCACATTGATGTCACAGAAGAACCAGATAGCAGTTGTTTTCTGGCATTGATAGTTCCATGAAGAACATTTAACGTCCATGGAAAAAAAGATTCTTTAGACTTTTACGTAAAATATTCTAATAACGGTTCTTAACAGATGCTTGATAGATATTTAGTCTAAAGCTGTGGTCACATGGCTGTTATTGGCTAATCAAATTTCAGCAGCTATTAGACAAGGTTAACGGACACCAATTGGAACAAAACTTGGTGGGCCTGTTTTACTCATTAGAGATCCAAAGGTCTCTAAGAATTTTGAAAGAAATTGAATTGAATTGAATTGAATTGTGTGAAGGCTTTGTGTTGATTCTTTTTATTTAATGCCACCCTCGAGGCCGATGAGTAAACTTGATGTTTCTTGTTGAGAATCTGGCATGTTTAATGACAGGAGGTCGTCCAAGAGTTATTTTTCAAAAAGATAAATAAGTCATTAAAAAAATAAAAATAAAAATCTAGAATATTACACAACATACTGTAGTACTTCATGTCTTATATGTCCCCTAAAATGGGTTCTCCAAAGAACCTTTAAGTGAACAGTTCTTAGTGTGAAGAACAGTTTAATGATCTAAAGAACTTGATTTCCAGTATAAAGAATCTTTTTGTGCAACCATAAGATTTCACACTTCTAAAAATAACTGTTCTTTATAGGCATTGATGGAGTTTAATATTTAACATCTATGGAACTTTTCCATTCCACAAAATAATCTTTAGATTTTAAAATGTTCCAAGAAAGGTTCTTGATGAAAAAAAAATATTATTTTATTACATTGTTCTGAAAACCCTCCTTTGCAAACCTTATTTTTAACAGTGAATGGAAGTTCTTAATGGAACCATCAATGCCAATAAATAACCTTAACCTATAAGAATGCAGAATGCAAAACGATACATTCTGAATAATTACTGCTCACTTAGTTTCTACATACAGTGTCACTGAATGAAGAATACAGCTTTCAAACTCCCAAATAAGCACAAAAACATATTTCATATGTACATCGTGTGACAAATCTGTCATTAAACTTGTAATATACCACATATATTGTATTTTTATTACACTTTTCTGGTCCTTTTTGAAGCTTGAATTTGTTTTATTTATTTTTTTAAGGTTGCATGGAAAAGAGCAACCAGAATATTGTTCAAAACATCTCATGGGTTCCAAAGAAGAAAGCAGGTTTACAGTATCATAAGTGTGACCATTTGTCATTTCTGAGTGAACTATTCCTTTAATTGTTAAAGCTAGAGCGCTAAAAGTGAGTTTGCGACTTGTTGTAGTATGAATTACTTTACCTATTAAATCTTATTCAGTTATGTAAATTGCATTATAAATGAATGAAATCACATTTTACTTCAGCAAACTGCTTCAGACTTGTCAGAAAATGCACATCATATCCACAGTAAGGGAAGGTCACTGTCTAGATGGGATTGACCCTCTAGCCCATCTATGATTTTTTTCTCTTTTAAGCAGTCGCACTGGGATCCCACACACTGCCTTTAATAGAAATACAGCTCTGAATTTGCCTTTAGCATCCTGAGGTTATGAATAACCAAGAATGGATTATTTAAGCAGTATATCCTTTGTACTTCCCCTTGTAAAAACACTCAGTAGAATAATTGTGTAGCATGTAGTTATTGATTGCTGGCATGAAAATTAAAGGCATAATCATTTTGTCAATCACAATGCTTGTTTTATTGCATATTCATTTTAAAAGGTCAATAAAGACACTAACAGGGGGGTCACAGTTTGGCTGGTTAGCAAAGTCGTATTAGCCCCTGCTGGTAGATTCTAGCAACTAGCAACTACACCATTATGTGGACAAAAAAAAGAAAGATTATTTTGATATTTTTGCTTGCATAAAATATAATGCAATATAAAATTCAGGATGTATATTCTCACAAAAATATGTTGTTATTTATTTTTATTTTATTTTTTATTAACCAATTAATTATTAATTCAATTCATTTAAATTAACACTGTATTCTACAGTGTCCTTATCACGTTACATGTACTTACTATAGTAAAAGCAGTAAATTATGCAAAACTGCAAGCTTTACTAATCCTGAACCAAACCAGAACCAAGTTTAACCGTATGGTAAGTGCATGTTGTTGGTTAATATTACTCAGTACTTAATTACACTTTAGAAATGGTACCTTAATTAAGTGTAACATATAATAACAGTGTAATTATACATTTAAGTACTGAGTAATATTAATTAACTACATGTAAAGGTTATGGTTAGGGTTAGGATTAGGGTTATATTAGGATTATATAATAATTATTATTATTATATAAATAAATAATTCAATATAATATAAAATGTAAAGTGACATACACTGGCAAAAATGCAAGCAAAAATGTATTATATACAACGTATTTAATAGATAAAACAATATTATGCATATTATGTGCTATAAATATTTATTAATGTGTGTGTGTATAAATAGTTTTGTAAGCAAAAAATAATATAATACATTAGCAGTAGTAGTAGTATTACATATCATTATTATTATTAATCATATAATATAATCATAACATTATTCTATTTAAGATATAAAATAATATTATGCATATTATGTGCTACAAATATGTATCAATATGTGTGTATGTGTGTAAATATATATATATGTATATATATATATATATATATATATATATATATATCTCCTATCCTAACACAGAAAGCATTGAGTGTAAACTGTCAGCAATGGGAATGTTCTTGAATGATCAGGTGTGCAAGAGCACAAACGTTCCTCTTTGATAGACAGGACATGCAGTGGCTGCAACAGTCACTTCATCTACCAAAATAGCTACTCAGTTTTAGCTGTAGCCAATGGAGGAGTCGATATCGCTGAGATCAGATTTCCTTTCAAGTTAAACATGGCTTAAAGTTTGTTTTCATGCTCTGAGCGGGAAAGATACATGTGTGGAGGTCTACAGATATTGTGACAGTTCGTCTTGACACTCAGGTTCAGCTCTCCAACGCAAAACACACCAAGTGTCTGTTTTCAGGCAACTATCAAACTCAAGACGAACGAAAGCGGTGATTGTTTCCTCAGGTACTTCAATGATATGTTTTGATGTTAGCAGAATCACTGGCACACCTGCACATGCTTCACACACCTGTGTGTTTGCTCTGCTGTGTGATAGGATCAAATGCCTGCCCCGTGTGGCCAGCAGCTGTGAGACAGACGTGCTGGAGAGAGGGGTTTTCAGGGCTGATGGAGGAACCGTACACCTCATGCCTCTGCTTTGAGTAAAGGTCTGTTTTACATGCAGGAAAAAATATTAACACCATCTGTGAATCTGCCAGCATGACTGTCTGCCTTAAAAAAAAAATACAAAAATCCTGCTTCACTTATAAAGAATCAAATGGCAATTGTATTGTATTTTGATATGTGGATCCGATCGTGGTTGTATCTCTCTATTAGTGCTACTGGATCTTAGTGCCACGTTTGACACTATCGACCACAACATTCTTTTGAATAGACTAGAAAACTTTGTCGGTATTAGTGGAAGTGCATTGGCATGGTTCAAATCGTACTTATCTGACCGCCATCAGTTCGTGGCAGGAAATGAAGATGTATCATATCAATCAGAAGTACAGTATGGAGTACCTCAAGGCTCATTACTAGGGCCGTTACTTTTCATGCTTTACATGTTACCCTAGGGAGATATCATGAGGAAACATGGTGTTAGCTTTCACTGTTATGCTGATGATACTCAGCTCTATATTTCTTCGCAGCCTGACGAAACATACCAATTTGCAAAACTAACGGAATGCATAGTTGATATAAAAAAGTGGATGACTAGTAATTTCTTACTGTTAAATTCTGAAAAAAACAGATGTGTTAATTAATGGACCTAAAACCTCCGCATGTAATAACCTAAAACACTGTCTAACACTTGATGGCTGCTCTGTCAATTCTTCGTCATCAGTAAGGAACCTAGGTGTGCTATTTGATAACAATCTTTCTTTTGAAAGCCACGTTTCTAGCATTTGTAAAACCGCATTTCTCCATCTCAGAAATATATCTAAATTACAACCTATGCTCTCAATGTCAAATGCAGAAAGGTTAATTCATGCGTTAATGACCTCAAGGTGAGATTATTTTAATGCTCTATTGGGTGGTTGCTCTGCATGCTTAAGTTCTTACTAGAACCAAGAAGTATGGCCATATTAGCCCGGTTCTGTCAACACTGCACTGGCTCCCTATTAAACATTGTATACATTTGAAAATCTTGCTAATCACCTATAAAGTCCTGAATAGTTTAGCTCCTCAATACTTGAGAGAGCTCTAATCTCATTATAGTGTTACTTTACCTATATACTTGATTACTTAATGCATTATTCCATAAATATTGTACCCTTTGAAATACCATTGTAATGCTTTTTTTCTTCCCCAAACATTGCCATAGTTTTGTTTTCATTAAAAAAGTATGTATATATATATATATATATATATATATATATATATATATATATATATATATATATATATATATATATATATATATATATATATATGTATATGTATGTGTGTATGTATATATATATATATATTTTTTTTTTATGAAAACAAAACTATGGCAATCATATAAATCATTTAATTCCACATGATTTGGGGTTTAATATCCTTTTATCGTCACCATAAGCATAGCAGTTATGTTGTCTTATGAAATAGTTCAGATAAATCAATCCAAGATGTACTAACATCCTGTCATGGACATTCAGTGCTGCTCAAGACAGCTGTACTGTCAAGCTGTACTGTCAAAAGTGTGTGTCCAACAAACGAGAATTAATTAATAAGAGAGAGAATTTAAATACCGCTGGAATATGATATGCATATTGAAGCTACAGATGAATGTGTGTGTTGTGGACAGACGCTCAGCTCAGCCTCATGATATACACCGCGTCTGGGGAGAAGGAACGCTCATTTGGGCTTAACATTGCAACAATAAAAAAGCTTTCAAGATGTGGACCATAGTAAATCTTGAAAGGCTCCCAGAAAAAAAGGGCAATAAACATAGCAGGAGATGAATATTTCTCTGCATCTGTCCCATAGGCCTCATCGGCACACATGAAGCCTGCAGCAGACAATAAAAACCATACATGTGAGGAACGATTCCCAAAGCGACACGCATCTGCTCACGTACTCCGTCACAGCGCACTGATCACTTTTCCTATTGTTAATTTTTCAATGCATTTCTTTCATGTCTGTACCTCTTTAAAGCATTTGATCTCTGACCTCTCGATGTAATTCTGACCTGAGCTTCCCTTCAGGCCTTCCGTATTTACACTGGCTAATTTATTTATTAGTATTTTTAACTTTAATGCACTTTATATTTTGTTGTTTCACATCCATGTCTGCTTTTAGTTGCATCACTACACATTTGTATTTATATGATGTGTATTATGAAAATATTTATTTAAATAATTATATTTAAAATGACTATTTAATAAATAAATATAAATAATTAAATTACAAGAACAACAACAGCAATAATACCTATTTAATTGTATTATTATTATTATTATTATTATTATTATTATTATATTTTGTAATATGTTTAATATGAGTTACTGTGTCAAAATATATTTAAACATTTATATATATATATATATACAGTATATATATATATAAATACATTTATAAGAGATACTACATAAGTAGAAATAAAGAAATAATATTATTAATAACATGTAAATGCACAAAAACATGAAATTTGAATGAAAATGGAAATAATAACAATATGTAATTTTACTTTAGTTTTACAAACGCAACAACAACAACAACAATAATAATAATAATAATAATACTTATTATTATTATACATTTAAACAATTTCTATTTGTGTGTAGAAATAAAAAAGTATATTTTGTTGATTATTTTTTTATATTTCTGTAAATATTGTATATATTTTAGAATATTTTATTAAATAAATAAATTACAACAATATTAACACTAATGATTATATATAATTATTAGTGTCTTTATTTTTTTAATTTGTTATTACAATTTTATAAATAATAAACATATAATAATAACAATAATAATAATAATAATAATAATTTATTATTATTATTATATTTAAACACTTAATTTATATGTGTGTAGAAATAAAGTAAAAAAAAGCATTATGATATTTATGTTGATTATTTTTCATATTTATATAAATATTTCATATAATTTATATTTTTTATTAAATAAATTACAACAATATTAACACTAACAATTATATATAATTACTATGTATACAACAATGACTGACAAACATTTCAAGTTAAATGTAATCTGTCTGTCCACACAGCTGCTGCTCCTTCATTATGATGTTGTGTTATTTTTTATATTTTTATGTGTTTTAAGGCCGAGGCCACCCAGTTTGTGCAAGTGTCACACTCTGCTTTCCTCTCTGCTCTTTATGAAGTGTGAAGTGCAGTCTGGAGCTGCATGTTCAAGTCAATCAAGCTCTGGACAATGTCTCAGGACCCTTTCAGCGGCTGTCGACCCTTTGCTCTTTGTGCTGATTCCACACACACAGGAACCACCGGAGGGCCAGATGACTTCACAACCCTGATATTTGCTGTACCGATGACTGAGACACACTACGGCTTAAACGAGACACTGTGTGTGCATTCAGGACACAGATAAGAGGATCTTCATATGGATCTCTTTGTGTTCCGGAGTGAAAGACGAGAGCAGAATGACAGTGAATATCAAGCTGGGAAAGATGAATAAAGTTCAAAGCTCTGTTTGTCACATGCACACACATCTGGTACAGCGGAGAGTGAAATCCTTCATGGCCTTCACCAGAGTTTGTTGACAAAATGAGTCACATGGAAAACTTCCAAAACATGTAGGCCAGAAATTAATACAGGGATAGTTTACTTTATTCAATAAAAAAAAAGAAAAAAAGAAAAGAAAATCATTTATTCAGACTCATGTTATTCCAAATCAGTATGACTTACTTTCGTACATGAAACACAAACGAAGATATTTAATGTAAAAACAACAACAACAACTGAAACAAAACAACAAAAACAAACAAAGAACAAAATACAAAAAAAAACAAAAAAAAACAAAGAACAAAAAAACAAATACAAAACAAACAAACAACAACAACAATAACTGAAACAAAATGTAAAAAAAACACAAAAAAACATGACAAATTACAAAAAAAAAAAAAAAAAAAAACAACAACAAAAACTGAAACAAAACCAAAGAAAAAAACCAAAGAGCAACACATTAATAAATACAAATTAATAAACAACAATATAAATAAAAAATTAAAAAATAAATAAAAAATAATAAATACAATTAAAAAAACAAAAACAAACAAAACAAAACACAAAAACAAAACAAAACACACTCGTTTCCATACAGTAAAAGCATATTGTGACCGCAGGCTTTCAGTCACTAAAACCCACCAAAAGGCCATAAAAAGCATTATAAAAGAGCTCCATGTGACGTATGCACTATATTCCCGGTCTTCTGAAGCCAGGGTTTTCAAAATGGGGGTCGAGAGCCTACAGGATGTCGTAAAGGGGTGTTACAGGGTCCACAGAAAATGTCTTAGAAATGTATTGGTTATAAATAAAATTATTGTAATTAATTTATTCCACAGACATACTTACATATATATTATATTTGTGAAAATATATAAATATACACTGCAGTATGTTTTTTTTTAATACTTTAATTAATTGCAAGAATGTTTTGTATGTGTGTCATGTGAAAAGCAGCTCACAAAAATAATAATAATAATAATAAAAACTTTTAGAATATTCTAAAAGTAGTTAGAAAAGAAATATAAAACACAGTTTTTAACAAGTTTTTGTTGAGTTTGTAACACAAAGCTACTCTATAGCTTCAGAAGTCTTAAATGCAGTTCTATATTTGTTCTTTTGGATTGTCTATTGGGAATTTTCAACTGGTGATGATCAAATTGGCCCGTTTTTGTCCAGATATTTTAAGTATACTCTTGGATTATTGATGGTAATGTATTCGAAATCCAAACCAGACACACACACACACACAAAAAAAAACTCTTCCATTCAGCCTTTGGACAAATTTTCCAACTCTTTGGCTCTCTCCGCAGAGTTTTGACAGAAGCCTCTGTGACCGCAGAGGACTGACCCGAGTTTTGCCATCACAAGACTCTGCCTTTGGCCTTCATGTATCAGCACACACATCTTTGCTTGTTTGGAGCTCCGTTCCTGCCTGAAGAGCAGCGCCATCTTCTATTAGCATCCCAAGAATTGGAATCTGGCTTTCTCTCGTACAGCACCAGAGACGCACTGATAATGGGATCGTGGATAGATTCCTCTTTGTTTCGCCGGCACCCCTCCCTCCCGCGTTTCTTTCTCCAGCTTCCTCTGGTAATCCCAGTATCCCTCTCTTCATGTTACACCCTGCAGGAGTTTGGGGCGACGTATAAGCTATTGTAATCATCAGCTGTCATTATCTTGCCCATTGATGGATTGGTGGGTTTATCTGTGATGAAAGTATGGAAATACTCCAGCTTCACCTTACCGGCTGCATCTGCACCGGCCACATTGAAGCAGAATTTCACTCTTATCGAGGGGCGGATGGCGAATTTTATGTAAACTCTACCAGCGATTCTCTCAGAGGGGAGAAAATGTGCACTGCTGTGCAAAATAAAAGACTTGAATGATGACAAACAAATAAGATTTCTGATCAGTGAACTGATATAAAAGGGTAGATGATACAGTGTGTGGTTACATTTTACTGTTCCTCAGCGAAATTTTGTGGGTTATTTCAATAGGAATCTACACAATTGGAAATTTCACGAGAGTGAAAGATTTGCCTGCGCAGATTTAGCATCGGATTCAAGCCGACCAACACTAACTGTTTGAAAGTGACTTCCGTGTTTAGCTGTGCTTCATTTATCACTACACTATTGAAAATAGACCTTTTTTGTTTGTGAAATTTCACCAAAATATCAGTGTCATTTTTGTAAATAATTTAAATTATTATTATTTTTGTATTCCTAAGTTACTATTTTTATTATTATTATATGATATATCTATGTTTTTTTTGTATTTCTGTTTTGACTTTAGTTATAAAGTTAACTAAAAGAAAATGAGAAATATTGGAAACTACCTGGAATAAATATATATATATATATATATATATATATATATATATATAAATATTTATTTGTTTGTTTCTTTGTTTGTTTGAATGTATAGATTACACAGACATATATTATGTAAACACACTTTTATTTTGAATGTGATTAATCACGATTAATCGATTTGACAGCACGTATTTATTCATTTATTTATTGTTTGTTAACCTTTATTTTATTTTAAATATTTTTTTATATTCTCTTTTGTCTTGCTTTGGCTAATTTTATAGCATTTAGTTTTATTTAATTAATATTTAATTAAAAAACTACTTAATCCATAAAAAAATGTATTCTATTTTTAATTTTTTTGGAACTGCACAAAAATAATTACCTTGATTTGTATATATACAGGTGCATCTCAATAAATTAGAATGTCGTGGAAAAGTTCATTTATTTCAGTAATTCAACTCAAATTGTGAAACTCGTGTATTAAATAAATTCAATGCACACAGACTGAAGTAGTTTAAGTCTTTGGTTCTTTTAATTGTGATGATTTAGGCTCACATTTAACACAAACCCACCAATTCACTATCTCAACAAATTAGAATACTTCATAAGACCAATAAAAAAAAAACATTTTTAGTGAATTGTTGGCCTTCTGGAAAGTATGTTAATTTACTGAATATGTACTCAATACTTGGTAGGGGCTCCTTTTGCTTTAATTACTGCCTCAATTCGGCGTGGCATGGAGGTGATCAGTTTGTGGCACTGCTGAGGTGGTATGGAAGCCCAGGTTTCTTTGATAGCGGCCTTCAGGTCATCTGCATTGTTGGGTCTGGTGTCTCTCATCTTCCTCTTGACAATGCCCCATAGATTCTCTATGGGGTTCAGGTCAGGCGAGTTTGCTGGCCAATCAAGCACAGTAACACCATGGTCATTGAACCAGCTTTTGTTACCTTTGGCAGTGTGGGCAGGTGCCAAGTCCTGCTGGAAAATGAAATCAGCATCTCCATAAAGCTTGTCAGCAGAAGGAAGCATGAAGTGCTCTAAAATTTCCTGGTAGATGGCTGCGTTGACTGTGGACTTCAGAAAACACAGTGGACCAACACCAGCAGATGACATGGCAGCCCAAATCATCACTGACTGTGGAAACTTCACACTGGACTTCAAGCAACATGGATTATGTGCCTCTCCACTCTTCCTCCAGACTCTGGGACCTTGTTTCCAAATGAAATGCAAAATTTACTTTCATCTGAAAAGAGGACTTTGGACCACTGAGTCCAGTTCTTTTTCTCCACAGCCCAGGTAAGATGCTTCTGACATTGTCTCTGGTTCAGAAGTGGCTTGGTAGCCCTTTTTCTGAAGACGTCTGAGCGTGGTGACTCTTGATACACTGACTCCAGCTTCAGTCCACTCCTTGTGAAGCTCTCACAAGTGTTTGAATCAGCTTTGCTTGACAGTATTCTCAAGCTTGCAGTCATCCCTGTTGCTTGTGCACCTTTTCCTACCCAAATTCTTCCTTTCAGTCAACTTTGCATTTAATATGCTTTGATACAGCACTCTGTAAACAGTCACACCTTTCAGTAATGACCCTCTTTGACTTACCCTCTTTGTGGAAGGCGTCAATAATCGTCTTCTGGATCATTGCCAAGTCAGCAGTCTTCTCCATTATTGTGGTTTCAAAGAAAAGAGATACCCGGAATTTATACTGTAGGGATGGTCATTAATTGAAACTCAAATGTAAATATTCTAATATTTTGAGATACTTATTTTTGACTTTCATGAGCTGTAAGCTCTAATCATCAAAATTAAAACAAAAAAACTTTTGAAATGTTGTACTTTACATGCAATGAATCTAAAATATTTGAAAGTTTCACTTTTTGAAATAACTTACAAGAAAAAATGAACTTTTTCACGACATTCTAATTTATTGAGATGCACCTGTATGTGTGTGTGTGTGTGTGCGTGCGTGCATGTATAAGCATGTATGGGTATGTGTGTGTGTGTGTGTGCTTGTGAACAGGGGCGTCATGCACTTATTATTTTTGAGGGGGCACAGGTGGGGGATGGGGGTTGACACAGCAGTAGGCTTATGTTTTACTTAATTTTTCCTTTTTTAGGCCATTCGAAATATTCCCAGTAATTAAACTGTAAGTAAATGCATTTTGCACCTTTATATATCATGTTAGTTAATCTATAACGGGCGATGGGCAAATTAGCCTAATGTTCTATAGGGGTCATTCTATGGAAATGTCCATTTTTTCTGTTCCTAGCCTTTACAGAAATATTACACTTGAAAAACACTTTAGGGTTACAATTTTAAAATGAAACAATCTGTTATTTGAACAATTACACCTTCTTGAGCCATCAATGTGGCAATATGTTTTTTTTATTAATTATATAGAATTCCAAGCACCACAAATCTGCTCGTCCCCACAGCCATGTACAGAGAAAAAGTGCTTCATTTTGAGATCCAAAACAGGTTTTTCTACCATTTAAAATACAATAATGTATTCACAACTATCAAATATATGATGTAAATGACATAAAAAAAACTAAATGGTGAATAAATATTATAAAATAATGAAAGTAGTGGTCTCCTGGAGTTGTGTCACTGGTTTTACGGTTTAACAAAAATAGTTTATTTTGAAATAAAAATCACACTGATGACATCACTTGACTTCCTTCTTCCTATTTTCTAAAGATCTATGAAGAAAGGCCCATGATAAGACCACTCTCTTTTCAGTGTCTGTCTCTGTCTTAATTATCTCATGATTTCATATGAAGCTTTTAGTTGAACTTTGCTTTTAGTTGAAAGTTGCTTTATTGTTAGGGAATTGTAAAAAAAAAAAAAACTAGAATACAAATGGATTAAACTACTTAATTTAGTGAGTATACCATGATTGACAACATGTGGTTTGATATCTTGCAAAAGCCATTTTGTAAAACGCAATTTTCATGAAAATTGTAGACAAATGCACAAAAGATTAAAAAATAATAATAATAATAAAAAAGCTGTCATTTATGTATATTCATAAAGTCAAAAGGTAATCTAATAATGTGGTCTAAGTTTAAATGTTAGAAAAATAAATATATTTTAAGATATCTTGCCATATCAAAAGAGGACATTTCTGTAGAACGACCAGCCCGATCTCACAATCGCAATTCGTACATATTTTACGAGGTGGCTAATTAGTACGACCTCACTTGTACAAATTCATGAGATTTTTGCTAAATCGTACGTATTTTACGAGTTGCCAATTCGTATGAATTAGTACGAATGACCTACACCTAACCCCGCCCCTAAACCTACCCGTCAGTGGGGTTTAGACAAATCGTACTAAATCGTACAAGTGAGGTCGTACGAATTCGTACGAATTAGCCACCTCGTAAAATATTGTACGAATTGCCGTGAGATAGCATTGGAACATCCCATTAACTAAGCAAAAAATCAGACGTTTTACTTAAGTACCATATGGGTGTCATGCCTTCAAATATTTTATGATTGACTTTGCTGTGTTCTGAACAATGCAAGTGATATAGTAACTTACAACGTTTTATTAAATTAATGTTAAATACAAAGGAAACTTACATTATCAAAGAACATTATCATTTCATTATCAAGACTTCAGTCTCAAAAACTCCCATTATAATCACTGAAGCTGTTTACACTGTGAAATTAATCTCTTACTTACATCGTAGGCACTTGAGAAAGAATTCAGTCAGCGAGCGCGCGCCCTGAACAAAACACCGCGTTTCAGCGGTGTCTCATCTGAACGCATCTGATTGGTCATTGCATTCATAAGATCAACAGAATCGTGTGTGATTGGTTATAATGCAGCGCTGTAAAAACGCTCTCTGGCTCAGCGCCAGCCAGCGAACTCAAATTAGAATTTAGTAGCTGGTGATTTGACACACTGAACGATCTAATCACGCCAATGTGATTGTATCAAACATAAAAATATGATTCGGCTATTTTTTGTCTTTTGGAAGCTGCATTCAAAATCCACTTGGCTCAAAAAATCTGAGGGAGCACATGCCCCCTTAGTTTTAATGGGCATGACGCCTCTGCTTGTGAATATACTGTATATGGAAAGGTTAAAATAATATAATCTTTATATAAAAGATACATAAAATTATATAATAATAATAATAACAACAATAATAATAATAATAATAATAATAATGTGATCCTTTAATATGATCTTTTTTACCTACATACTGTACATCTTGAAAAATCACAAAGTAGTAGCATATTTTTAGACACAGCGACAATTCACAACTTCCTTTAAATTTGTCCACCACTCTAGAACACCTTTTTTTGCCTTAATTCATTTAAGTGCTCCTGCGGTGTGATAAATGATTTTTTTTAAAGTACTAATATCCCATGTAGTCTCTCATTAATACGAGCTCATAAAAGCCGCATGCATAATAATTATAAAAGAATTAGCGAATTGCAATTTAAAATAGATCAAACAGAGCATCGGATGTCAACTCAAGTATTTCACATCAACTTCCAAAAAAAAAAAAAAAAAAAGTCCACTGAATGAATTAACATTTCTCAATACACTCCAGAGAACCTGCCGTGTCCTCCAGGACCGTGATAAGACACTCTTCAGGGGTCAGAAACTCAAACTGTAGCCTGCGTAGATATATAGACAGCGACAGCTGCACAGAATTCACAGTGGAAACCAGAAAATATGTGAAATACAGCACATAAAGCTGAGATGTGTGAATATATTGACATATGGAGCACGTGGAACTAGAGATGGGGAAGGTTTCTTATCCCATTCGTGATTCTTTGAGGCATTTCGAAACTTTCTTCCAGTACTTTTAAAAGCAGAAAGTTTGAGCTGACGGCTTTTAAAGATGTTTTTCTATTGTGTGACGCACTAAGCACTTCATCAAGCCTGGCTTAAACAAAATCCAGAAGTGACGGCGAGGTTGTGCGGGATTAGACATGCTCTTTGGCCAAGGAGCGCCTGCACAGACCCGCAGGCCATAAGCCTTATTGAGATTTTAATGGTGTGGATGCTGACAAAGACGAATGATGGCACATGCACGATTTACTCCATCTGTGTGTTTAATTTAGATTTAGAGTCCGCGCTTAATGAGAAACGTGCAGAATGTTAACTTAGACATCATATTTAAATGCTGATGGATGCTCATGCTCTCCAAAACACCCACTCACACAACTTACAGTAGATTGTTATTAAACACAACCACATTTTGTATTTATGCATTCGGAAGATCCTTTTATTCAAATCAACTTACAGTGCATGCAAGGTATCTGTTTAGCATCATGATATATTTTAATGCACTTAAAGGAATAGTTCACCCAAAATTAGAATTTGCTGAAAGTTTACTCACCCTAAGGTCATCCAAGATGTAGATGAGTTTGTTTCTTCATCAGATTTGGAGAAATGTAGCACTGCACCACTTGCTCATCAATGGATGCTCTGCAGTGAATGGGTGCCGTCAGAATGAGAGTCCAAACAGCTGATAAAAACATCACAATAATCCACAAATAATCCACACCACTCCAGTCCATCAATTAACATTTTGAGAAGCAAAAACAATCCATCTATACGTGTTAACTGTTGCCACCGGCTAAAATACAAGTCCATAATCCATAAAAATTGCTTTCCCCAATATTCTTAAAGGAATATTCTGGGTCCTAAGGTTGAGTTCAATTATCAGTATATGTGACATAATGTTAAAAAAAAACACTTAAAAAATGTAACCCAAAATTAGTGAACTTTTCAGAAAAATACAATAAACAAGTAATAAACAAGTAATAAAATCTAATCTTATTATTATTATTATTATTATTATTATTGCATTGTAACATTATTTTCATGACAATTATACACATTTCCCCCCAAGATGATTATTACTCAAATGCAAAAATGTATATACAAATTAAAACAATATTGTTTTTCAAGTACATTTGTAAAATTGAATATATATTGTATTTGTTGTACTTAATTTAATTAATGTAAATGAATGAATGAATGAATTAAATTACCATGAGGCAGTACCAACTGATGTAAATGGGGCCAATTTTTGGAGAATTTAAAAGCAGAAATGTGAACCTTATAATTTGATAAAACCGCTTAAATTGATTATTATGTTGAAACTTGTGTATTATCTGAGCTATAAATTTATTTAAAACATATTTTTTATGGTCACTTATTACTGTTAAGAAATGGTATTTTAACGTTTATGGATTGGAACCATTCATTTACCTTTACCTTACCTTTCTTTTTTTTGTTAAGCGGGGGCACGTCAAAATTTAAATCACATATTGCTTATTATTACCTCATGATATTTGTATGTATGTATGTATTTACTTGTTCAAGCATTCCCTCCCTTTCCTCCTCAGAGAAAAACTTTTATTTCAAATCTAATATTTGCCTCATTTAGAAGCAGTTACAGCATTAATAGCCTCGGCACACAGAAAGGGTCTACCTCCTATTGATTCCTTCAGTACGGTGGCTATCAATAGACAATTACATTTGCAGATCAATACATAATCTTTTAGGCATAAAGGCATAATGCAGCACAAGATAAATGTAACTGTGATGTATCCACGTGGAGTGTTAAGAAACCTAAGCACCTATTTGAACAAATCCAGCAATAATGCGTTTTCGCTAATCCTATCTTTCGTATCACTGAATAAACTTTTTGCATCACAGCGTTTCTTCCAAATCCTTTCTGTGCTATTCTTTTCAGCACTGCACAATCCATATTTCCATTTTTCCATTTTTCAGTTCTCGCACCAGTTGGCAGAGGAGGCATCTGTGTTGAGCTGTCTCAGCGATGGCAGGGTTCGCCGGCTCCAGATTAGAACTCACTCTTTTACTCGTTTGAGGTCCGATGCTGGCTGACCTGTAGCTCTTTGAGAGGCAGTGAGGAGAGCTGCCAAACTTATCTATATCTGAGGCCAAAAATAGTGCTTTCCTCTGGCGCTGTGTCTATTAGCAGTGTTCACTTCATAACACACATCAGCACTCGTACAGCACCCAGAGCGCTTTCAGAGCCCCTTTTTCTGATAGTTCAACTTCCAAGAACCAGCAGACTCTCCACACAGGCTTTGAGTCGTAGGGGACACCAGGGGCGATGCTAACTTTTTTTTTTTTCCATCATAATAAATGAAAAATGTACCTATGGCAACATTTCAGTGAAATCGTAATATGTTGCTTCTTGCACGTTTGCGATGCCTTCAAAGTGATAAATTGTACACATTGTTTTCTTTCTTTCAGACCAAAAAAAGTTGGGGCTAATTGTAACATAAATAAATAAATAAAAATATATGTAAAAAATAGAAATAAAATTGTGATTGATTTAGCACTTAGTAGTGTTATTGGATAGATTTTTGCTTATTTATCCATATGTTATTGCTTTAGGAATTATATTTAGAGGAAACGTCTTACTTATTTAGGACTGAAAAAAATGTATGGGGGAATTCATTAATAATTATTCATGCCTGCTCGTAGCATCATTTTGTTTGCATGTTGTTTATTTGTACCCAATTCACTAAAGAAATTATCTAAAATAGGTTCAGATCCAGCTGCACCACTGCTGCTTGATATGCAGCTGTCATACTGCACAATAAGCATTAATAAAAGCTAAGATTCATGAAGCATTCTCACCTACTGATGCATTTAAAATGACTCTTTAAACAGCTTCTGCAAACTGACGCTTTGAGAGTGTAAGTGTGTGGTACACAACATGTTGAATATTACACAGGCCAGACTTCAGAAACTAAAATCCAGGGCTGGAAAAGATAAATCACAGCTGGCAAATTCAGTTGTCGGCAGCTCTGACAAAACAATGAGAGCGATAGAAATGGAGGGGCAAAGGCATGGAAATGACATAGCTAATTTCACCCACAACTGATTGTCAAATGAGGAAGGCACCTTCACATTAAAAAAAAATAAAAAATAAATTAGAGCAATTCCCAGGCACTTGAGAGGGAATGTGAGGTGTTCAAGCAAGAGACAGTTTCACGCTAAAGGCCTTTCCAGTTCAGCAAAAACATGCTGTGAGCCAGGAGAAAGAGAGAGACGCTCGGCATTAATAATCTGCCGACAACACACAGGGAAAAGTGTTAGAGTAATTGTCTGTATAGTGTAGTAGTCTAAATAAAAGCTGGTCTAAAAAGCTCATAGGCACTATTGAGATGAGTGGGTAAGATTCCCTTAAAGGGATAGTTCACCCAAAAATTAAAATTATTTCGTCATTTACTCACCCTCAAGTATTTACAAACCTGTATAACTTTCTTTCTTGACTGAAACATTAAAGAAGATATTTTGAAGGATGTTGGTAATCAAAGAGTTGCTGGTATAGCTATTGACTTCCATAGTGGGGAGAGAGAGAGAAAAAAAAGTAGTTCAGTGGCTACCAACATTCTTCAAAAAGAAAGAAAAAATTCATTACTTGAAACAAAATTAACTGAAATAAACTGAACTGAACTAACTGAAATAAAAATATTAAACAAAATATTAAAGAACTGAACTAACTGAAATAAAAAAAATATATAAAAATATATATATATATATATTTTTCAGCTTATTGCCAAGGTAACATCTCATTCTAATTTAGTTTAACTTAAACCTATGTACTAAATTAACTACAATTAAAACTGATATATAATAATAATAAAAACTATAGACCAATTTAAAAAATGCACAACAAAATTCAATGAAAAAATTATAATAATAATGATAAGTAGTACCTCAATGATACTAAAATACAACTGGTAGAGGCTAGATGTATTCAATGTGTATGTTAATGTGATTTTAGCATTTAAAATAGCTAAAACCCCTTATTTTATCTTACCTTTTCTGTGTAAAGTTATATCCAATTTTACAACTTAATTGCCATTAATATATAACACCTAAAAACATAAAAAACTATGAAGGCAACATTATTTATTTATTTATTTATGTATGTATGTATTTATTTATAACTTATTTTGTAGCAATCAACAAAAAATGCTGCAAACAAATGAACAAACATACATATATAAAATAAATAAATAAACGCATAAATAAATAAATAGAAAGACAGAAACTAAGATGTTCTAATGGCTCAAACAGGGGCTTTTTACATTAATATTCATCGCTTAATCATGTTTGGCTTCTAGCAGTAAAATATGGCACAACTTACCGCACTCTCCTCTAAATTGCTGAAAAAGGTTGGTTTTCATACCTGCCCAGCTTCATGCTCAACTTAGACCAGCAAACCACCTTAGGCTACTTTAATCTGTTTTGTCAGCTGGGTATGAATAAATACCATTAGTTTAATTTGCAATTCTCAACTAAGCAGCAATCTGTTATCATATGCCCCGATACATTAACTCTGAAATCTGGATTCAAAATAACCTTCCATTCCTTCCCCTACTACAGCCTGCCAAGAGATGCCCTCCAGAGGCAAACATGAATTTAGCATTCAGCTACAAGGATACCACCCATTAGCTGCATACATATTTGCTTTGGGTTCACTCAATGTTTAACATGTCGGGGGAAACCTTAAACTGTTCATTCACTCCTGCATGTGTCCTCCCGCAATACATTGGGCCTGCCAACGTAACAGTAATGAACTTGCTGCCCCACGCAGATAATTAGGCGGCTACCTGTGGAGCCGCTAAGTGAGGTGGGAGTTGAGAGATTAACAGATTGAGAACAAGCTATGAAATTAGAGGTGACGTTTAACTCAAGAAATACATCTTTGAAGTCCAACTCTTCTGCTGGGAATTACATAGATGCTGGTAAAAACAAACATCTTGCGAAGCAAACAGCACTTATACCTGCTAAAAGGACTTGTTAGCGCACAGTTTCTTCACAGCTGCCATTTAGTTTTCTATAATTAAAATGCATTTTGGGAAATCCAGGTTGATTTTGAGGCCAGTAAGTTAGGGCATAAAGTGCCTGACAGCTGTTTGGTTCAGTTAAAGGGGTCCCCTTGCAAAAACAGTATGGTGTCAATATTGCCATATCAATTCAGACCCGAGAATATTGAACAAGAGGATCGCGCAGAACCTTTGCACGCACGGATATTGCAAGACATATTAAAGTGTAGTCTATGGGTAAAGTTATTGTTGTTGTTGTTGTTGTTTTTTTGGCTAAATCACGTTTTAGAAAGGATGTCAACAACAGCTTAAACATAACTGCATTGACTATGTACGTACAGATAAGTGCAACGGTAATATGTATTATGTTTATTGTTCTTTAATTCTAAAATTATAACATGAATTGCAGTGAAAGTGTTATACAGTTTAATTTATTTATACCATAGTTCCACAGACTTACACTATTTGTGGCCACATATATAACGCTGTACACAAAGCAGAACTCCTCTCACGAACGCTGCTTTATCAGACATTACAGGCAAGATGAAATGAAAATTACATCCAAAATTTTCTGAAGACAGTTGGTTTCCTTCGGAAATACAGTGATATAAAAACACCCGCACCGGGTTTCGATTTTGAAACGTGCAGTGCTCAACCAAGCATTCTCCCCACCTGCCAACCATTTGAATTTCCGTAGGCGGGATTTATTTTAATGATATTCCAACTTTGTGATATCACAAACACCGGAAAAAAAACTTTGTAGTCCAAACGAGCCGTTCGCTGTAGTTCTTGAAAAGGGATTTTTTTAAAACGAAATATCTCCCTCTGGAGTGGACTTTGAGATTTGTAACTTTGTAGATCTTGTTATGCCCAGACATACACACTACACACTGACTAAAATTCAAAAAGTGAAAAAGCATAATAGGACCCCTTTAAATGAATACACAGCATGCTAGCTAGTGGATTAGAAACTGGTCTGGGAGAGTCAAAATGTAACTGCTGTGCTACAACTTTAGTGGTTTCAGCAGAAACTGTGTATCAAAAACTACTCCTGAAGGTAAATATTAATTAGTGAGTACGTTTACATGGACAACAATATTTCGATTTTAACAAAATTAAGACAATACTCTGATTAAGAATCTACCATGTAAACAGAGATTTTCGATTACCTTAATCCGGCTAACGTCATACTCGAAGTAAACACAAATCGAATTAAGTAGGAGTATTCCTATTTTAGTCGCACTATCAAAGTGCAGTATAGACATGACTGTAATCACATTATTACCGTCGTGTAGGACCTTTCGCCACATTTTGCAACAGGATACATACACGGCAGTGGTCAATCATTTGACGGCAAACAAAAGAGCATGACTTCAACAACGCCGTCATCTGTTTGCATGTATAGCATGACAAATAATTAACTGCACTTGAAGCTTTCATAAAATTAAAAATGAAACTGTTTATGGCATCATAACGGAGACGAACTATATGTTTATACGTAAAACTCTTGAGGGGACGTCGGATGGTGTCGCGTTGGGATGTAATGACGTGTGCCATTAATCAATCTATGTACTATAACATGTAAAACAGGAACATGAAAGGAATATTCTAAAAGCAACTCATGTAAACACCTTAATCATAATATTGTCTTATTTAGAATAAGGTAAATAATTAGATTACTGATGTCTATGTAAATGTAGTCATTTAGTGATATAGGTAACAGTGTGTCTACATTGGACGAGAGTGGCATAATGTGACACAACAAAATAAAAAAGAACCCATTATAATTCATGTTACTGTCACAACATGACAGTAAACTAATGCCTTGTTCTGTTTCAAAAGTATTCCACACACTTGCGCTATTTCCGACAACAGGACAAATGGATTTGGAACTTTCACTTCGGTGTGTCAGCCTCAAACTATTACTTTGCTGTTGCAGTCAGTGCAATGCTATGATATAACCATCGCACCCGGTGTAGACACAGTGTACGAATTAGTGCCAGTGTTGGACAAGGACAAGCTACTCATATAAGCTACTCCATGCTCTTGCGCTACTTCCGACAACAGGACAAATGGATTTGGAACTTTCACTTCGTTGTGGCTTCAGGCTCTCACTTCACTGTTGCAGTCAGCGTGACCAACAACCAGTGTGGACACGGTGTAAGAATCACTGCCAGCATTGGAAAAGCTGCATATATGATTTAGCTATATAGCTATGCTACATTCAATGTAGAAAAATTGAGAGCTACCATAAAGAAGCTATTTACACTACAATCTACACAGAAAATGTAGCTAGCTACATTCAAAGCAATGTTAGCACCTTACTACCAAGAAATGTACTTAAACTTCTATTTCTGATGTATTCTGGTATATTCCGACAACAGGAAAAATGGGTTTGGATATTTTGCTTTGGCGTGTTCAGTAGGCAGCCTCAATCTGTTGCACCACTTTTGTAGACACAGTAGACACTAAAAAAAAAGTGTTAAAAAAAAGATTTAAACTGTAGAAATATTTACTAAGCTAGGCTTAAAGCTACCCTAAAGTAGCTAGTTACTCCAGAATATACACAGAAAAATTAGAAAAATAGACATTAATAGATCAAAATAGCTATGTTAACACCTATTAAAAAAATGATGGTGATTTTTGGGGATACAGTCTTTTAAGCTGGACCAGTGAGCAACCACTTGGCAACTACCCAGGGGTGCGCTTCTTAAAAGCAGTGTAAGAAAACTGTGATCGCAAGTTCCATCATTACAAGCATTAAACAATTCAGTGTTTCCTGAAATAATAGTTTAAATAAACTTTCGCTAACAGTGTATGTTGGAACTACAGCTACCAACCTGTGGTTAGAAGCTTAGATTCTTGTGAGTAAGACATGTGGACTTGCACTATATGACATAAGAAGGAATACGCGACTGAATCAAACACCCAATTGTTCAATATTTTGTTGAACCAATGTGGGTTGAAAGATGAATGAGGGACAAATTTACTACATTTTCAGAACTAGCAAGTTCATTTCTCAAATGATTAATCATGCTATAGTAGTTAAGCAGCTAGTAACGTTGGTGTATGAGAAAAACACCCCATGAAGAACTTGGCAACCATCTTAAACATCTCAGCATTGTAGCATCTGTTCTTGAGAATAAGCAAGACTCTAGTTCTAACTATTTACATTGGCCAAGTCCACAGTGCAACACATTCTTAAAGCAAAACCAGTTAAGAACGACTTGTTCAGAAGGTTTTGGATGTTTCGGACCACATCTTACCCCTTGCTAAGCTGGACATGTACAGTTGCTGAGGCTCCTCCACTGGCCTCCAGACCTCTGTAGGACACAAGGGGATTAGGCCTAAGTGCACCTCCACCTCTGGACCACGTCTTCTGGGGTTTGTTGATCCCCTGATTAACATGTCACTCAGCCCCCAGTGTTCAAACCAGACTTTATGGCTCCTCAAGAGAAAAGGCCTTTTATGAATGGCTTAAGACCTTCGAGAGAGGTGCCCCCATGTTTTCGTACCTTAGGTTGCTAGCAGGAAATTCTAATTTAAAATGGAATGCACCATTACAGTATTGGGCACTTGGGTGAGGGTGTATTCAAGGGCTTCATTTATGGTGTGGACATACCATAAATGACTTTAACTTTATGAAATTGTCTCCAATTGGAAACATAGATCATATTAAGTTAATGCATAATGTAAGTAATATTCGTGAGCCATTTTGTGACATCAACCAGGATGACCAGTCCATTAATTTGGGGATGTGGTGTGGTAAGATCAAAAGCTGTGGTACTATGGGAATACCATGTTCTTTTGGACATTTACTATGGTAATACCATGGTATTCTTTGGAGAAACATGGAAATATGGTACAAACATATGGAAATTATCCATTAAAATATCAAAATATTATGGTATATCATTGGAAACTTTTAATAATTTTACCATTATACTTTTTTTTGTACAGGTCATCCCTCAAAGGTTTTACACTTTTATCCATTCTTTGTGAAGAATAGTGTTCTACTACATTCTTATTCCAATTTGTATTCCATTTTTAAACTTGCATGTTGAGAAAATCTGTTAAGTTAAATATGAAATATACTTATGTTCTCAAATAAAATCTAAAAGGAAGAAGCTGCACATAAACGCTGAGGCAACATATCCCCTCGGAATACATTATATATTTGTACTCTCTGCACACTGCTATCATTCATCTTATGTTGTCGTTTTTCTTTTCTGTGTTTCAAACAAACACTGATCTATTATTTATACAGTTCAATAATACTATTTTCCCTTCTTGTATGGTACACAAATCTCCTCCTTTGTAATATGAACTGGAGGTTATACATAAATCATGAAGTTTAGTATACAGTAAAAAGCATTTCTATCCTAGTGAAGAACATTTCTTTTACGAGCTGATATGTTCGCTTCTTCAAAGACTAAAATAGCTAGTTAATTGAATTTCATGCAAACATATCCAGGTCAGATTTTACTTCAAAATGGAAAAAAAAAGCCTATTTTAGAAACATAGCTGGTAACGAAATTACTCCCTTCAAATTCTTGTTTCCATTAAGAAAATACTATTATTTACTTATCTATCTTTTTTGTCTATATATGCATGTATGTATGCATGTATGTATCCATCCATCCATCCATCCATCACTTTGTTTGTTTGTTTGTTTATTCATTATTTTATTTATTTATTTGTTATTATTGTTGTCATTGATGATTTCACTTAATGGCATAATTGATTAGAACTATAAATATATTCATTTAATTTATATATACTCACAAATGTTATATTCAGATATATTTTTTCATTTAATATCAATGCAGTGATGTGTTTTATTATTTAAAGTGCCCCTATTATGGGTTATGAAAGGTTCATATTTTGGTTTTGGGATTTTGGTTCCCAACCACAGGTTGACATGCATGCAAGGTCAGAAAACACTTTTATTTTCTTATAATATGCATTCATTTTTTTACCTTATTTGCTCTATGACTCCCAAACGATTCCTTCAACGATTAATTTTTCCAAACCCCTCCTTTGTGTGATGCTAATCTGCGGTGATTGGTCGATTTAATTTAAAGCAGTGCTTGTGAGCTTTTAACGCTCCAAAAGCAGCACCTAGTGGCTAAGGATGAATTTGCAGTTTCATTCAGACCAACGTGAAAATTTCCCACTTTTCCCAGGTCTGCGCACAACAAGTGGGCGGGCAATATGTTAATGTTTCATTTGGATGTCACCATGAAACGGCTTGTTACTCGTTTTAAAAACGACGTGTTTCTATGATTCAGAGTCGACTCTTTCTTTTGAGAGACAATAACTTTATACATGCTGCACTTTCAGATTTAAAACTTTGCAGGATGTTTTCATTCACTTAGAGCTGTGTTACACACTGCATGAAAGGTAATTTTCAAAAATCCATAATTGGGGCACTTTAAAACAGTTTAAAGCGAGTGCTACAAACACTGTAATGATTTATAAATATTTTTCACTTTAAATCTATTAAATTATATATTTCATTATATTAATCATTTTATATTATTATTATTATTATTATTATTATTTTAATAATACATAGTGATATTATATTAATACATTTTCCACCACAAGAATAAATCACATTTTAAAATATATTAAAATAGAAAACATTATTAGTAATAATATTACTGTTTTTACTGTATTTTTTCATCAAATTATCCATTTCTGATGTCTTTGGTTTAATGGTCAAAATGTCCCAGTTAAAAAATATATATAAATAATAATAAATAAATAAACAACAACAACAACAATAATAATAATAATAATAATTTATTTGTAAGTGCATTAATAATAAGTGCATTTATTTGTTTATTTATCTATTTTTTTTTTTTTTTTTTTTTATAAAATATGACCCAGACATGCCAGATGTTTAATCTTTGTTTTTGCCCTCAGAAAGGCCTGTGGGCCAGAAGCCCTCCTTGCATTTCTGCTGAGCATCTGCGGTGCGCTCATGAACATGAACAAACAAGGTATAACGCAATTTGGTATTGATCTGTTGTTGACTTACTATGAAGCAGTTATCATCCAATAATCCACTCCCCATGTTCTCCTAATGAAATCAATGGCCTTCTCTGAGCACCGTTGAAATAGCAGCCTTGAATTTCAGTGCTATTAAAAAAAAAATGCTGATGGATTTTTTTCACCCACATTTGATAAAATTGACACGGACACAAAAATTGCTGATTCATTTTTCAGACTTAATGAATGAAGCACTGCACCAAAGCGATTTATGATTACACTGCGGTATTTCAAAAAGTTTGAGAATAATATGAATATTAGTCCTTGAAATTCTCATTGAAACCACTGAGTGAAGAGTTTGTTATTCAGGCCATCACAGAGTGCCTTGTACCATTTGCCTCTGTATTATGTGTGTAGTAGAGAAGTAAGAAAGTACAATACACTATATAATGGGGAGGTAAATGCCCTATTGAATTTATTACAGAAAACACCTGAATGTGAAGACAGATTTCAAGTGACTGCCTCCTTTACACCTATATATGTTCTGTATAGGTTTATTCACAAGCTCACTCTCAACCCAAGCCTTTGCTACCATGTTTGAAAGGAAAGTAAAAGCAGTAATGCATCAATCCTTACACAAACGTTACAGCTCAGTCCATGTAACTTTGTGATTATCTAGCCTGCAATAAAATTAATGTAGTAAATAATCTGATGTCAGCCAAACGGATGTACATAAATTCTGGATTATTTTTATTTAATTATTATTATTTATTTGTTTTGTGTCATTATTTATGTATTTGTTTACTTTTGGAATGAAAAACAATCAAATAAATAAACAAACAAATAAATAAATAAAAAGCTTAATTTAAAATAAAACACAAATATTAGACAAATAACCTGGCAACTGTCAGAAATAAAATAAGTTGTATTAAAATTATTAAAAACTAAAACTGAAGTAAAAATAAAGTCAAATATAAAAACAATACTTAAAAATTACAAAAACGCATAACTAATAAACTAAATTAGTAATTACTAAAATGAATAAAACTTAAACTTATTAAACAATTAAAATGTATACAAATAGTATACAATTAATACTTAACTAATAATACATTAATAATACTAAAATAACACTAAATCACACATTTAAAAATTAATACTAAAAATAATTAAAAAATCTAACATGATTTATGTCAGTGCTGTTGCATTCAGGGTTGAGTGTTATGGTGTTGAAGGTTAGAGCAAAATAATCGATCTAGTGTGATCTACTGTATATTAAGCCTAATTTTTGTAAAAAAAAAAAAAAAAGGGAGGGGCATTGTTCTGCTTTATTTTATTTTATTGTTGTTTTAAGCTGATCAAGTTTAAATATAGCACAATGCTATGTCATTCAGTGCTTAGTTAAGAAGGTTTGTAGATGGTTAGCCATACGTTAATGTGCAAGACTGCTGAATTGTGAATTCTCATCTTTGCTATATGGGCAAACAAGCCAAACAAAGTATAAATCTTTAATACCGCAAAGTCTATCAACAATGCATTTGATGAACATGCTTGTTTTGCGAGCTTGGAAAAGTAGGCTAATGCGCACGCGCTGGAGAAACTGCCTTACTTACCCAGATATTTTAAAATTCCTTTCCAAACACACAGAAAAGTTCTCCAGTTACCTTGGGTGTGTGGTTTGTGTGCATTGGAGGGAAATCACTAATCTTTGTTGATCCAGGGTGAGAGGACACGAGGGGAATGTTCTTGGGAACAGCAAACTAAAACTCATCAACAACGTAGAGTGGATACATAAGAGATTTGACCAACAGAGAACAAAAACGGGGCTAAAAAAGTCAACAACTGTGCAAAGAAAGACAATAAACATACAGAGAGAGGGTGACTGTTTATTTCCATACTGCTGGGATGGGACCAAACCAGCGGCGGGCGGCTAAAGTTGAGGCAGGCCAATCGCAACGCGCCGTCCAAATTAAATTTAGTATGAAATCAACAACCGCATTGTTGGACCAGCTGTCAAGGTGACTTTGGCAGGGCTGTTACCGAGCCATTGTTGACACAAGTACTTTTCGTGAAGAAATACTCCCCTCCCAAATGCTCTTGTTGGCCTCCGACCAAAATATACACCGGCCAATTAAGCCTAAATTGAAAACGTGGAAGTTAAACGATAAGTCTCCGGTTAAGTGAGTTTCACTAAGCATGATTGATACCGAGACAGTGTGACTCTTGGATTCCAGTGTAAACACATCATGATGTATCGCTGAGGCATGCGTGTGCTGGATTTCATGCGGTATTGAAGTGGAACATGACGTGCGAGTTGACGAGAAAGAAGATTTCACTGACAGCCTGATGACAAGCAACTTATTATCAGATAAGGAAAGTCCCCATCCCGCCGGCTAAATCTGATCCCGACATATATGCTCATGAAAGCGAGCTGGAGTCTTATGAAGGGGTCCTTTTAATACGAGGGGCCAGAAGATCACAGATGTGTTTCAGATGCAGTTCAACATACAAAGTGATTTATATTAGAGAGTGGATATTTACAGTATCAGTAAGTAGTGCGGGTCTTTGAAATGTGTGTTAAGTTTGGAAAGTCTGGTTTGAAACTGATGCAACTAAGCATAGAGAGCACTGCAAGGCCAAAAGCGACCAAGAATAGAGTACTTTCAAAGTAGATTGGATGATGTTTTACAAAATACTGACTCAAAACTAAATTCTGACATCCTTGAGTTCACCTTCAGGTTATTTGAAACCCTTATGAATGTATTTTGCATATTCAAACTTGCCATGTCATTATTAGTTAGACCAATGGAGTTGAAAACACCTGCAAAACACCTCCATTCATATCAATGGCAGTTGATAGGTTGACGCATGGTACAACCTGCATGCATCCATCTCATTGATACTCAGTTTCAGATATAGTTTTTATACCATAACGGTGCAATTATGGCCTTATTTAATTTAAAATACATTAATATATATGCATTTTATAAAATGTATTTTTCTTACATTTTGAAGGCTGTGGCAGAGAGAAAGATTTTTAGTGAATGATGAATAAAATGTCAGTCTGTTACTCACACAAGTCATATAAATTAGTTTGAGCTTGATAGCATCCATCTTCATGCACTTTCATTGGGAAAGAGCAGTGTAAACATTCTGCTAAATTTCTATTTCAGAACAAGAAATAATATCATATGGGTTCGGAATGATATGAGTAAAATAATTCTTTCAAATTTGCATACTTAAGTTAAGGATAATGAAACATTGATAAAATACATATATGCGTCGCATGACATACGATTGGCAGCTATGTAATTTTTAGACTTCAACCATAATCAGTCTGTTCCCAATTAAGCAAAATTCCAACATCATACGTCTCACTCAGAAACTAGACACAAATATGTTTCCCTCCTATTAAGGGAGAGTGCTGTGAAATTGCCGTCTTTTGAGATTCTTCAGTAGCTTTAGGAAAGAAAGGCGGCGAGAAATGAGCAGCAGAAATGAGAGGCGAAGAGGCAGAGGAAAGGGAAGGCAGAAAGTCTATAACAGTGCATGTGTGAAAAATGAAAAGTAAACAGCGAGAAAACGACTGCATCGCTGATGAGTTCTCCTCAGACAACTGCCCTTCACATACTCAGAAAAGAGAGATGGGGAAAGTAGGATAGTGGGAGGCACCACAAGGAATCAATTTTTATCTTTCTTTTTTTCCACCAACAAAAAGCAATTACGACACAGCACCAGCAAATTGGGCGACAGCCAGATATCTCGCGCTCACCAGAGAGAAGGGGAGGAGAGAGAAACAGGGGGAGATGAAGAACTAGACCCTTGGTACGATAGAGAGGAGTACAAGGAGAACCACATGTAGGAAAGAACAATAGAGCGGGGATTGCAGAGATAGATAATCCAAGCACACACCCAGAAACCAACAAAAAACACAAAAACAGAGCGATATCGTACTGCATGATCATTTTATCGAGGATGGATGGAAGCGATTTGATATTAATAATATGTTTGGGATAACGGAGGCTTTACTGCAAAACAGGGGCGGATTTAGTGAATCGGGGGCCCCAGTCAAATATAGGAATGGGGCCCTATACATTTGCACACATTTACCTAGATCAACCTTGAGGTTTCTTTTTTGTCGTGATGCTTGCTGCTGCACAATGGTGCCCCATAGTTGTGTCCAATGTTTCTACATTTTTCATGTACATGTTATAATGGGATTCTTTCATTTACATTTACATTTATTCATTTAGCAGACACTTTTATTCTTTCATGTTGTAGACCATGAAATAGCAATTGATTTACCATTGAGATAAAAAAAAAAATTATAAAACGATAAACCTCACAATTGAAACTTTAAACCATTTTTTTTTAAGAAAAGGGATGAGTCAGAAGTATAAATTATTATATTATTTAAAACGGGTTTATGTGGGTGGATTTTCACATTGGTCTGAACAAAAACTGCACTGGATTATTGAAAATGCACATTCATTCTCTGCCAGTAGGAGGCGCTTTTGGAACGTCAGAAATATAGCGGTTTCCCCGGTAACGGCTGTAAACAAAGCAGCGCTCAGCTCATAAATGATACTTTATCAGGTACAAAGAAAATGCCATCAAAACTTTTCTGAAGAGAATCGGTTCCCTTCAGCGGTCCCCTTCATATAAAAACTTAAATTAGTGAGAATGAGAAAAGTGTGAAAAATATAGCCTATATTGATGAGGAAAGTCCACTGTTGAGTTACCAGGTTAAGCCTACATTTAATTTTAGTCATTGTAACTTAGGGCTGTCAATCGATTAAAATATTTAATCGCATGATTGCCATGAGTTAACTTGCGAATAATCACAACTTAATCGCACATTTTTATTTGTTCTAAATGTACATTAAATTAATACTTTTCAAGTTTTTAATACTCTAATCAACATGGGCATGGATAAATATGGATGCTTTATGCAATATATGTTTATTATTAGTGAAACCATAGTCAACATAGAGCATGAAGAGTAGACATGTTTCATAGGTCATAGATGTTTTTCAAAGAAATTTTTCATGTCTATTAGACCAGTGGTTCTCAAACCTGTCCTGGGGACCCCCAACCACAGCATATGTTGTATGTCTCCCTCATTGAACACACCTGATTCAACTCATCAGCTCATTAGTAGAGTCTGCAAGACTTGAAATGGGCGTGGCCTATGAGAGAGACATACAAAATGTGTGGTGGCTGGGGGTCCCCAGGACAGGTTTGAGAACCACTGTATTAGACACATGAAAAAAAGAACATAGAAATACCATGTTCCTATTACTTCTCTTTCTTTGCACTGAGCAATTTACTGACATTTTCGCAAGACAGGGCAGCTCACTTCTTCTGAACATGCAAAATGTATATTTATTATTACATTTGTTTGGTTCTCTGTGCCACATACTGTATTTTGATGCAGCTAAACTCTCAATAAATTTTCATTAATATATTTTACTGTTTCTGTTGTCAGACACCGGAATGAATATGAAATAGTGACTGAAACGCCATCCATTAAGGCTACATAACCAGCTCTTCCTTCTAAGATGTTAATCTGCACAAAAATCCTGATTTATAATCGTGCCATCGTCTGATAAAATCAAATAGGCTACACATAAGATAAAGACAATAGCTGTGCTGTGATTTCGGCTATACCTGCATGTAAAATTAGAGAAGCAACATAATATCTGTGTTTAACTGAAAGCGCTGGTCCTTTCAGAACAGAGCAGAGAGATAGAGAGAGAGAGAGAGAGACAGAGAGGTGTGTGCGCGCGATGGGAAAGAGAGAGACCTCGCGCTCGCGCGGCAGTCATCTTCATGCATTATATTTATATTTGCTACAAGCAGAATACACAAGAAGCACGTTCAACTCGGACACGCAGACGGTTGTCGTGGCAATAAACACAGTAAACAGCAACCGTTCGCGTGTCCGCGGCCGCGCTTAATGCGCATCTCGTATATGAAAAGCTTTTTAGGGGGCCCTTGGCTTTTGGGGGCCCAAGGCGGTCGCCTACCTTTGCCTAATGGGTAAGTCCGCCCCTGCTGCAAAATCTCTACAATGTTTGTCAGGAGTTGTGATGGGGAAGCTAATTAGGAACTAGCGAATTTAACGTAAACTATACTATATATATTATGTTTGTAATCAAAACTATATTTATCAGGGACTAAAAAATGAGAATCTCATTTACAACACTAAAGTCAAACAAATAAATATAATAGTTGTGGGGATTCATCCAGCTACCTCTCAATTTGTAACTATTTTACATTTTGGCGAATTGGTAGCTCATTCATACAAATTCGTATAATCTCATTTATTATTCATACAATCTGCTTGTGTCCCACCGACTACTAAGTTTAGGGCTGGACCTTCATATTCATTTCCATATGTTACTTTCTATATTGTATGTTTCCATACAAATCACATTATGCAAAATCATATAAAATCGCCACCTCGTGAGATCGGGTTAAATTCATCGTAATTCACCTACAGCGAAGACTATTTCCATAATTTCCTGCATTTATGTCAAGTCAAAATAATCATAATTAAGATTTTGCTCAGCAGTTCAATAATGGCAACACACATAATGGCAACACACATAATGCCAACATTTTATCCTTTTTTCATATTTATTGTAAATATTGATGTATTTTCAGATTGTTCATCTTGTATTAAGAAATTACTAGCATCAAAGTTGTAGAAATCTTTTTCTTTCCCAATGACTTTCAGTGTATGAGAAAGAAAAATATTTTCTACAACTTTGATGCTAGGAAACAGGCTTCAAAGTCCATTTTTTAAAAAACAATATCGCTATTGTCCCCATGCAAACTACAAAAATGCAAATTTGTGAAAACAGTGACGTTGTGCGCATGTGTATTACGTTTTCAGTCTATAGGTATGTGTGCAGGCACGTAGCATTTCTTTACAAAGTGACATCGCCATCTACTGGCCTGGCATGAATAATACAGCGATTTTAGTAGTTTTTGCAGGTCCGTGTGAGCGGGGGATCATTTTGACAACATTGTCGTCTGTGTGCGAAACTTTGCAAATACGCAAAAGATAAACTTTTCTGTTTTAGTACAACTGTTGTTGTGTAAACATACCTTAAAGCTGAACTAGTCTTTACAGGTGAATTATGATGAATCCAAACCGGTCGCATAAGATAACATAACAATTTTACAATATGGCGTAATTGTATGGATTTGTACAATGTGATTTGTACGGGAATGTGTGATTCAGAAAGAGTCGTATGCAAATAAACATGAAAGTCCAGCCCAAAACCTAAACATCAAGCAGAATGTATGAAAATGTACGAATGAAATCATGCGAATGCCTACGAATTAGCTACCAATTAGCCATCAATTTTATCTTGTTTATCTCCCTCATGTCATTCCAAAACTATTACTTTCTTTTGTTGGATATGAAAATTTTTGGTAACACTTTATTTTAGGGTATCTTAACTAGTTGCTTATTAGCATGCATATTACTAGAATGTTAGCCATTTATTAGTAGTAATTAAGCACATATTAATGCCTTATTCTACACAACCTTATTCTACATCCCTAATCCTACCCAATACCTAAACTTAACAACTACCTTACTAACTATTAATAAGCAGCAAATTAGGAATTTATTGAGGGAAAAGTCGTAGTTAATAGTGAATAAGTGTTCCCTATTCTAAAGTGTTACCAAATTTTTGTTTGTTCGTTTGTTTTCCATACAATAAAAGTCAATGGCATCCCCAACATTCTTCAAAATATCTTCGTTAAGTTTTGCACAAGAATGAAAGTCATACAGGTTTGGAACGATATGAGGGTGAGTAAATGATGACAGATTTTTTTTGTTAGTTTATCCTCAACACTGTTGTCAGCTGCCTAAATGATGATATGAAAATTAGGTTGTATTGCTGCCGTTTAAAAAATAAAGCTTTAAAGAGCTCGTGATTGAAAGCTTTGTTTTGCATTGAGAGTCTCTTTATGGATCCACCCACACCAACCCCCTCTCCAGCGGCAGCCACCATCTTAACCCAGTAATCCACATCTACTTCATTTACATTAACAAACACCAGCCCAGAACACAATCTGCAGTTGCCAAATGTGTCCTTTTGAAACCGGTTTCAGCAGTGCATAAATCAGCAAAACAAACAAAGGCTTGTGCAGCCAGCTAAAACTGAAGAAAAGGATTTCAGATAGAGCCCGGACCATTTCACAAAGTGCGAATGTGGCATAAACTCCCCCTGCACTGAAGGAGGTGAGGAACAGAGAGAAATTACAGTTGCACCATCATCACAGTGTGTATTAGATAAAAAATAGCTCTCATTTAACCAGGCTAGATGGTTGATAAAGCAGTTTTTCTGCTTTCATAATGAGCTGTACAGTGAGCAGAGCGCAGTGGAGATAATTACACATTGCATGGCTGGATTATTATTATGTCTCTTTTTTTAACATGATCAGGTAATAAATGTTTTGTCAGGTAACCTAAAATGTTCCTGGCTAGGTTACATCTTTAACTGCTTCTAAGTCTGGCTTTTAAGTGTAAAATATTGTTAAATATGTTCAGCTTGACTACATCAATGAGAGGCTTTACTAAGATGAGGTAGAAATATTGTGTCTTGAATTTAAAAAACCTAAATCCTAAAATGGTTAATACTTAAATATGGTGTGTATTTATATTTTTTCCCAGATATTATACAGTATATATATATATATATATATGAGATATATATATACACATGTATATATAGTTATTTTAACTACTGTTTTTTTATATAATAATTTATATATTTTTTATTATAATAACAAGTTTAAAAGTTTAAAGAAAAACAAGTAACTGTAAAATTTATTTTAAGTGAAATTTAAAACATTACTGCACAACTGCACATTACCAATTCATATTTGCAAACATTTAAAATATTCAGGTTCACCTGGCCTTGCACATTTGGCCACATATCACGGTTTGCATAGCATTACAGTGTTCAAAGAAAAAATGAATTTAGTATACATTCAGTCTGAAATCAAATAAAGTCATTGATTCATGTTACAGGTGGATTTTTCAGTTGGGTGGAACTGTGTATTTTGACTGTTTAAATGTATGTAACACTTGTAGAGTTGTGCAACGTCGAGTCATTATCCTGCTGTATAGCGGCAAAGTAATTAATCACTGTGTGCCTGATTCGCAGCAAATTCAGCTGTGTTGACTCTTAGCTTTCAGCAGGTTCATAATGAATTGAGCCATTGTTAGCATAGCGCTGTTGCATGTATATTATACATTTGAGAATTTGGTTGTTTCATTCATGCAGGACAGCGTATAATTTATGTTTGGCCTGAAAAAGAATTATGCCTGTGCCTGATGCGCCCCTCATGTACAGTGTTTTAATTCAATTCACAAAAACAATCAATAAAACTGACCCTTATCTCCAGCCTAACAAGTTTATTGACAACCTCAAGTGTGGAGAAAGACCAACGTCCCATTGTGCGACATACCAAATACTAGTATTACTAGCTGACACGGGTGGTTGGCCAGACTTCATGCCTCAGTAGTGTGCATCTAACCTCAGGCGGTGTGGGGTCAAGGGTACAATAGACCCTTAGAAAGAATCTTTTCTCCAGATGGCCACGCTCAGTCCGTAAGACAAAAGGCACATAGCTAAAGCTCTTTTAATGTTTTCTTAAGGCTGACCTGACCTTCTGGCCTCAAAATATCAGACGTGTCATTGTCGCATGTGATTGACGGTCCATAAGTAATACTTTATCGTTGACATTCCATTAAATAATCCATAAAGTGGAGAATCTTTCTTTGAGGTTTTCTGGTCAAAGACGAAGGACGTTCTGAATGCTTGTACCTCGGGGCACCAAAAGCAGCGAAGAGAATGAGAATATGGGAATGTAATGTTAGGGCTCCTCTTATAGGCCAAAAAGATTTACAACCACCCAAATTCAAAGGATTGCCGGAGAGCTCTTTCAAAAACTACAGGAAGTTTGAGGCACTATGCTGGAATTCAGAACAGAATAACAGAGATTAACAAAGCAAAGATATCTGTTTTATGCTTAGTAGTAGTCTTGGAAAATTAGTTAAGGAAGCATCACTATTACTCTTCATCATATTTGGTGTTATTGATTTGAAAACACTCATACAGTGTACTTTATTGAGGTCTTGAAATGTTTTTTTTCTTTCTTTTTTTTATAATTGATCAGACTTACCATTTTTGCATGATGGGTAAAACTTTGTAAAAATGTATTATAAATATACATTTTAGTTAAACACCAATCACAAGACACTTTTATGGCAAGTAACTTATTTATGCTTTGGTGAATTGCTGGCAAATTTGTATTTCAGTTCAAACAGTCTAATTTGTATATTTTCATACAATCAGCTTATGCATTACTGACAGTTATGTTCATGGGTAGAGTTAGGGGTGGAACTTTAATCTAAAATCGTACATGTTCGAACAAATCCAATCGTATAAATTCATATGAATTTGCCGCCAATCTGACAAAATATAAAATACTTATTATACTTATTACTTAGTATAAAATACTCTTATTACTTGTAATGTGTTACCCCCAGCAGTGGCCTTAACAATTAGCAATTACAACACTCTAGTAATCACCTGCAAAAATACTGCCAGAAACTTCTGCAGAGACTTGCACCATTCCCATTTTTTTTTTTTTATTCAGAAAATTTTAAATTGAGCTCCTTTACATCGTTTCATATCAAAAGCCCTGGACAGGTGAAATCTCCACCCTCTTTCCTTCTCCCATAATTCAATGCTCACTTTTAACCCTGGGAAATGGCTTCTGTGCTGTCTCAAACAAACACAAACTATCTACCTGACTAATGGACCCAAGGGAGCTGACCTTTGAACCCATGGAAGGTCAACCTTCAAGAACACAGTGTCCTTTTGTCCTGCATCAACAAATACTCCCTCAAAAAGCTGTCTGGTATCTGGCATGAAAAGGAGGATTCTAGGACAGATAGACAATCCTGTGCTTTAATGCAGAATTATTTTGAGAACATTCTGGGTTAAAAACAATGGATGTTGTAAATCCAGGCTCAGCAAATCCAATGCAGGAATACTGAACCTGCATTGTTTACTTCACAGTCATCAAGAAATGCTAGGTGGACCATCCTACAGTTCATTGAATGTAATACAATTTAAGTATTTCATACACACAGTATAGAGGCAATAGCACAGTGTGCAGTGAGCTAGTATTCCTTTCTGAGCATATCTGAGAGCTGAGAAATGGGAAAGGCAGTATCTTAGGGGAAAGTTGAATTTACTGCTTTAAATGCGTTAGGAGTGCAGTGCAGAATGCTGTATATAAATCAGAAAGTTGATCTGGCTGCTGTGAAGGGCGTCTTCAATGCCTTATCTGAGCTGGATACACTGAGCACTGGAGAGTCCGCAGTGATATAAATAATGCCTATTGATTTCAGCGAAGCTGGGACACTGGAGGCGCACAAATACAGTGTGTGATTATAAACTGTTCACCTCTTGCTTGGAATAAGCAGTATTTGGAACAAATATTTCTCTACATGTGAACGGTAGTAAGGTAAAAGGGGTTTGTTTTGTTCATTTATTTCACTTTCAGCACAAGAGTCACATTTGGCATTAGTTAAGCTGAAAACATTAACATTTTTTACATTAAAACTGATATTAAAACATAATGTTGATGGCTGGTGCTCATATGGGTGATGTGAGTTCAAATCTGGCTTGCAACATATATCATTATCCCCCTCTTCACCGCTTCGTTTTCTCCTCTATACTTTCTAGTCAATAAAGAGAAAAAAAAGGCTGAAAATGTTTTTAAAAGATGGAAAAAAAAAAAAATCCTCCCTGCAGTGTGTGAGTGCCGTGCCAAGACTCGTACATGGAAAGAGCAGAGACAACAGAGATCCATGCAGGAAAAGAGAGTTCCTCAAATTAATAGCATCCATTCTCCCTGGTGTGGCGTTAAGTGCTGATCATATATACCTGATAAGAGAGGCACACAGAGTTTGCAGCCAAGCCCATTCCTCCCTCGAACAGACTGAGCCAAAGCATCCTAATGTAACCCACAGGGCTGTTTTTGCTTTGTACCGCTTGATACCGGCGGTATCACAATATCTCATTTTGCACTTTTGCCCATCTTCATCAAATGTACTGTAATCCCATTATCTCATTGCTGGATCTTAATTAATTTTGTAATTTCATTGCCTCTGTCACACGCTGGGGATTTTGGAGGGAATGTGGAGTATACCCCTGCGGTAATACTCTCTGTCATTGCAGTTTAGTTGGCCGCTAAAATGGTGTCAAGCATGCTCATGAGGTCCTGACAACACTGATTGGCTGGTGGCACCACAAGTACGTGCACAGTCCCAAGGCCTTCCACAAGCAACTATCTTGCCTTGATGTCAAATGCAGCAGACAGGAAATAAATCCAGTTCACGCTTTTATAAGCCTCCAAAAAGATTAGCTTTTGTCAGCATAGTGGTGTTGGTACAAATTCTATCAGCAGAGTCTAATTACCCACAACTACCCAGCCAATCCTTGATACCTTAGTTCTGGAGCAACTCTAACCATTAACTTGCCCCTAAGACCAGTGGAACGTTATTGACCTCTAAGAATGTTGTCCAGGTCCCAGTCCTTTGCATAACCCTAAATCTAATCTTGGAACCCGACTAGAATTCTAGAATCAACCAGGATGATGATTAAGGAACATGTCTTCTTTGGTAAAATCATAGTATCTAAATTAAAGCAGTTAAGGTTAGGATTAGGTTTGGGACAGGGGTATCTAATCTTGGAGGACCACCTTCCTGCAGAGTTGGCTCTAACCTGCTCCATGACCCCTGTTTATAGTCCAGAGTTTTAATATGCCTACTTTCCCTACTGTATAGTTTGACCAAAAGCAGTACATGATATGAATAGTATGTCCAAATTCACAGTATTCATAAAACAGTAGGCTTCCACTGAGATTCGTAAGTGTGCATCCAATGGACTCTTTATTATATCATGAGGCCAAGGGAGAAGAGTCAAGAATTGCTGGGAGGCAAAACATGACTACGTACCGGATATAGTATGTCCGGATTGCATTCATACCATACTTTATAGAACATTTTTTTCGAATGGTTGCGAGACAAGTTCTTTATCAAATGTAGCACCTACGCTGACAATCTGCGAAGTAATTCTGAAGACCTCAATTAAGTGGTTAAGGTGTGTTTAATTAAGATTGGAGCTAAACTCTGTCAGCCTCCAGGGGCTGGATTGGACACCCCGGGTTGAAGTAGAGATATGTTGCTATCACCGTATGTACGGGTCCTACGGGTTAGGATTCATTTAAAATTAAATGTTCAAAGTGAATAATTTCAAAGTTTGACTTGAATGCCTTAGTCTTGGATACAGTATTCCAATATGATTCAAAATGGTTCCTCTCAAGAGAGCTAGTTACACCTCCACTGTTTCTGTTACAGTCATCAGGAATGATTTTCGAGACAGTGGGACGTCAGTGAAACAGATGGTTAAATTAGACACCGGCGAGTGATAACTGCGTGAGGCCAGTCCTCACCCAGAGCCACAATCTACTAAAGACCTGCTCTCGGCTTTCCTGTTCTTTTGCTGTATGGAGTAACTCTAACTCATTCCAGATGCTCCCAGACAGAGAAACTCAGGGAGTGAGTTGAGGAGAGGATGAGCTCATTTTTCACTCTTGTTGGTGATAAATAAAGAACATATGCTGACCATTCGTTTGATTTTCTCCCCTCGTCCACATGTCCATAAATCAGTTCGACACATGAGTCCGATCGTTCTCATCTGCATGCAAATGGAACAGGACAGAAGTAGCTGGTCTCTGCTTAGGGGAAATTTCACCATTTGCATCGAAGGAGTGCCGTAGACCCTCTGTAGGGAAATCAACAATCTCTTCCCCTTGTTGCAGCATCCAACATCCAGTCTTTATAGCCCTGGCATGTGGTACAAGCAGTATGAAGTGAATTATTAAAACAAAACAGCCCGCATCAGTTGAAGACGCTGCATTAGATAGCTTGATTAATTTTATAAATCCTCTGTCACACACTTGGGATTTTTGAGGGAATATAGGTTTATACAGTCTGTCATAGCAGATAAAATTATACCAACCAAGACTCATTGAAAATATGTGCTTTTGGCGACGTGTCTGCAACACCGATTTTGCGTAGCTTTCCAAGTGAAACGTCCAGTCAGTGGCGCTAAAACACACTTTCAATATGTGACCGTGGCAGTGGCCACATTTTTTATTTCATTGGTACGTATTTTTATTACGTTGCTTCATGTACGTATTGTGGCGGTTCAGAATTGTGCGGGGAGTGTTGCTAAAAGGTTAATGCTCTATAGTGTTGGAAAATAACAAGCCGTCTACACCAAACCCAACTCTAAACCGATAGTGTTAATGAATGCAAAAGTGATATACAAACGCATTCACTGATGCAACCATGCAATTTCAACCTTCTTATACGCGGCTTTGAGCTGTTTTGTTGAACCGTAGTTACCGGAGGGCTTCAACTCTCAAATGCAATGGTGTATCGGGTGAGCTACCGAGCAAACCAACCCGATCTCATGGTAATACTCATACAAATTTGTAAAATTTTTGCTAAATCGTACGTATTTTACGAGTTCCCGAATTCGTATGAATTTGTATGAATGACCTACCCCTAACACAGACCCCAAACCTACCTTTTTGTCGTAGGTACGTACCTACCTACCTACGACTGAGGTCGTATGAATTAGTCACTTCGTAAAATACGTATGATTTGGTTGTCAGATAGCATTGAGAAAACCCAAAAAAAACAAAGCTGTATATGTGACGCTAACGTTCAAGAGTATCAGTGTTCAAATCTCACAGCATGTTAAATTGTTTCAAAGTCGTAACGTAATATTGTGCAAGGAATTGTGCAAAAAATTGGCTTAGTCAAAACTATTGACATGCAAATCATACTTTGTGTGAAAAGGAATAAAAGTTGTCTGAGTTTAACTGCCTTTAGTGTTAATTTGACCTGGAAACTGCAGCGATTCATCCGTATTTTTGAGTTTTACAGAAATGTAGGTAGAGGCACGTATTTCCAATGAGCCTAGGTAGAATTAGACAGTTACTTTTTGACCTCAAACCAAATAGACATTCAAAGCAACATTTCACTCTCATTCAACAAATGATTGTTAAATAACAAGGTGTTACTTAAAGGTGATTGATTTTTTTGGCATACATTCCAAGGGATTTGTTCGACTTCCTTGATCTTACAAATACATTCCTATGCAACAAATAAATCAAGTCTTAACCATTAACAACCAACTAAAATTGGAGAGAAAATTTAAGTTTTGTTCTTTAAGGCCTAATCCCAACCTAACCTTTACCCTAAACCAGGGTTGTCCAATCCTGCTCCTGGAGGGCCACTCTCAGATAGCCATGGTGTTCACGATGCCAAGAAACCAAAATTTCACTGCCCTGCCCTAAACCCATAATCTGATTAGTTGATAGATCTGTTGTTCCAGGTCCAACAAGGGCATCCAGTGAGGATTGGCCGCTATACCTTTCACCACCTTATTTGTTGGTGAAAAAGAACATACGCTAACCATTTATTTTATTTTCTCCTCTCGTCCATAAATCACTGTGGCATGTGAGTCCGAGTTAGCATGCAAGGATGTGAGTGAAACTGGATGGGAGCATCTAAGCTCTGCTTAGAGGAAATTTCAGCACTTGCGCTGAAGTCGTGCCCCAGACCCTCTGCAGGGAAATGAACAATCCCTTCCCCTCGTTTCAGCCAGATCCCTGGAAGCATCCAACATTTCCTGTAGAGAGCAAGACCAGAGTCATTATAGCACTGGCCGGGGATGCAAGCAGTCTGAAGCAAACATTCAAACAAAACAGTCAGTGTCGGCGCAGAGATTTACACGGCATGCTTGATTTAGGATGTCAGATTCCCATGGCTGTGGGGCTGAGATGAAGTGGATGGCCTGGGGCAATGTCAACATTGGGGCTTTGGCCCCTCTCAACCCACTCGTGCGAGAGGGACAGACCGTGACCAAGTCCAGGAAACAGCTGCGGAAAAGAGTGTAATCCCAGGCTCGGTGGTAAACCTGAGCCGCACCCGAGGAGGCTTTGAGATTGCATTTTGTTTAGGTCTTCAATTTCCGGATTTGCGAAGGTAGGCCTCACTAGAATTTTCTGCTCAGTGATTTCTGCATAGCTTATTGGGTCATATCTGCATTGAAGCTTGATATTGAGATGTCGTGCGTTCTGCTGGGGAAAGGGCAGAGAAAACTGCACGGAGCAGAAAGCAAAGCAGACATAATATAAATATTATGACAAGTTGAGTTGCGAGGCGCATTTGAAGTGGCATTTGAAAGGATGAGAACATCAGAAAAGCATGCATCAAACCCTACCACAGCATGCTCAGAGTGCACGTGTTACTTTTCCCAGGTACAAAGGACTCCCTCCAGGTATTTATCTTTCTGTGGCAGAGAAGAAAAAGGTAAGACATTTTGTTTAATATTTTACTAGCCCTCACAGGTCTATCCAGTACAAACATGACTATTCATAGTATGCGGGAGACGAGACACGTGGAGAAAATGAAGCTTAAATGTAATTATCACAACAAAAAGCAGCTGTCAAGCAGACAAACATGATTGTTTGTCGTTAACTAGATTCATTGCATACTTTTAAAATATGTTTCTCGTTCCCTCCCGTGACATGTCTATTGAGTGATTTTGATGAGGGATAGTGTCCATGTCAAGAGATGACCTAGTTATGGTTGTCTTTTGTTTTATTGTAGCAACCGTAGATTATATCAAAGCCAAACTGACACCTAGAGGCCTCGCGAAAGTAGAGGAGTTGAATGTTTGAGTGGAAAAAGTTGGGAGGCATCTCTGAAATGGATAAATACTGGGTAGCAATTTAGTTTAGAGGGCAATTCTTACTATTAACTAGTTGCTTATTAACATGCATATTACTAGCATATTGACTGTTTATTAGTACTTATAAAGCATGACTGCATGACTGCATTCTCCATCCCTTAGCTCACACCTAAATTTAACAACTACCTTACTAAGTATTAATAAGCAGCAAAGTAAAGTGTGATCAAATATGGTTGCAGGAGAAATTTAGATGTGTGAACTTGAATGATTTTTTTTTTCTCTTTCAATAGGTTGTGAAGTTGGGAACAGTGAAGCTTCTTTCTTTCTTTCTTTCTTTCTTTCTGTTTAAACTTTATTATTTTTTTCTCAACATTTTTATATTTGTTTACCATGGAGGAAGTTCATATTTTCTCTTTCTTATTTTCTTTCTTTCTTTCTTTCTTTCGATTTAAACTTTATTATTTTTTCTCAACATTTTTATATTTGTTTAGAACTAAAAGAACTTTATTTATTTTTTTCTCAAAATTTTTATATTTGTTTACCATGGAGGTAATGCATCCTTTCTTTCTTTCTTTCTTTCTTTCTTTCTTTCTTTCTTTCGTATAAACTTTATTCTTATCTTTGAAACCTTTTACGTCTTCCAGACTTTCATTCAATATAGAAATATTACTGTTATATTTATACAACTTTGATAGTCTAAACATAAATATACAATAAATAAATCTTTATTATTATTATTATTATTATTATTTTGTGAAAATGACTTGGCAAACTTTGCACATAATTTCCACCCCAACCAACAATTTTGCCACTAACATGGCCTATTTTGAAACAGTGAATTAATTCAACATTGCTACAATTACAAATGTGTCCAACAAAGCCTGAAAGTTTCCTGAAAGTGAAGTTTCCAGCATTGATCAATGAGCCTGTCTACATATCACGTTTTTGACATTTATCACATTGATTTTATGTAATAATAATTAAAAAAAAAAAGTTTGGTAACACTTATTCACTATTAACTATGACTTTTCCCTCAAATAAATAATTTGCTGCTTATTAATAGTTAGTGAGGTAGTTGTTAAGTTTAGGTATTGGGTAGGATTAGGGATGTAGAATAAGGTCATGTAGAATAAGGCATTAATATGTGCTTAATTAGTACTAATAAATGGCTAATATTATAGTAATATGCATGCTAATAAGCAACTAGTTAAGAGACCCTAAAATAAAGTGTTATCAAAAGTTTTTATATTAGACAAGCAGGGAAAGCAGTGCCTGAAGTGGACTTGCACCATGTCAAAAACAGAAAAGAAGCAAAGCAACAGGCTCTTTCAGTATAGACAGTTTCATTGATTATTATGGGTGTGATTTAGTTTTGGCGTGTCAAGGCGCCAATCGCGTCCGGCGCCGACATTGTGTTAACAAAAACAAACTGACGGAAAATTGCAACTATGACAGGACGGCCATCAAGAGAATGTTTTGTTTTCATTAATCTGTGAGTCACTCAATAGGAGGTCGCTGTCAGTTGGACGTTATAGCGGTGTCTGTTGACAACATGTGATTACCGCAACCGCAGCTGTGACTCAACCCTCAGAAACACAAGAGTGACACCGACTCTGACATAAAGAGACATTCCTGCAACAGGTCAGACCAACCTCTGCTTTGTGGTGCCTTCCGGCGGCAGCCCTCTCAAACTCATCTCACCTAATACACGCTCAAACTGCCCTTCCTGTCATTGCCCTGCGATGATTGATGACTGCGAGTGAGGAACAGACAAGTTGGAGAAGAAAAAGAGATTGCAATCTTAGATGCCAAGATATTCTAATAACAAATGAAAAGGCTTTGGGATGTTAAAAATACGCTGAAAGCTTTTTGGTCTAGTTTCGACTTGCGTCAAGTTAAGGTCTTTGTATTGCGCTTTACAACTTTTTGTGCTACAAATGTTGCTCTGTCCTGAAAATCCACTACATCAGAGCCTCAAGCGCAATTCCAGTGCTGTGAATGTAGATAACACTTATTAGAAACAAAGATCCTGTCCTTCTCTATAAGAAATTCAAGTGTTAACATGAAGGAATGAATCAGTTGTCCTTGGCAAGACTCGGTTGTCAGGCTGTCAGTCCTTTTTTTACACAAATTATAGTGTTGACTGCAATCAACAGTGTGAACTATTCAAGCCTGTTATTGTAAGAAAAAAATAATGTATATAATAATGTTATATAAAAATTATGTTTTTTTTGTTGTTGTTGTTTTCTAATGGAAAATCTATCAATTACTAAAGACCTAGATAACCCTGCTGGGTAATATTAATATATAAATTAGTCATATTAATTTAAGCACAATTTGTAACTATCTGACCCATTCTAGCTTGGGTTTCTTTCTTTCTTTCTATTTATTTTTGAAGTCAGTTTGTTATTCATTGTTAGAAAACAATCAGACTAGTAGTGTTTAGACCTGTCTATTTTTTTTGTATAAAGTCTATTTATTTTGCAAAAAAAACTTGCATTCATATACATTAAAAAAATTACTTTTCAAAGTTGTAAATAAAAGATTATAAGAGTATGTACAAGAAAATGCTATTTCAGTCCTTCTACTTCAAAATATCACATTTAATTCAATGTGTTTCTTGCTGCTTCTTAGTAATTAATTGTGAAATTTATAAGCAATGAGTAAAAATTGTTTCTACAAAATTATTGTTTATGTATGTATATATGTATGTATGTATACATTTATTTACTTATTTACCTACTTATTCATAAAGAAAGAAAGAAAGAAAGATGTTTCTAGAGCAATAGTTATTTATTTATTTACTTATTTACTTTCTTATTCAGAAAGAAAGGAAGAAAGAAAGAAAGAATAAGAAAAATGCTTATAATATTAAAATGCATTTTGTCCCAATGAAACTTGGTTTTAATACATAAATAAATAAATAAAGTCCTTTAAAAAAAGTATTTAAAAAAAAAAAACACTGGTAAAGAAAACACATTTGTCAATTTAATCTTTTGACTCAAAATCTGAGATACTTGCTCTGTGTGACTCAGAAACCCCCTATATATACTAACCGTGAGCCTATACTTCCATCCAAGCACATTTTGTCTTGATATTTTGTCTTTTAATTGAGTCGATTTTGACGTAATACCCATACATCAGCTCTGGTATATTTTCTCTGTACACCTCTGCCCACAAGTCTCATTCCAAAGGCTCAGCATTAAGACCTCCTGCCCTTTCTGTCTCTGCTTTGTTTCAGACTTCAGGTTGTTTGATTCATACCGTAAGCATAAGCGGAGCACTTCCAGGGATCTCTCTTTATTTTCCCCCTGCCACAGATTTCTTTAATCAAAAAAACTTATGAAATGACTCTAAAAGCGAATACTCAACTCCTTTTTTCTCACACGAGGCAAACCGCCAGTTCATTCCAGTTGGAACGGAGCAGTTTTACGCAAGTGGTGTGGAGACAATCACATGAGCTGACAGCCACGCACATGAAGACACTCAACCAAAAATGGCCTGGAAAATATGGAAAATGCTCCAGCGCTGACCATAACTAGTGTACTCACGTGTTTGAATGAGTTTTGGTTTGTACAGAGGGGTAAGTGGAATGCCTGTTTGTGGTAACACTACACCGCTTTCATTTTAAAGGCCTTTCATTGCTCATGTAATCACATTGACGACAGCAATTAGTTATAATTGACTACATGAAAGGCTTAATTTTGGGTCCTTGTGGCTTGTTGAGGAGAGGTGGGCTTACTTTTCTACACAATCACACTTACAATTCAATTTGACAGGCGATAAAATGAGTGAAAAAAATCCCACATTTACATTGAAGGAGAGACCAGAGACAAATCAAGCCTTGTGAAAAAGCACACTTCTTACCAAAAAATACACTTTAAAATAATATATTTAAGCAAAAACTTAATGCAATGTTGTGTGGGCAATTAATTTGATTAATTGCATGATAATTAGGAATATTTTTTTATTATTTTTTTTTTACAGTTTACATTTATATTAAATGCGATTAGTTTAGTGTTACGTTTAAGTGCTTATTTATATGTGAATTTTATAATTACCCTGATTATTAAGCAATGCTAAATTTACTGACAAGCATTTGTTAAAAATTATGGCACAGGGTGAAATAAAATACAATTTAAATGTAATTTCTATTGAAACTTATGGAAGCCCATTTCAGCCATGGAATTTAAATGAGAATAGAGTAATTGTGACTTAAAAAAAAATAAAATTCTTATATCTCACAATTCAGAATTATATAAGATAAAACTTGCAATTAAAAAAAAAAAAGTCAGAATTTTGAGATGTTAACTCGCAATTTATATATAACTCGTAATCATGAGTTATAACTTGCAATAACCTGCAGTCGCAAATTTATAACGTGCAATTTTGAGAAGAAAAGGTACAGGTAACTGCGGCTTTTTCCTCAAAATTCTGAATTTTTCCTCACAATATTAAATTATATTTCACAATTCAGATTTTTCTTTTTTCCCTGAATTCAGAATTGTGAGATATGAGCTTGCAATTTTGAGAAAAAAAAAAAAAAGAATTTTGAGATGTTAACTCGCAATCACAAGTTATAACTCGCAATATCCTGGAATTTATAACTTAAATATAATTTTAAGAAGAAAAAGTATGGGTAATTCTGACTTTTTCCTCATAATTTGGAGTTTATATCACACTATTCAGGGTTTTACAAAGTCATACAGTCATAGATAATCATAAATTCACAATTGCAATATTTAGTTTTTTTAAATGAACGTTAAATTTAATCAGATAACACTTCAATTAAAAAAATAAAATCAATACTTTAAATGCACTTTTTAAAAGTATACTTAAGTGTGCTAAGTAACATGAAAGTGTCTCTCTTTAAGTTCAGTTAAGTGGCCTTTTATTTCATTTTAAAGCTGCAGTCCTTAAGTTTTGCCTCTTTGTCGCCATCTCTGTTTGAAAACCTGGAATTGCAGCTGCTTGCGGAATTATCTTGCTTGTGTGGGATGTGTTCCGGATAGTTTTGAACACTGGCTGGTTATGTACTTGCTCAAATATTGATTTCGGATCATTTTTAACCAAAAAAAAAGTTACGGACTGCAGCTTTAATATCATATTATCTGCAGTTTATACAGTTATCTAGAAGTACATCACATTATCTACAAGTACAAGTACTACAAGTACATATTCAATACACTTAATTTTAAATGGAAACAACTTTCAACATAGCAACATCCTAGCAACCATCCACAACACCCTACTGTAACTTCACGACGGTGAGTTTTGCACTGGCAACAACACTTGTATTTTCTTCATAAAATGTTGAAATCTGTCAGAAACTGTTAATGTTTCAAAACCGATCTAAGACAAAGGCTTGCGCTTTGATGCTTCATATCTAATTTTGTTCAAAGAGGAAGTTCTGTCCTCCCGGTTTCTGCTGGCTCATGTGAAGGTCACTGGCTAACGACGTTACAGCTTCAATCCAAACACAAAGCAATACATCAGTGGGCAAGAGCAGAACGGATTCAATTTGATGTCATTAGCTGACCAAAATGAGAGAAGGAAATTTACCTTTAACAAGATTAATGGCCAATTACAGGGACATCCCATTAATTTCAGAAAGTTCACTGATTTACAGTGGCAACGCGCATTGACCTGAAATAGCATCAAAGATTCTGCTGAGATTCTGTCGGTTTGTGGTCCTAGCAATCGCTTTCTCACTGTTACCACGTCATGTGCGAGCATGAAGATATTGGTACAACAGCCAGTCACATGATTATGTTGAAAGCATCAATTCAAAACAATGTGTAATTTAGAATATATCCAGATCAGAATCATGTTTGTATGGCAAGTTGTAAATCTTTCCCAAATTCCTGTATTTAGTTGTTCTCATGCACCTTGTGAGTGGTAAAGTTACTCCAGACTCTACCCTAAAGTTATAAATCTTAGCCTGTCATTAAGTTCTACATATCCTCTCAACTTGCATGTTTGCTGAACATTTGGGCTAATTTGGTGATGCTGTCAGCTACCAAAAAAAGTATAGTTCTCCCAGCTCTGTTTAAGACATTTTGCCACGTTTAAATTTTAGATTTTCCCAAATTAGGTTCCATCGCATTCCATGAAGCACTAAATGATTACAAGGATTCAAGTCATGCAAGGTAGCATCGCTAAAAGTAGAAAAGCTAATAGTTTAACCAATTTCTCAGTAGCGAGGTGCTAGTGTACTGTACAGTCTGTCTTCTGTGTGAATTAGAATGAAAATTCCTTTTGAATTGGTTCTTTTCAATGAATCGTTCAATGTGATCTGAATCATTGAAGTCATGATGTCAGTGGCAGAAAGGTTTAAAATATAGCTTTCTAAGCTGGAAACTGCTCTAGGTTTTTTTGAAAAGTTGTTAGCTACAATGAAAGCTATAGTGACAAGAAGTAGCAACTCATTAAAGCCACTAAAGAATGCAATATGTCAATACTTATCATACAGATATCACATTATGTAATTAAAATCCATATTCCTTTGTGATTGTGTGTATATATATATATATGTGTGTGTATATATACTGTATATATACTATGTTTCTTAACATACTTAAGTAGAGTTGTAAAAAGTGCACTTTATAGTAAATTAAAAAATTAACTGTAATGTATTACTTGATTTTACATTTGAAGTTAATATATTTTGAATGTAATAATAATTTGAAACATTATTACATTATTACAAATGTGTAATTACAAACATATTTCACTACGACATACAAGTTTCAACAGAAATAACATTAAAGTATATTTTAGCTTACCATAAATGCTTGTCAGTACTTTCAGCAGTAACCATATTTCAGGAAGTAACCAGTTAAGCATATTTCAATCATAATAAAATTATTATTGTTATAGAATTTACATAACATAAATAACTACTTATAAATAATGCCTACGTATTGGTAAAAAAAAAACACTCTTAAGTTCAACTAATTGAATTTAATATAAATTTAAACTATAATACATTTTCGTTTAATTGCAAATAACATACAATTAAATGCAGTGTTGGCAAGGTTGCTTTGGAAATGTAAGAGGTTACAGATTACAAGTTACTAGGGCTGCAAAATGATTAGTCGCGATTAATCAATTCAAAATAAAAGTTTATGTTTACATACTCTATGTGTGTGTACTGTGTATATTTATTATGTATATATAAATACACATACATTTATGTATATATTTTTATAATAAATGTATATATATAATATATTTGTATTTATTGTATGTATTTGTATGTAAACACTTGTAAATAATTTATATTATATATAAATGTAAATATTTTACATATAAATCTAACATATTTTTCCTTATTATATACATGTATTTGTGTGTATTTATATAGCCTATACATAATAAATATACACAGTACACACACATATAGTATGTAAACAAACTTTGATGAATCAATTAATCGCGGCTAATCATTTTGTAGCCCTACAAGTTACACTATTCAACATGTCATAAGTAGGTTAACTATTTCAATTACTTTATTAAAGTAATGTAACTGATTACTTTTTGATTACTTTTCTACAATTTCAGCCCTGATATCATTTTCAGACATTTAAAGTTACAGTAGTACTCAACACTGATTAATGGCAGGAGGCACATCAAAAACAGGCAAAGGAACAAATTAATATTATCCAACATTTCCTAGCTTTTTGCTATATTTAGATCTAACCCCCTTTGTAGTCATTAACATTTCCATAAGTAACTAATTTAATTACACTTTTCTCATGAAAATGCGTATAAATAGTACGCCAAATAAAAACAAAAACTCGTGGTATTTATACGCAAAAATTGACTTTGGAGTGCATATGATCAAAGTCAAAAGTCAAAGTCAGCTTTATTGTCAATTCTGCCACATGTACCGTACATACATACAGAGAATTCAAATTGCGTTACTCTCTTACTCCCTGGTGCATACAGATAACACTAAACACTAACAGTAGAACGCACAAATATACAAATAAGGACATGTAGAAAAAAATAAAAATAATAATAAGTTCAGTGGTGCGTGGTGTAAGAGAGGGGAGGGGGGGCAAGGACAGGAGGGAGTATTTACACAGTATTGATACGCACGTATTTAGCGTGCATGTAATACGCAGTTTTTGCGTGCAGATGATACAAAATTTGTTGGCGCGCATATGATACGCAGTTTTCGCGTACATATGATACGCATCTACCCCACAACCCTAATCCTATCCACTGCGTAGCATATACATGCCAAAGTCCATTTTTGTGTATCAATACCACAAGTTTTTTATTTTTTTTGCCGTACTATTTATAAGCACTTTCATGAGATCGGGTTGTTATCTGGCACAAAAACGATGTACCTTAATTAGGGTAACAACCTTAAACTTAAATACTAGGCCACAATTTGGTTAATTCTAGTTATTACTTCAAGTCTACTTTGCTAGCTATCATGCTAACAAATCTCAGCCATGAACAGTTCGCAGCCAGAGTTGTAATCTACTAACTTGTACTGTACAGTCAAAGCTGCCTGGCCAGATAAAGCAGATAATCTCCGCGGTTTGAAGATTGCGGCATTGTGGTGGCAGTCAGAGGTTGTGGGCTAGTATGTTGGGTGTATATACCCTTGGGCTCAGGGATTGTGGATTAGTTGGATTTTCTGAGTGGATTTCAACGGGAGCAGCAGTGAGTCATCAGTTCCTTTAGCCGTCTGAAGATCTGGGGCCATAGAGTCAGCGGAGCTTGGCTTTGCTCGAGGCCTTACCTGCCGATGCCAGAAATGAGTTGTCCGGCACACATCTCCGACCTCTAAAGAGAAGTTAATAAGGCTTACCCTTAAATGAATTGCTGCCACAGCACAATTATTGTAATTCCAGCCTGCGCAAACAAGAGTCGATTGAAAAGAGACGAGGGGCCGTCGAAGAAGCTAAATGAACACTGGCCATTTAAAGAAATCCAATATGAAAAACAAATAAGCACTTTGATATAACAGATGATGTGCAAGAACTCTTCACCAGGCTCAAATAAAAAGCAAAATGCTCAGGATTTTTAATATTCCATTTAATAATCAAATTTTTGTGCCAGGTAAACGTCCCGAGTTCAGGTAGCACATTTCTCATAAAACACCTAAGACCACTTAAAATGGTCAAATGCAATGATTCTCAATTTTTTGAAAGTAGTAACACCCACCATGATATCTGACTGTCTGTCTTATTTTTGTGGATGGATGGATGGATAGTTAAACATTTGATTTATTAGCTGGTATTTACAAATGAGGAGCCTAGGATATCAGAATTGCCTTTTTGCAAAAACTATGAATTGTAAAACATTAAATGTCTGTGTTTTTAAATAGATTTATTTATATACAACATGTATTTCATTTTTATTAAAAACAAAAAAGACTTAATGAACAAAAATCATTTTTGAAGTTGAAATTGTGTTTATTTACTTATTTGATTGATTGCTTGTTTGTTTGTGACAATATTTGAGTTTTTTGTTTCTTTTGTACTGTATATTCCAACAAAAATCCAACACTTGTTTTGCAATAACAACAACAAAAACAATATTAATAATAATAATGATAATAATAATCTATCTATCTATCTATCTATCTATCTATCTATCTATCTATCTATCCCCCAGAAGAAATGTGAAATAAATAGTGTGTGAATAAGTAGGAAAAAAACAGTGTACGCAATGCATTTTTAATGCAATATATTTTTGACCGCAACAGAATATTCAACAATTGGGACCCATAAGGAATTGATTAAATGGTAAAATGACTCAATACGACAGGTTTTGGAGTGAAAAGGTCTTTGCACACTGAGTTCTAAATTTTTGTTTGCTTTTAGCATCTTTTTTTTTCTTTTTTTTCCGTATTTGTCATCCTTTCCTATCAAAATGCTTGCTATGGATGCAAACGCAGAAAATCAAACCTGATCCAATTTTTTTTTATGACGGACGAAACTTTTGGAGGCAGTGAGTAAACATGATTGACACAACCTGAGGTCGTATTTATTTTTTAACGTGCGAAAATCTCGGACGAGAATTTCGGACTCAGTGTGCAAAGACCTTAAGGCTGAAAAAACAAGAGGACTTGAGAGATCACATGACCCTTCGACTTTGATGCACGCGTAGTCTTTCACTCTGCTGACTTTGTCAAATATTTTGTAATCCTGTCAGTAAATTTCGAACCACTTTGCATCGGACCCATCATGAGTACTTCAACATTCAAAGGCGATCAGAAAAGAGAGATTGGGCAATCGCCAATAAAGAAAAAATTCAAAGATTTCACCATCTCCAGAGAGGATATCGACGATGCTATCACTAACGGTAGCAAGCTAGCACGTAAAGAGCAGCAAAGCATTTTGGATTCGGCTATGGCCTCGACAGTAAGAGATGTGGTGGATTCCGTGCTGACTCCAGCATTGCGGGAACTGCGTGCGGACATACAAGCAGACATACAGTACAAGCGACCAACAATTATGTTAAAGAGCTGAGAGCGGAGCTTGAGGCGCTAGCTAGCGCGACGAAGCAGACACGTGACCGGGTTGATTCCGTTCAGTTCAAGCAGCTGCACGTGAGGATAGGAGGACAGTCACAGACTTAAGAAATCAGCTGGAGCGACTCACCGAGAAGATGACAAATATTGAGGATAGGAGCAGGAGGAATAGCTTGAGGCTGGTGGGGTTACCAGAGGGGGCGGAGGGCTCCGACGTGGCTGGTTTCCTCAGAGTTAATCTTTCCAAGTGGATCTCCTCCCTGAAAGGTCGTAACATCGAGATTGACCGGGCGCATCGCGTGTATGACGGAAGGAAAAACTCCGATCGGCTGTGTACTCTCATCTTCCGTGTACTAAGATGGCATGACAGATTGGAGATCCTGAAAGGTGCTCGGCAGGCCTATCCGGTGAAATGCACGCAGGACAATGTCACGCTACTATTTTTTCCTGACTTTAGTCCAGCCACAGCCGCCAGGAGAAAAAGCTTGGTTCCGGTTTTGAGGACTATGACAGCGCTTAGTCTCCAGCCCTTCCTCGCTTATCCGGCGGTAATTAAACTACGGCACAGGGGTGAGCAGAGAAGTTTCGACTCACTTCGGAAAGCGGAGGATTTTATCACGGGGCTCCACGGGGCGGCGGGGGGGGGGGCGGCGGCCGCCGTCTCTTCGGCCCGGCGGGAGGGGCTTGATGGCCGGGATGAAGGCGATGTCGGCTGCCCGGAAGAAGATGGTGGCGGGAGGGATATGGATGCTTGCTAGATCTCTTTTTTCTTTATTCTTTCCTTTCTCCTCCTGGGATCTTGTTCAAATTTATTTGATACAATTGTCTCTTTGCTGGTAAGACTAACCCCCCCCCTTTTTTTTCTGGAAGGGACTAATGGAGAGTAGGTTTAATTACAATAATATTTTGGTTATGTGAGCCTTTTGGGAGGCTCGTTTTGCGTTGAAGTGGATCGGTCACGGATCATCACCAATTTTTGTTGCTCAACCTATGTTCTCGGTAACGTGCGGTCTGAGTTGTTTTTTGTCTATTTTTGTTGGTTATTTCTGTCTGTGTTGCTTTTATTTTTTACAACAGATATTCATACTTTTATTTACTTTACCTTATTTCTAAAAGGATTTTTCATCTAGGTGGTTTGATATCTAGAACGCACACTAACGTTTACATGTCATTTACAGAATGGGAGTGCTTTTGCTTTTCTTCATTTACTGAATACAATTTTGGGATTATGAATATTTAATGCATACTCTAAATATTTTATCACTGAATGTGACTGGCTTAAATTCTGCTGTTAAACGAACCTGTGTGTTAGAACATTTACACCATAAATCTATTTCTTGTGCCCTGATATGTAACACTACATCATCAGGTACTTTTCTTAATTTGTTTTGGGAGTGTCCTGTTGTCATTGATCTATGGACACATGTAAACCTGGTTTTATCCTCCTTGCTACAAACTGATTGCTTTGCTAATACAAGTTTGTGTCTTCTTGATGATGATTCTGGTCTCTTTATAAGCTTAATGCGGAGGAGAGGGTTGTTTGCTGGTTTTGCGGTTGCAAAGGGGACAATGATACAGAACTGGTTTGCGCCGCACAGGTGTGGAAGGGCGTATTGGATCCATAGCCTCCTGCAGGTGGTGACTTGTGAATGTGCAACGGCACGAATCAATGGGGCCAAGCCTTTCACTATTGATGCTTGGCAGTGTTTTTTCTTTTTCTCTTTCTTTTTTTCTTTTTTCTAACATACGTGATTATGTAAAGGAAGGACGTGTTTTGTTGTTACTTTTTCCCTCCCTCTCTCTCTCTCCCTTTTGACTGGACCTATAAAATATGGAGTATGTGTCATTTGTTTTGTTTTGTTTGTTTTGAGTGGATGTTATGTTGTGAATAAATAAAAAATGTTGATAACAAAAAAAAAAAACAAGAGGACTTGATGATCCCATGAAGTTAATGGTAACCATCAGCTGTTTGGTTACCAACATGCTTCAAAATATCTTCTTTCGTGTTCAACAGAAGAAAGAAACTCATACAGGTTTGGAGCAACTTGAGAGTGAGTAAATGATAACAGGATTTTCATTTTTGACTGAGCTGTCCCTTTAAACCCCATGTTATTCCAGCAGAATCACCCCAGCGATAATGTTCTTTGCTGACATTGTGAGGAAATTGCGGAAACAAATTCCTTGGGTCCTGGCTGCATAGCGATAAATAAAGATTCTATTCTAAACGGGATGGATAAGAAGAGAAAGCATGTTCTTCCGGTGACAGAGTGGAAATGGAGAGGTGGAGCAAGCTCACAGCTTTATTAGGAAGCGCTGGAGATTGATTTCCTGTCAGGGTTGGGATGAGATCGATGGGGGTTTGGGCGATGGTGTGGGTGGGTGTCTACGGCAGCACCAGTGTCTGAGAACTCCAGAACCGTGCTTAGCAGTTTCTTTGTAATGAACACATTAGTCTACAGCTCCTTATCCATATTTGATGAGGATCTCAGAGATAATTAAACACTCCAACCATCCCACCATCTTTTGGCTTAATTCATGCGCTGCGAACTGCGCAGGTCAAAGTCTCCTGGATAATGGCAGGCCTTCACGTCCAATAGGCACTTTAGATCTCACAGGGCTGAAACAAATGGATGGCCCACATCTAAACTCTAACATGTTTAGGATCCATTTACGTCTATTTGGCTCCCAGTGGTATCGATCTGCTCTATTTAATTTCTGCTTATAATGAAGCTGCTTTTAAAGAGCTTCTGTCATTATGTACTTACAAGAAAAGCCTATTAACACTTACTCAGTGTGCTGTATAACATCAAAATGGATGTTATTTACACAATTTTGATCATCTTTTATTGTCACCTAGGTCACCAATAGCCAAATGTTGATTATTTATTGTCTATTTAGACACTGTTTTAGGCTACTTTTCGTAAAATGCCACATTTCTAAAATCTTGCCAATAGTTAACACAGTTTAATAGCGTTTAACATAATTAAGGTTACTCACATTGAGGTCAGGCTTCATCCAAGATGTAGATGAGCTTGTTTCTTCATCAGATTTGGAGAAATGTAGCATTACATCACTTGCTCACCAATGGATGCTCTGCAGTGAATGGGTGCTGTCAGAATGAGAGTCCAAACAGCTGATAAAAACATCACAATAATCCAAAAGTAATCCACACCACTCCAGTCCATCAATTAATGTCTTGAGAAGACAAAAGTTGCACGTTTATAAGAAGCAAATCCATCAAGACATTTTAAACTTCAAAATGTTGTTTCTGGTTAAAATACGAGTCCATAATCCGTAATAACGCTTCCTTTAATGAAAAAGTCCAACTGCTGTTGTCCTCGCACATCAAAATATACCTGTTTATAACTAAATACACTTAAAATTCTCTTTTCATTTGTAAACAGTGCTTGAACTGTGCAGATTTCGCTCCTGATTCAGACTAGACGATTTTATCACTGGGGAAAGCAATATTAAGGACTCGTTTAAAGTAAAAAATGTCTTAATGATGGATTTGTTTCACACAAATACACAGCTTTTGGCTTCTCAAGATGTTAATTGATGAACCTGAGTGGTGTGGATTATTGTGATGTTTTTATCAGCTGTTTGGACTCTCATTCTGACGGCACCCATTCACATGCATTGGTGAGCAAGTGATGTAATGCTACATTTTTCCAAATCTGATGAAGAAACAAACTCATCTCCATCTTGGATGGCCTGAGAGTGAGTAAACCTTCAGCAAATTGTCATTTTTTGATGAACTATTCCTTTAAACGAGCTACAGAATCAAAACAGCTACAAAACGATGAAAATGAACTACCACATATGAGGAGGTGTCACATATTAAAGCATGTTTAGCCTAGTCTTCTCGGTTTCCTGACTCAATAACAGGCAGTAGGTGTGTGAGTGTGTGCATGTCCATGTGCGCTCTCAATGCTAATAAAAGTCCAGGATGTGGAAGGGGTCCCGCTGTAGACCCCAGTCCTCCACATGTTTTACAAGGGGACCTGGAATGCGATGTGGGCCCTCAGATGCTTTTAACAGTGGGGCCGCAGGCCAATAGGGAAGGGCGGCACTCGAAACAGGGAACAGGCAGCTGTAAGTTCTTACAGGCTACGCTTGAGTAAGTGCAGAAAGAGCGACCGTGAGGCGACTGCAAAAAACAGGGTTAAATCTGCAGTATGTTTCCGTCCTCCGCTAGCCCACACCACATGCCAAACACACAGAAACGCTTCTCATCCAGCCGCAGCACATCAGGCCCAAGTTTCAGATTAGATCTCAGACACTTCAGAATTCATCATTAATGCAAAATGAAACTATGAGGTTCTGGAGCGAGTAATTGGATGAAACTTTAAAGCACATTTTAGAGCTTTCAGGCCTGACTTCATTTTATGGTAAAGATTATCGATGGAAGGAAGAAGCCGCGCTAATTTATACCTTTGAAAGGCGGCCCTCTTTACTGATAAAAGAGTGTATTAAAACGCAGGCTTTTCTCAGAGCTTAAAAAAAGTAAGACTTTTCCTTAAGTTTCAAGATAGTAACTGGGTGGAAAGAGGTCTCCACATTAAACGGTGTCATCAAACCGCTAGGTAATCTATTTTCATGGAAATGTATTTTCATTTTGTTGATGTCAGTGCTCTGAGTTAATACCTGCGTGACTGCTGCTTAATCAAATAGCTTTTTAAAGGCCCTCCGAGCACGCTGACCTGAAAACAACGTGCTGTCTGATTTCAAGATGCATACCTGAGATTTTAAGAGATATTAACATTGTAAAAATTATAATATAATATAATGTAATGTAATAGATTTTGTTTTAAATTATAAATTTTACCTTTCATTTGTTATAGTAACTGTATCATAGTAACCATAATGACAGGTGTTTTACTATATTATTGTACAAAATTGAATAATAATAATAATTATTATTATTATTATCTTGACACAAATAAATAAATAAATAAAGCAAGCTTGATTTACGCTTTTCTTCTAATAATAAATTGTATTTGTTTTGAATAAATATATTTTACTGTAATGCCAAACTGTAATGTCAAGTAGTTTATGGATATATTCTAAATATTCTAATTATAATATAATATAATATAATAGATTTTGTTTAAAATTATTAGTTATAGCTTTCATTTGTTATATTGACTGTATCATGGTAACCAAAATGAAAAGGTGGTTTATGGATATAATAATAATAATAATAATAATAATAATAATACTGATAAATAAATGAATAAATAAATAAATAAATAAAATACATCTTGATTTAAGTTTTTTTATTAATAATACATTTTATTTGTTTTAAATAAATATCTTATGGTTTATGGATATATTCTATTACATTAAATGATTTTATTATATTATATTATTATAGATTTTGTTTTAAAATATTAATCATAGCTTTCATTTGTTATTGTAACTGTATCATAGTAACCATAATAAAAAGGTGTAATAATAATAATAATAATAATAATAATAATACATACAAACAAACAAGCAAATGGATAAATCAATAAAGAAATTAATTAATTTCACACAACCTTTATAGTCAATATTGGCCTTTTTTTCTTTTTTTGTCAAATGAGCAAGTCACACCATGTTGTTTTCAGTGATGACGAGACTTGACCTTTGCTCTGAGCTTCTCCACACACAGTGCACACATTATAAGGCAGGAGTGTGCTTAGCTGTGTAATGTTGATTCATAAACAGAGCCGGTTGATGGATGGGGCTCTTCACGTGATCCGGTGCAGCACTGCCATGCAGGACCTCTTGATTTAGAGGAATACAACTGTCCATTATCGCTACTTCTATTCTGGTGTTCGTAATGCTGGTGTAATGGGATCCCAGACCATAAATGAGGGAGTTGAGCGGCTGTTTAACAGAGCCTCAACCCATAATCTCTGCACACGGGAAATTATGTGCTTAAACCGCTGCGTTATTAATCAAAGGCAGACGAGAGAGACTGTGAGTCCCTTCAGGGAGAATGGGGAGCACATTTGGTAGCATTTAGTCGGCTGTGATGCAACCAACTGCTAGAGGTGTGCATTATGGGATATCGGCCTTTAGCGTTTCCTTGTTAATGAATTGAGAAGTTTTCCCATCCGCAGATGAAGCAGAAGCTGGATGTTTGTTTCGTGTTTTTTTTTTTTTTTTCGTGGAAGTCGCTCCATCAGTCTTGGAGAGAACAGGGAAGCTGTTGAAAAAAGGGCCTGACCTTTTATCCTGCGCCGGGCGGCTCATTTGTCTTGCACGCTGGCAGGGCGAGGTGTGTGTGTGTGTGTGTGTGTGTGTGTGTGTGTGTGTGTGTGTGTGTGTGTGGGACGCAGTATCTCGTTCGTCCTGCTGCCCCAGAGATCAATGAATATACATGAAAAAAAATCTTTCTTTACAGAGGTTTGGTGGCGTATTGCAACCTTTGAAAAACATACATATATGTTTTTCATATATAAACATATATATATATATATATATATATATATATATATATATATAAAGCAAAAAACTAAATGTAACTTTCAAATTAGGCATTTTAAAAAAGCATTGCTTAATAAACAACTATTAAGAGAAGATTAAGTTTTCTTTTTGTTTTCTAAAATATTTTAGTAATTTTTTTTTAGAAATTAATTGAATGAAAACAAGTGGCTTTCCATTTAGATTTAATGTTTAAATTCAACGTTTTTATCAAGATGAAATCAAAATGGACCCTGTTGACTTTCCTAATACATATTTTTATGTTGATTATGAATGATTCATTAGCACATGTTACTCCAAAGTAGGAAAATGTCTCAAAAGTGGATAATAGTCATTGTAATCTTTCATGAAAATGCAATAACTTGAATTTGAATTGAACTGAATTGAAACGTTTATTTCGAACATGTAAATCAATATAGTAAAAACAAAACAATACAACACAAAACAAAATAATTTTAATTTATACATGTCCAAAAAGGAGTAGGAAGAAGCATAAGATTATTTAATCCTACCCCTTCTCCACTCCACGTTGATAATAATAATCAATAACAATAATCATCAAATCAACTTCATGATAACAATAATCAATAACATTAATCATCAAATTAACTTCATAACTCTGTCATCTCATTCTTGTCTTAATACACTTTCCTACATATATTTACAGTATACTGTATATACAAACAGAACCTAAATAAAAACTATAACTAAATAATCTGTAACCTAATCAGATCCGTTCTTCCTCCATATACATTCTGAGAAGCATACGTTTATACTGCTTTTTGAACTGGGTCACACTTGGGCATTGCTTGAGCACTAGACTTAGTCTGTTCCACAATTTCACTCCACATACAGAAATATAAAAACTTCTTAATGTTGTACGAACATAAAGATGCTTAAAATTTCACTCTCTCCTAAGATTATATCTCTCTTCTCCATTAAGAAACAATTTTTGAATATTGCCAGGGAGTAAATGATTTTTTGCTTTATACATTATTTGTGCTGTTTGAAAATGAACCAAATCAATGAATTTTAATTTCTTTGAAATTAAAAATAATGAATTTGTATGATCTCTATGAACAATTTTATGAATTACCCGTATTGCTCTTTTTTGCAACATATATATATATATATATATATATATATATATATATGTGTGTGTGTGTGTGTATTACCCCAAACCTCTGAGCAATAATTTAAGTATGGTAATATTAATGCACTATAAAGAATGTAGAGTGATTTGTGGTCCAGAACATGCTTTGCCTTATTCAGTACTGAGATACTTCTAGACAGTTTATTATGTACATGGTTTATGTGAGATTTCCAACTTAATTTATCATATATTATCACCCCAATAAATTTATTTTAATTTACCCTTTCTATGTCCACACCATCTATCTGTATCTGAACTTGTGTACTCGTTTTACTATTTCCAAATAACATACATTTAGTTTTATTAACATTTAATGATAATTTATTTATATCAAACCACCTTTTTTAATTTACTAATTTCTAAAGTAATAGTCTCTAATAATTATTTCAAATTCCCCCCAGAACATAAAATGCTTGTATCATCTGCGAACAAAACTAACTTTACTATTTTTGATACTTTACAGATATCATTTTTATAAAGCAAAAATAACTTCGGACCCAGTACTGACCCCTGGGGGATGCCACAAGCAATGCTCAAGAACAAAGATGAATATTCCCCCAACTTCATAAACTGTTTTCTGTCTCTTAAGTAAGTCTTTACCCAGTCCAATACTACCCCCCCTTATCCCATACAGTTCCAGTTTATTAATTAATACATTATGATCAATTGTATCAAAAGCTTTTTTAAGGTCAATGAAAACTCCAACTGCAAACTGCTTATGATCTCTAGTTTTTGTAATTTCTTCAACCAAATCAATTAATGCCATTTATGTGGAACTGTTTGGTCTGAATCCGTATTGACTGTCAGAAATTAATTTATGTCCATCTAAAAATTTGTCTGATCTATTATTAAATATTTTTTCTAGAATTTTGGAAAATTGTGGAAGTAAAGAAACAGGCCTTTAATTTGAAAAGTTGTGTCTATCCAACTTGCTTTTCACAATCCACTCAGTTCCTGCTGAATAAAATCAAGATACAATTCAATTTTACAAACAAACAAACAATAAATACATAAATAAATAAATACATGGAAAATTACTTTTACATTAAATCTGTTACATTTTATAATTTAAATTATTATTAAATTTATATTATATTTTATTTTACATTTATATTATAGTTCATATATTTTGCAAATAAAAAATCACTATCTTGTAGAATATCCTGTTCATTATTATTATTATTATTATTATTACTATTATTATTGTTATTAATTACAATAAATATTATTTTAAATTCATGTTATTTTTTTATAAATATATGAAAAAAATATAATTTGTAAATTAAAAATAATCAATCATTCACACTTGACTTTTTTAAATAGCTTGTTACATATGTGTTGTTGTTGTTGTTGTTGTTGTTGTTAATAATAATAATAATAATAATAACTTACAGTATTTATTGAGCGATACTTAATGCTTACATCAAAATGTAATAACTTGCTTTTCACAATCCATTTCCATACAGTATATATATATATATATATGTATATATATATATATATATATATATATATATACACATGTGTTTATATATATATATATATATGTCGTAACTGATGAAAATAACCGTTATTTTTACCCTTCCATTAAAATATTGCGCTACAAACATCATTAACAGCTGTAATTTGTTATTGCTAGCAAATGACCATGGTATAAGCGGGATAATGCACGGCTAGCTGTGCATTAAACAGTTTTAATGCACTCCACGGATGGCCTCCACGTCGTGCATTAAAATCGTTTTTCGTCACATCATGCATTAAAATCATCATTATATATACAGGTGCATCTCAATAAATTAGAATGTTGTGGAAAAGTTCATTTATTTCAGTAATTCAACTCAAATTGTGAAACTCGTGTATTAAATAAATGCAATGCACACAGACAGAAGTAGTTTAAGTCTTTGGTTCTTTTAATTGTTATGATTTAGGCTCACATTTAACACAAACCCACCAATTCACTATCTCAACAAATTAGAATACTTCATAAGACCAATAAAAAAAAAAAATTTAGTGAATTGTTGGCCTTCTGGAAAGTATGTTAATTTACTGAATATGTACTCAATACTTGGTAGGGGCTCCTTTTGCTTTAATTACTGCCTCAATTCGGCGTGGCATGGAGGTGATCAGTTTGTGGAACTGCTGAGGTGGTATGGAAGCCCATGTTTCTTTGACAGTGGCCTTCAGGTCATCTGCATTGTTGGGTCTAGTGTCTCTCATCTTCCTCTTGACAATACCCCATATATTCTCTATGGGGTTCAGGTCAGGCGAGTTTGCTGGCCAATCAAACACAGTAACACCATGGTCATTGAACCAGCTTTTGGTACCTTTGGCAGTGTGGGCAGGTGCCAAGTCCTGCTGGAAAATTAAATCAGCATCTCCATAAAGCTTGTCAGCAGAAGGAAGCATGGAAGTGCTCTAAAATTTCCTGGTAGATGGCTGCGTTGACTGTGGACTCAGAAAACACAGTGGACCAACACCAGCAGATGACATGGCAGCCCAAATCATCACTGACTGTGGAAACTTCACACTGAACTTCAAGCAACATGGATTCTGTGCCTCTCCACTCTTCCTCCAGACTCTGGGACCTTGATTTCCAAATTAAATGCAAAATTTACTTTCATCTGAAAAGAGGACTTTGGACCACTGAGTTCTTTTTCTCCACAGCCCAGGTAAGACGCTTCTGACGTTGTCTCTGGTTCAGAAGTGGCTTGGTAGCCCTTTTCCTGAAGACGTCTGAGCGTGGTGACTCTTGATGCACTGACTCCAGCTTCAGTCCACTCCTTGTGAAGCTCTCACAAGTGTTTGAATCAGCTTTGCTTGACAGTATTCTCAAGCTTGCGGTCATCCCTGTTGCTTGTGCACCTTTTCCTACCCAAATTCTTCCTTCCAGTCAACTTTGCATTCAATATGCTTTGATACAGCACTCTGTAAACAGCCACACCTTTCAGTAATGACCCTCTGTGACTTACCCTCTTTGTGGAGGGCATCTATGGTCATCTTCTGGATCATTGCCAACTCAGCAGTCTACTCCATTATTGTGGTTTCAACGAACAAGAGATACCCGGAATTTATACTGTATGGATGGTCATTAATTGAAACTCAAATGTAAATATTCTAATATTTTGAGATACTGATTTTTGACTTTCATGAGCTGTAAGCTCTAATCATCAAAATTAAAACAAAAAACTTTTGAAATGTTTTACTTTACATGCAATGAATCTAAAATATATGAAAGTTTCACTTTTTGAAATAACTTACAAGGTTCAAGGTTCTTTATTATTTGTCACATACACAATCATACAGGGTATAATCAGTAGTGAAATGTAGGGTCTTTATACTGGCAATAAAACGTTTACAATGCCACATCACTTCAATCCCAGTATACATTTACCCAACTATTATCAAAAGTATTTCTAAATAAATACAACAAAGCATTTATTGCGACCTTACGTGAAGTATTATGACAAAATGCATTATGAAGAAGAATGCACCTGTTCTGGACAATCATAAGACAATTTATGAGATTAATAGTACACTTTTACTCAGAACTCACTTCAAACCACCATCGAGTGTTTGTAATAATGTCCTTTTGCGATCACATGTGGAATTTGGTTGTTTACTGTTGTTAAAATATGCTTTTTATAGCCTTTTATATCGCTGCAAAAATGAGCATTTCAGATGTAAGTTACACATTCATCTCAAGAAAATCACATAGAAACCATATCCTATCGTAATCGTGTGTTTATTATCTTATATAATCTATAGTGGCTGTTGTCATGTTTATTTCTGCTGTGTTGTATGCTCTGGCTGAAACTCACGTTGTTTGTGATGTTACAAGCGCCTCTCCGTTCTGAAGTTGTCAGGTAACGTTATACATTCCAAGTATGATACACATTAGTAAAAGGATCTATTTTAATTCTTATTTGTCTATATACACTTTGGGCGGCCGCGGTAGATTATATAAGTAGCCAGAAAAACCGCAACCCATGGCTCTGTAATTTTTCCCGTGACTGTACAGCCGCTACCATGGCAACACCGTTCGCTGTACCCTCATCACACAATGATAGATAACCTTCCGCGCTGCGATGACGGGAAGAAGTTGGGGTCAAACCTTATCAAACGATTAATTTGCGTAAAAAAATTATTAACGCGTTCAATTTTTTAGATTAATCACATGCGTTAACGCGTTAAAGTTGACACCCCTAATATATATATATATATATTTATACAACAGTTATTTCTGGTCTTCAAATCTGATTGGCTGATAAGAGTAATTAGAGTAATATCAGAACTCCAACAGCCATTTCACAGTTTGCAATCGTATCACTCTGCTTGCGGTACTTCTTACAGTGAGTGTCATGGCGGACGCCCAAATACAGTATAATTTTATAAATATTACTATTTTTTGTCACAGAATGTAGTTTTAAGAGGTTTTCAGGTGATAATGTACTTGTTTATAGTACAAATATGCAGTTTGTTTATAAAAATAACATCTATCTGAAAATTTGCTTCAAATTTTTTGTACATGTGAGCTCCAGATGGTCAGCGGCCATTCTGCGCTCATGAAGCTGCCCAAGAGCGCCTCACCTCGACCAGATTTTCTGGAATTTACCGCTGGCTCTGACGACTCTGTTGTGGTTAAACATGAGATGTAATTTGTTATGGGTAAATCTAACAGGCAGTCTTTGGTCTCGTTAATCTATTATTTGTTCCAAAGAAGATAGTTTTGGCGAAATCCCATGTTTATGTAAATTCAATGCTGTATATCAGAGCGCTGCCTTTGTACTTTTGACTGAATTGCCTAGCAATTTTTAGATGGCTTCTGTTGTTGTTTATTAAATATTATTATTCAATAAATAATATTTTATATAAATAATAGTATATAATAATAGTGTTTAGTATTGAGAAACGGCGCGTGTTCGTGATGGTGATTTTAGTTACATTGTTCTGCCATTAGATGGTGACAAGAGACTGTTCTTAGAGTCAGCAGTAAAGACTTTTACATTGAAAAGTTATAAACGCTATAAACGGAAGTTACTTTTAGTTTCAAAAACAGGTTGATGCAGCAAACAAATGCACTGAGCAGCAAAATCACCCTTAACAGATGAAAGGATATTAATGTTACGGCTGAATCACAGCCGTGCCGATATACAGCCATATCTCACATCTACGAGTGTGATATTGCTTATATACTGTATACACACAAAAGTAAGCTTGTACTAGCATATAGAAACTATATTATATTCGCTCTGTGTCCTATATTCTACTGGAGTATATATCAGTTATTCTTCATATAATCAATTCAGTAGTTGCATTTCCATTACCCTTCACATTGTGCAAATTAATATGGGCAATTGAATGGAAACACATCAGTTTCGCAAAAACTCCCATATATCGCAACAAAGTTTTTATGCTCCCATGAGGTGTTTTTTTTAAGCAATTTGAAAAAGGAATATTTCGCAAAACTGCAATGTAAACTGTTTTTTCGCAATTACAAGTGTTTTTGAAAAGTGTTTTTTTTTCAGAAGTGTCCTTGAAGCGACTGTCCACATTGCTTCACTAAAGATACATGCCTACGTCTCCTTCGATTAAAAATAATGACTAGTGTGGTGGCTGCGATATACGTAAACCTACCAACACTACATGCCGTGATTTATTGCAAGAGGAAAAAATGTTAGTCGCATAACATAGGTTAATGGAAACGCCATAATTTCGCAATATTTTTTTAGCGACATTTATTAAATCTTTTTTTATCTTTTTTTTTGCACAAATGTGTAATGGAAATGCAGCTTGTTGATGAGAAAGGTTGTATTTCAGACAGCAGTCACTAGAGGAGTTTACAAACTGATGGATCTGAGCATCTCCTGGTATAGCTGAACAGTTCAATCCCTGAGTCATAAACTATACATATGAATGTATATGATGATATTAAGAACACAAGCAGTGCTCTTTTAGGAAGATGGCCCAGAACCAGAGCAGACAAATTATTCACCATCTCCATAACACATAAGCAGCGTTCAGAGGCCTACATTCATCTCAGTTCTCGCTTAGTGTGTTTCAGCACTTCATCAATCACAAAAACGGCTCATGGACCATGTTTACAAAATATGCAGCCTTCAGGAGACGGATATTACCATAAAGTGTTTCTGTCAAGACAATATATTTCATTAATAATACATTTAGCTATAAATTACAACAAGAGTATTCAGAAAGTCCATAAGGTAAAATGCATTCTGCAACTTCTGTGATTTTTTCTTCTTGGCTTTCTGTAGTTTATCGAGCCAGCCAACATCCCGACAATGTCGAATGAATCTGATGAATCTGCTGCTGCTGTAAATCAGTGCAAGGCTTCATGGCCCCAACAGACTTCCCAAACGTACATTCCCAGTGATTCCTAAACCACACTGTGACCGACATCTGGTTACGCAGTTACTAGTCATTTAGCATACGCTACTATTCAAAAATTGAGCTCAAATGACTGCACTGATGGCAGAAAGCGTTCCCTGTTTCTCAGGAGCACAACACTGATGAATCTTCAGCTGCTGTACCTGGGATTTGACTTTGTTGACTGCAATCTGGATCAACAGCTTCAATCAGAGATGGCTACGGTTCACCGCGCTAGAGATCGCGAGATGCCAATACCTGAAAAATAAAAAAAACACAGTAGACCGAATGAGAGTCATGGTTAGAAGAGTGGTGAGGACACACAAATTAATGCAGCTTATTGTTAAACACTGCCGATTATTTATGTAGTGCATACTGTATGTAATGAGCTGTATGTGGGGCTAGTTGTCACATGGTGTAGACAAAATGGTTTTAACTTTGAGAATTTAAATTTAGTTTTTTCCAACATAAAATACCATATATTATCACATACATTTGTGATAATATGACATACATTTTGACAAGAGTCAACTAGATAATGAAGGTAGATTTTAAGTAAAAGTTTGAACTGGGACATTAATAACTAATATAAAATATTTATTTGATATATTAATAATGTATACTTAAGTATAATTCAATCATTATTATATTATATTATCACTGTTCAAAAGTTTGGCTTCAAAAGGTTGTTTTTTTTAAGTCTTCTAGGCTCAAACCAAGGTTGTATTTGTTTGATTAAAAATACAGTAAAAATATTGTGAAATATTATTACAACTTAAAAATAAATCTCTTTTTGTCACAGATAAGCCAGAGACAACAGGTAAGTGAATAAACAGGAATGGTTTATTGAATGATAAGGGGAAGAAGATCATCAGGTTAGCAAGCAGGTGAGTATGAAGCACTGGAGTCAGTTCAAGGGTTCTTAGCGGAGTATTGAAGGATAGCTGTATTTGCAGGTTCATCGGAGATTGCTGGCCAGCAACGAGGAAACACGGAGTAGGAGGATCGTCGGAGGATCTAGGGAATAGTAACACAGGTAAGTAGAATGCAAGGAGCCAGATAGTATAGTTCATGGATGTGAACGGTAGACCGGACAATGAGTGAGTGTGAGGAGCGTGCTCTTGTAGGTGGCTTGATTGAAGACGGCAAGTGCAGGTAATCAGAATTCAGGTGAGTGTGATCTGGTGTAAGTGGTGGCTGATGATTGTGGTGATGGTGAAGGCAGTGGCTGCGTGGATTCGCTGACACTTTTCTAGTTTAATATAATTTAAAATGTAATTTATTCCTGTGATCAAAACGGAATTTTCAGCATCATTACTCCAGTCTTCAGTGTCACATTTATGTGTGCGTGTGTGTGTGTGTGTGTGTGTGGACCACAAAACCAGTCATAAGTAGCATATGTATATTTGTAGCAATAGCCAACAATACATTGTATGGGTCAAAATTATTGATTTTTCTTTTATACCAAAAATCATTAGGATATTAAGTAAAGATCATGTTCCTTGAAGATATTTTGTAAATTTCCTATCGTAAATATATCAAAACTTTTTTTTTGATTTGTAATATGCTTCGCTAAGAACTTCGTTTGGACAACTTTAAGGGCAATTTTCTCAATACTTGGATTTTTTGCGCCCTCAGATTCCAAATTTTCAAATAGTTGTATCTCAGCCAAATATTGTCCTATTCTAACAAATCATACATCAATGGAACACTTATTTATTCAACTTTAAAAAGAATTGACCCTTATGACTGGTTTTGTGGTCCAGGTTCACATATATGTATGTATGTATATATGTATATATGTATATGTATATATATACATACACACATACATATACTCTTGCAGTAATCCTTCCTCATTGTCACGCAGCTGCTTTTATTTAGTTGTGAGCTGTAGACAAGCCAAACTCTGTGCAGTGTGGATAAAATATATAAGCCGCTAAACCCACTGGACTAGTGAAGTATCGCACGAGTGAAAGCATGTCATGTATGCATGTATGGTTTTTGCATGGATGCCCTTCAGCCAGAATAATAGCTTGTATAAATGAGATGAGCAATGTTTTAAAACCAGCATCTCTGTAGAATACATATGTGACATGTACATGAATGTTAAAAATTAAAAAACATTGCAGATACACTGCAGATTTTGATTTCATGTAGAGTTTAGGAATCTATTTCCTCCTGATCTGACACTTAAAATGACTTTCATTGATGGAATTTAATACATTTGAATTAGTATTATTTAGTTGTTTTTTTTCTGTATGAATTAAAGCCAAATTATTTATTTATTTATTTATTTATTCATTTTTTCATTCATTCATTCATTCATTCATTCATTTTTGGCAAAATGTGTGTGTTTTATGTCTGCATGATATTTGGCAACTCAAATATATCTCAATTTATTATAAAAGGCAGTTATAGATAATAGTTGGTGTCAGTTGTAAAGTGTTGTGTTCCTGATGTTGTTGATTCATATGTATGAGGTGGCCTGAAGACTAAGACCCTTGCAGGTGCAGGTGTGTTTGGGCCCCAGATTGAACACACACCTGTTCTTATAATCTCACCAATTAACATTCACTCTCAAACTTGTATCTGGTTTCACCAGAACTTATGAATCTCGCGGCTGTGTATAGTGTGTCACAATGTTCAATCTCTTTATCTGTGAAACAGGAGATGGATGCTAATTCATATGCTAGAGCAGAGCTCAAAAACACTCACAGGGCTGAATTCAGTGCTGGTGGAGTGAAATTGAATGGATGTTTTGAAGCCACTATTATAGATGCATTTATGCCTGAATTGGCAGTAGTAACAGTGTAAGTACAGTGTAATTGCATGGTACTTGAATCTTTAGAGTAGATTTTAGTTTATATAAATATTTTGATTTCTGTCTAATTTTAATTTCAATTGACTGTTCGCAAAGACCCGCCCTCCTTAGTTACTGTTGCTATCCCCGACATTGCTGCTCTCATACTTCACTCATGTTCTCACGAAGTGAAAATACATTGCAGAGCAAAGAGAAAATTGACAACACACCAACAGACAAGACAGAGTGGGTTATTTCTGATATGAAACAAGGTCTCAGGACTCTCAGCTCTCAGATTTTGTCATTTTTAAAGAAATTCAAACAATAAATAACCTTTTTGTCTCTTTAATGTGTCGTGACAGAACGCTGCTCAGTTCAAACACGTGAGCCGATCGTCTTTTCATATTTATGTAAAGCAAGAAATGAACATGAATAAACATCAGAAAGTATTTTATTTAAACCGCAGAACACATCATTTTTCAAGTGTAAGTCCACCGAAGTTAGTCTGCTCTCCTGTCTGATTTGTGGTTAAAGGCTAGAAGGGATACAGCTGTGGCTACTGGGTATTTACATATTTTCCGAGCCAACAATATAACGTGAAACCTATGAAAATTGTTTAAAAAGCACATGGCGCCATAGTTTCATCACTTTAGTGTCACAATGACTGTATTTTTTTTTTTTTGTTTTTTTTTGCTGTAAATGACCTGTCATAGTTTAATATGTGGGAAGATGACATGAAGTGACGCGATGTTAGCTGCATTGAAAACAGATGAGCGCACATGTGCATATATACAGCTCCCAATCGGGGCGAAGTTCAGGGGAGTTTGTCCACAGAATGATAAGAGCACACGTTTTAACACATTATTTTATTATTTCACACTCAGTATTTTAACGTAAGGGCTGCAAGCCATGCATACAGTGCCGGACATGACAGATTTTCTGTTAGGCAAAACAAGCTCTTTAAAGGAATTCCTTAGCGTTTTGCCGTTACTGTGGCAGCCAACAACAGCACAGCTTAACCCTGTGCACATTTTTATATTTAGTTATATTGAAAAAGTTTAAATTCAGTCTATCTTTTTTACCCCGTTTTAACATGTATTTCTATGGAGACCGGCCGTAGCTGTCGGGCAAGATGGCGGATATCAAAGGCGGCACATAACATCCACGTTCTGATTGGTCAGATCACCTGTCAATCTAGCTCTTTGTGAACTGTCAATTGTTCAGTTTTCATATTATTATTATGTTTTGCTTTAGCTATGATTGTCATTTTTATTTATTTATTTTACTCATAAACTGAAAATAATTAATTGGTACATAGTTATATTATATTGCAGCCATGAAAATGTATTTTATTTGTGTTTTTGGTTATGAACAACACACCCCAATCTCATTTTTTTTTTCTTTATGTCAAAACCTGAATATAATTTTATTTTGCTGAATTCCTTTGAATTTTTGGAATAAGACTACATGAATTTGCTACCAATTCTCCAAAACAAATTGCCACCAGAAATTGATCTCATGAGAAAACAAATTTTTACATTTGAGTTTTACATTTACTATTTACATTTTTGTATGAATGCATAGTAGATAGTATGAAAACATATGCATGAGACTGTATGAATTCACCACCAACTCGCCAAAACTTGAAATAGTTGCAATTTGTCAACACAACTCTATCTCATAAGAAAGCATAACTTTTCATGCTTAATTTTTATGTTTTGGTGAATTAGTATGAATTCATTGCAGATCATATGAAAGCGTTCAAATGAAACGGTACGAATTTGCCACCAATTCACCAAAATTTAAAATGTAAAACTGCCAACACAACTTTATCTCATGAGAAGACGTAACTTCTTATGTTTACAATTTTAACGTTTTGGCGAATTTGTATGAATTTGTAGCTGATCGTATTAAAACATTTTAATGAGAGTGTAGGAATTTGCCAACAATTTGACAAAACTTAGTTTTGTTAAATAGTTATGAATTGCTAGCACAACTCGATGAGGAAACTTTTTTTTTTAAATACTTTTTTTTATGTTTTGACAAATTCGTATGAATCCATTGCAGATCATATGGAAAGGTTCTAATGAGACTGTACGAATTTGCCAAAAAATCACTCAAACTTAAAATGGTTATGAACTGCCAACACAACTTGTTCTCATGAGACAATTTAACTTTGTTTACAAGTTATGCATTTTGACAAATTTGCATGTATTTGTAGCAGATCATATAAAAACAATAAAACGAGATTGTACGAATTTGCAACCAATTCACCAAAACTTCAAATAGTTATGAATAGTTACGTTTTGGCCAATACATATGAATTTGTAGCAAATCGTATGAAAACATATGAATTGAGACAATATGAATTTCACACAAATTCACCAACACTTATTTTCTTGAAATAGTTACAAACTGCAAACACAACTCAATCTCATGAGGAAACGTAACCTTTTAAATAATGACATCTGTCTCCAGAGAACGAGGTCAGTGATATGAAGTAATACACTGATGCATTGACAAGGTGTTTTCCATATAGCATAAAAACTGCCCCACAGGTGAGGACTATTAGTCAGATGGATTTGTCAGGAGCGGAAATATATACCTGATGTCACTGCAATGTTCCTCCAATTTCTGTGGAGGCCAAGAGCCGTAGGATGCAAACGGAAGAGATAAAGACCAAAGCAGCTGAACGCTCCCTAAAAGGATTAGCTCTAGCTGGATGTTACAAAGCCTTAGTAAGGAAACCCACATGACTATTTTTATGGCATTGGTATTGTTTTATTGTGTAAAAATAAAATAAAGCATTTTACAGGTCTTCATCGGAGGTTGAAAAATAACTCGATAGAGTTATCCTGTCGTTCCAAACCTGCATGTCTTTTTGTCTTCCAAGAAACACAAAAGGAGAAATTTTAAAGAATGGTCAGTCTTCCCCTGTACCAAAACTCCCAGATCCCCTTCTCTTACCGTTGAAAATTTTACACATTACATTACATTTGCTTTTGAGATATTAATAGTGATTGTGGTTAGATGTCAGATTTGATTATATTTGGGTTTATAACTATACATTTTGAATTTAGATATTATGGAATGTTATGGAGAAGTTTTGGAATATAATGATCTCAGATTTGGAATATAATCTGATCAAGGCATTTTTGGAGCTATTGATAGTTTTCACGTGACGTCACATGCTTATAGGAACGCCAACGCAATCTCACGGCAATTCGTACATATTTTACGAGGTGGCTAATTCGTACAAATTCGTACGACCTCACTCGTACAATTTAATACGATTTGTCTAAACCCCAGTGACGGGTAGGTTTAGGGGCGGGGATAGGTGTAGGTCATTCGTACAAATTCATACGAATTGGCAACTCGTAAAATACATACGATTTAGCAAAAATCGTATGAATTTGTACGAGTGAGGTCGTACGAATTAGCCACCTCGTAAAATATGTACGAATTGCCGTGAGATCAGGCTGGGAACGCCCACCTGGAGGGCAAACCGAAGCTAATAACACTGGAACTGAAATTAAACTGTGCAAATACTTAAATCCAAAGAAGAAATGACAAATAAATAAATACACTTTAGCATACTATTATAAAGAGTATACTTTATTGTGGAAATAATATATTTTAAAACAATATACTTAAGCGCAAACTGAATGCACTCTTTTTGGACACTTAATTGCATGTTATTTACAATTAAATGAAAATGAATTATAGTTTAAATAACACAATTAGCTGAACTTTAGAGTGTTTTTTTTACAACTTAAGAAGGACTTAAATACATATTTATATGAAAATGAATAAATATGTCTTAAAATAAGAATTTAACTACAGATTGCATTTGTTGTAAACTAAAATATAATGTAATTTATTTTGAAACTTGTGTCATGTATTTAAATAAATACATTTAACATATATTAACTTTAAAATGTAATATCGAATAACACTACAGTTAAAATTATAATCAAGTACTTTACATTAATCAACACAAATAAGTGTACTTCTTGATTAAAACTGATAGAATACTGATTTAAAACTAAAATGTTTTATTTGGCAATATTACTAAGTGCACTTTTTAAAAGTCTACTTAAGTGTGTTAAGAAAAACAGTTATGAAAGTGTCTCTCCTAAGTTCACATAAATGGCACAATTAATATTTCACTATCTGCAAGTACAGATTAAAAAATGAAATAAAAAATACAAAATTTGAAGTGCACATTCAACACAAAAAAGTGCACTTCTTTTTCACAAAGGATGTCATGTGGGATTGGCGTGTAAATGATTTAATTTTTAGGTGAAAAAATTTAACAGCACCACCCCTTCTTGAACTTCCTGAGCGCAAGAGATAACGAAAAACCTCTTAATTTATTCAGCAAAAGAAGGAATGACGCCATACACAGCAGACAGTGAGGTATTTGGAAATTACATCCAGACTGGATCTCCTGCACTCATTGTGTCATGTTCAGAAGAAGAGCCCTGAAACTCTGAATTATTTGTGTTCACCTACAGGAGAAGCACAGCTACAGTTGTGAAGGAAACAAGATGGAGAAACCATGGAATTCATGAAGGAGCCGTGTGAATGATGCAAGAGTAATGCCATGTCACTGCTAATACAGGAAGAGCAAAGCTCAGAAGCGAAGCGAAGCTCGAAGCGCTGTGAATGACTGCTGGCAGATGGGCTACATGACTGGGCCAGACTGGGCCAGATGCATTGGGAACAAGAAGAGCCAGCGAGCCGGATTTTAGATTTGAGATCACTTGATACATCAGTCAGTGTCCTATAAAAATGTTAATCACCGTCTGGACCAGTGCTATAAATGTTTATACGAGAGGTGAGCATATTTAGCATGATCTTGACATGAACTTCTGCTATGAATTCTTGCTCTGAAAATCTGATGTGGTGTGTGCTCACTTTTCTGTTGTTAAATTAGAAGTTAAAAACGATTAATACTCATATCATCACCACCACTGTTAATAAAAATGAAATAGCAATAAAATAACAAAAATGTTTTTTAGATTATTATCATTAATATTATGAATACTACTACTACTATTAATAATAATAATAATAGTAATAATAATGTTATCTTTGAATAATACAATTTTATAAAAAAATTGAATAATAATAATAATACTAATAATGATGACGATGATGATGATGATTATTATTATTATTATGTTACTGTTGTTGTTCTTTTTTGTAAATTAAAAGTTAAAAACTATCAAAACTCAAATTACCATCACTGTTAATAAAATAATAATAAAATAACAAAAGAGCAACATGGTTACCAATTTATATTGTTGTTGTTGTTGTTAGTATGGTTGTTAATTTTAAAAAACTATTAATACTCATTTCATTACCATCTATGTTAATATAAATAAAATAGTAATAAAATATAAAAAATGCTAAATTGGTATTTATTTGTATTAGTATTATTATTATGTTAAATTAAAATAAAAATAAACAGTAATATTCTAAATTAGAATAATAATAAATATAAAAATAAGGGGAAAAAATGCAAAATGCTGAAGATTATTATTGCCGTCGATGTTAAACTTGAAGCAGTTTAAAATTATTAATACTAAAATTATCATCACTGTTAATAAAACAATAACAAAATAACAAAGGTACAACATGGTTATTAATTGATATTGTTATTGTTGAAGAAGAAACAGAAATAATAATAATAATAATAATAATAGGAATTATTATTATTAGTAGTAGTAGTTGTAACAATAAGAAAAATAAAAAAATACATTGAAAAATTATGAAATAATAATAATAATAATAATAATGGCATGTAGTTTGAAACAACACAATGGTGAGTTAATAACAACATAATATTTATTATTAATAATGGTTCATTTTGGCTGAACTACTCCTCTAAGAGATTGAACTTTTATCAGAACAGAATCTAAATTCTTGTGAAGCCATTTCACACCAGGGCTTAGGGGATATTACATTGGAAACATTATATGAGACTGATATCAGGGATATTTACAGAGGTTATCCTTTTGTATTTACGTTGGCTAAAGATTGTACAATCAGCTGTGGAACAAAGCCTGCATTCAGGCTGATTTGATTGAACGGATAATCTTGCCGCCACAGTGACGTTATCTGATACATATGGAGTCTTTATGCCACATGCATTTAAACAAGGGCAAAGCGTCCTTTAAAAGAGTTTCCACTGAAAACTGGGTAATATTTTACATTACAGTAACTGCATGCAACACATTATACAATAATAGCATTATTACAATGTAATAACAATGTAATTACATGTTAATAACACACAGTTTAGCTTGTAACACTCTTAATTTAAAGCAAAACCACAAACTGTTTCAAATGCACTCATTAAGCACATGTTTGGTGAGACTGGTGACAAAACGCTAATCAGATAACAGTGGCTCCAGTTCTCCTGTCCATAGGAAGCAATATTTGATAAGCAGTTCTGTTGAAAGGCCGTCATGTGTAATGCTGCTAGAGTTCAACAGAGCTGGAATCATCGTATAAAGCGCGGCTCCTTGTGCATGTGGGATATCTTTAATGGAGATGTATGTGCAGTGATGTGTGTCTCTCTTGCTGGCTGGTCAGTTTCATGAGCAAAGGCAGAGAGACAGAGATAAGCTGCTAGAAGCACAGCAGCATGACCTCACTATTAGAGATTAGAGTGCAGTGAAACAGGCCAGAAGAGCTGCACTGCTGACAGACATCAGGCCAACGCCTCACATCTCCCAAAACAAGCTACAAATTGGTGTTCCAGCACCTGAGCAATAAAGGCACAATCTCATCTTTCAAGATATGTTACATAAACTATCTTCTAAACAGTACAATAATATATAGCTTTAAACACATCAAATGTCAGTGGTATCCAACAAAATAAAATCAATGTCAGAATTTTGACTTAATCCTTTGAATTCATGTTCAGATCATTGTATGTAAATGTTTATTAATTTAATAACATTTTATGTTCTTTGTGTGCCCCATATTTGGGCACAAAATATTAATACACATTTCCCCCTCAAATAAACAAACAAATGCATAAATACATACATACAGTACATACACAAAAACATACATGCATACATACATACAATAAAAAAATACTATAGTAAATACTATACTTTGTAAATTCCAGTATAGTAAATTGGTCTCAGACTAACGACAGTAGGCCCGACTGATAGCTTGATTTTAAGTTTACATTTGAAGCAGATATATATACCTAAATCTTAATTTTTTTAATATTTAATAAATATATTTATTATATATATAAATTTACTTGTGGCTTTTTGTTCTCGTTTTTTGCTTCTATACCATGGAATAAAGTTCAGAATTGCGAGGAATAAAGTTAGAATTATGAGATACAAATTTCAAATTGTGAGATATAAACTGACAGTTGTGAGAAATAAAGTTTGAATCATGAGATTAAAAAATATCGCAATTACTTGGAATTTTTTATTCCACTCCTTAAAAAAAAATGCTAGATGTAAACTCAGAATTCAGGTAAAAGTCAGAATTGCGAGAAAGTCAGAAAAGAGTTTATAACTTGCAATTTTGGCTTTTTTTTTGCAGAATTCTTAGCTTTTGAGATATGAACTCAGAATTGCAAGAAAAAAAAGTCTGAATTGTCATATAAAAGTCAATTTTTACTTTTTTTTTTTTCAAAGGTAACAAAGAAGTAAGTTACAAAAAGCTAAAAATAAAAAAGAGCTATTATAAATAATAAACAGTATTTTAAATATGTATCTAAATTTAAATAAATAAAATGTAAATAGGCACCTACAGTGATATACAGTACTGTAGATCGAGGAAATGGTGATATGGCAAGACTGACTTGCCTTGCACTTTGAATAAAATTATTTAGTGCTCAGTGAAAGCAAACCGTCAATGCTAATCAGTAACATACAAGTTCATGAATCAAAATATGCATCACTGGCAAGTACACTTCAAAATCTGAAATGCTTTAAGGGCTGAGGATTCAGCAAATTGAAAGGATTCATAAGCGGTTCCAACCTAAAAGACATCAATTAGTAAATCCATTTATATTTAAAGCAGCGTCTCTGGGTTATTTTCACGCTTGTCCGCAGGTAGCAGGAGCCTGATGGCGTCTCAGGGTTTCAGATAAGCAGGTTAAGCTTTAAAATTGCAGGGCAGAGAAACACAGGCAAGAGGGGTTTAATCAGAAAGTGGAGAATGGTGAACATCACCTGGGTGTTGAGGGCTTTGACACTCAGAGAAAGAGTATTAATAGACATCAGAGTCACTATTCATTACAATCCATCGTTGTGGATGGGGGAAGGTGCATTAGAAAGTCATTTCATGGCAACCACACTACTTTACCTTGTCATTTTCTCCCATTATTCTTGATATCTATGAAAACGTTCATGTGTTTTGGTGAGATTTTAGCAAAAAAAGTACATAGATGGTTGGGACCTTCCTTAAAGGGATAGTTCACCCAAAAAATGAAAATTCTGTCAGCATTTATTCACCCTCACGTTATATCTTGCTTCTGTTGAGCACAAAAGAAGATATTTTAAAGAATGTTGGTTACCAAATAGTTGCCGGTAGTCAATGACTACCAGCAACTGTTTGGTTACTAAAGTTCTTCAAAATATCATCTTTTGTGCTCAATTCTCATACAACTCATACAAATGTAAGGTAAATTATGATTTTTGGGTCAATGATCACTTTAAATTAAATATAAAATAGTACCCATTTGGCAGGATACTAGAGTAGACAAGTAAAAAAATAAATAAATAAAAAGGATTTGGTGACAACTGAAAAAGTCGTTTTAGAGGCAGATAAAAAATAAATAAACAAAAATACAAAAGATTTTAGTTATTAGAGCAATAAATAAACATGCATCTGAATTAAGCATTAAACATGAAGAGTATTTTGTCAGAAATACATCGAGATTGTAATTGTAAACCATAAACATATTCTCTGTCCTTACCAGACTTTTGATTTGTGAGGTTCTTCAGCACAATGGTAATTCGTTACTCTTTTGTGTTTGGTCGTTAATTCATATGAATTCATAAAATCTCATTCATATGTTTCGTATTATCTGCTTAAAGGGTTACTCCACCCCAAAATGAAAATGTTGTCATTAATCACTTACCCCCATGTCATTCCAAACCCGTAAAATATTTGTTCGTCTTCGGAACACAATTCAAGATATTTTGGATGAAAACCGGGAGGCTTGTGACTGTCCCATTGATGGATACGTCTTCTACGTTTGTTTTACGCTTTGATTTGAACAAAGCTTTTACGGGTTTGGAATGACATGGGGGTAAGTGATTAATGACAACATTTTCATTTTGGGGTGGCGTAACCCTGATGGTTATGTTTAGGGGTGGAGCTTTCTTTTTTCTATAAAATTGTAAGTTTTTGCATTGACACTAATAGCCTCATGGGCAGTGCGGCGACATATAGCATCATTGCGCTTCGGGCAGCCCGAGTTTGCGTCCAGGACCTTTCCCGATCCCCCACTCTCTCTCTCTATCTCTCTCTCTCTCTCTCTCTCTCTCTCCCACTTCGCTTCCTGTCTAAAGAGAGTTATAAAATAAAAAAATAAAGGCAAAAATGGCAAAAATAAAACTTAAAAAAAATGTAATTTCCGTAAGATTCACAATGTATAAATCTATACAAAATCTTAATTTCGTAAAATCCTTATGTTTTCCCGTCAGGTCAGGTTGGGCTCTTTAAGGGAATCCAACAACTACAAACTGTTATCATTTACTCACCCTTACATCGTTCCACATGTACGACTTTCTTTCTTCAGAGGAACACAAAAGGGAAAATTTTAAAGAATGCCTTTCACAGTAATTATTATTATTATTTTTTTTACAGTTTTTGTCGTTTACAGTACATTTACGATAAATTGGAACTGGAGCCTTCAAGCTTCAAAAAGGACAGTAAATGACTATAACAGCAGTTCATAAGACTTGTGTGCTACATCACAAGGTTTCTGAAGTCATACAATAGTTTGAGTGAAGCCACGGCCTCATTAGAGAAACTTCTGGCAAAATTTTCGGCAATGTATGAAGCACAGTTCATACAGGTGTCACTTTCGAACCAAGCAGCTTTCTGTTTGTAAACACGGAGAATTCGCATTACCAGTTTGAACCGGTTGCAAAATCTGCATGAGGGAAATCTTGTACCCTAAAAAGAAATTCCTGAGCATAGATTCGTACTGAAATAACAGGATTTTGCCTGCAAAATATTTGCCGAACAAGATTAACTGTGAGTGCAAGTTTGATTCTAAAAAGAATTGTTCTTTTGAGTCTGATTGTTTCAATGATTCAGTTTGAACCAGTTCACAAAACTGGTCTTTATTCATTGTAAATGCATGGAAAGAAAGTCATTTTTCATTTGAAATGATATAAGGGTGTGCAAGTGACAGAATTTTCATTTTTGTGATCTATTCCTTGAATGTGTGAGTGGAAGTTCAGCGGGAACACTGATCTTTTATGCTTTTATCTTATATCTTCCCCTGACTTTCCAAACCCTGCATTGTCTTTGGACGCTTTGTCACAGTCAGAGGATTTTCTGCTTTTGATTTTTCCTCAAGAGGAGTTCAAGGTCCTGACGGGCTTTCCAGCAATCCCACACTCTGGTATCGCCTTGAATAGGAATTTCCTTTTGTTCTTTCTTCCATGGATCTTAAGAAGTGTCCTCCACTCTGGCATGTCCTATCCTCTTAGTGCTGCATTTGATTACATTCTACCAAATACTGCCCGCTTTGTCTACGCCCCGGTTGCCCCTCACGTCTGTTTTGCCTACATGTTTCTCATAGTGAAATCCAGAAATTCACCAAAATGAAATGTTCATTTCATATTTACATATACAAGTATATATAATTATTAGTTTAATAAATGATTTAACATTCTATAACAATAAATACAATTTCTATATTTAGAAAAATGATTATTTAAATATATATAAATATTTTATATATACATATATATATATATATATATATATATATATATATACAGGTGCATCTCAATAAATTAGAATGTCGTGGAAAAGTTCATTTATTTCAGTAATTCAACTCAAATTGTGAAACTCGTGTATTAAATAAATTCAATGCACACAGACTGAAGTAGTTTAAGTCTTTGGTTCTTTTAATTGTGATGATTTAGGCTCACATTTAACAAAACCCCACCAATTCACTATCTCAACAAATTAGAATACTTCATAAGACCAATAATTAAAAAAAAAACATTTTTAGTGAATTGTTGGCCTTCTGGAAAGTATGTTCATTTACTGTATATGTACTCAATACTTGGTAGGGGCTCCTTTTGCTTTAATTACTGCCTCAATTCGGCGTGGCATGGAGGTGATCAGTTTGTGTCACTGCTGAGGTGGTATGGAAGCCCAGGTTTCTTTGATAGCGGCCTTCAGGTCATCTGTATTGTTGAGTCTTGTGTCTCTCATCTTCCTCTTGACAATACCCCATAGATTATCTATGGGGTTCTGGTCAGGCGAGTTTGCTGGCCAATCAAGCACAGTAACACCATGGTCATTGAACCAGCTTTTGGTACCTTTGGCAGTGTGGGCAGGTGCCAAGTCCTGCTGGAAAATGAAATCAGCATCTCCATAAAGCTTGTCAGCAGAAGGAAGCATGAAGTGCTCTAAAATGTCCTGGTAAATGGCTGCGTTGACTGTGGACTTCAGAAAACACAGTGGACCAACAACAGCAGATGACATGGTAGCCCAAATCATCACTGACTGTGGAAACTTCACACTGGACTTCAAGCAACATGGATTCTGTGCCTCTCCACTCTTCCTCCAGACCTTGATTTCCAAATGAAATGGACCTTGATTTCCAAACTTTCATCTGAAATGCAGAGAATGTACTTTCATCTGAAAAGAGGACTTTGGACCACTGAGCAACAGTCCAGTTATTTTTCTCCACAGCCCAGGTTAGATGCTTCTGACGTTGTCTCTGGTTCAGAAGTGGCTTGGTAGCACTTTTTCTGAAGACGTCTGAGCGTGGTCACTCTTGATGCATTGACTCCAGCTTCAGTCCACTCCTTGTGAAGCTCTCCCAAGTGTTTGAATCAGCTTTGCTTGACTGTATTCTCAAGCTTGCGGTCATCCCTGTTGCTTGTGCACCTTTTCCTACCCAAATTCTTCCTTCCAGTCAACTTTGCCTTTAATATGCTTTGATACAGCACTCTGTAAACAGCCACACCATTCAGTAATGACCTTCTGTGACTTACCCTCTTTGTGGAGGGTGTCAATGTTCGGCTTCTGGATCATTGCCAAGTCAGCAGTCTTCTCCATTATTGTGGTTTCAAAGAACAAGAGATACCCAGAATTTATACTGTATAAATTAATGGTCATTAATTGAAACTCAAATGTAAATATTCTAATATTTTGAGATACTGATCTTTGACTTTCATGAGCTGTAAGCTCGAATCATCAAAATTAAAACAAAAAAACTTTTGAAATGTTTTAATTTACATGCAATGAATCTAAAATATATGAAAGTTTCTCTTTTTGAAATAACTTACAAGAAAAACTTTCACGACATTCTAATTTATTGAGATGCACCTGTATATTTCAAATATTTAAAAAAAGCATTTTGATAATTCACTTATTTCAGTTAATTTTCCATTTAATTAATTTAAATGTATTTATTTGTTTATTTAATTGATAGATCGATTAAAAATAAATGATAAAGAAATGAATATTATTATTTTTTATATATATTATTTAGTTAGTTAGTTAGTTAGTTATTTTGTACTGTCTTTAGATGTTTTCTTGGTAATAGTATTTTACCAGTTTAATTCCTATTTCTTCATCAAATTCCATCCTATTTGTAACTGTTTGTTTAGATTGATTGATTGATTGATTGATTTTTTTATTTATTAATAAATAAATTATTAAGACAAATTACAGATGTTTCTTCATTTTGAGTTTTCTGTACATGGTTTCTCGAAAATAATGTTTTACTATATATTTATTTATTTATTTATTTATTGTCAAGACTTTATGGTATGTGTCTATACATATATGGTAATAGTATTTTACCTGTTAAATTCTTATTTTCTGGTCAATTTCCATTCCATTACTCACTGTTTGGTTTGTTTGCTTGCTTGTTTAGATTGATTGATTGATTGATTGATTGATTGATTGATTTGTTTGTTTATTAAGAAATTAATTAAGAAATATGACAGATGTTTCTTTCATTTTGTGCTTTCTTTATGTTTCCTGTTATTTATTGTTTATTTATTTATTATCCATTTGTTTATTTACATTTTTTATATTTTTTATTGATTTATTGTATTTTTTATATTATAAATATAAATATAAGTATTAGTCATTCAAGTATAAATATAAATATTTAGTCAATTTAAAATCAACTTTATGCAATTGGGGTATAATATCAAAATAGTTTATAAAAACAAAACAAAAAAAAACAAGCTGATTTTTTGGCACTAAATTACTATAAGGTAGCCTATTTATGAATTTATGTTAACAAAAGCCAGGTCCTTCATGACATCAGGAAGTGACATCACTTTTTAGGTGGGAAAACAACAGCACAAACATCAGTAAGCATTAGCTATGGACTTAACCTCAATCCCTCGCTGAGCGACGGTTAACATTAGCGGGACATCTTTTAGAAGAGATTCGGTCGCACCCTTCCAACATTTCTTCTTTCTCATCTCATTTCTCTGAACCCAGTGTCTGGCCAAGCATGGTGCCTGCCTCCCGTGCCGCAGACGACATGGCTGCTCCACAGCGATTATGCTAAATGAGGCACGCGTTGTTATCTCTGAATTACAAGTAGAACTCCTCATTCCCTGTTAAAACAAACCAGAATCTGCTCCAGTATCCAAACGAACGTTGCGTGTCACTGCTCAAATCTAATTTTTCCAATGTGTTAAAAAACACCTCGCTGCGGTTCCATTCACAGACTGATACAAAAACTTTAATAGATCTTCTTTTTTCCCCCTGACACACTCTCACCCCATTTGGACCACCGTACAACTGGAAGCTTAATTTGAGGAAAAATTGATTTGCAGCATATCATAATTTGCCCTGCCACTGAAGCGAGCGTTTCTGCAGCACAGGTAGTGGCAATATTACAAATCATCGGAGCACATTGGTGCCGGATCAATATGGAGTCCCGCAGTCAATCTTGTTTATTACTCCTTCACAATTTCAGAATTCAGACTGGCAGAACCGTTGAAGATGAACTTCCAGGAGCAGCGGAGCGAGGGCCGTAGATCATCCAGGAGTGAGATCATACCAGAGAAGAGCAAAAGAGGAATTTGCATCTTCATAGCTTTGTTCACACTGTCCATATATATATATATATATATATATATATTCCTTATCATTTTGTATCTGTTTACTTATTTATTTGTAGAGTGTCTTATCTTGTAGAGTCTTGTTTACAGGAATATCATAGATCTGTGAAGGTATGTTTTAATTTGCTGCATCAGTAAGCAACTTTTCAGAGCAAGCTTTATTGATAAATCTCACAAAAAATGTCATATTTTGTATATATAAAATAAAATGTATGCATTTCTTTTTTATGACAATTGAGAAATTTTGTTGCTTTTCGTAATTTTCATGACAATGACATAGCATGACTACTATCATGATGTACACTTACATTTTCAATTTTATGAATGTATTTTACACTTAAAATGATATAGCATTATTTTTTTTTTTTTTTTGCACTACTATGGAGCCCCTAAGTGGACATGGTGATAAAAAAAATCTAAATGCAAGGAAACTTGCATTTTCTTGCAAAAGTATTTCATTTTCTAGTGAAACTTTGCATTCTGTCGCAACGCAATTAAGTCTTCTCACTAAAGTATTGTATTCATGCGAATTTTTATTTTTTTTAATTCTCTCCCATAAAAAAGGTTTGGTTTCTCAAAAAAAGTATTGCATTCATGCGAGAAACTACGCATTCTCTTGCAAAACATTTGCATTCTGTCACAAATGTATCATGTTCCCCTGAAAAACTTAATGTTCTCTCGCAAGAATATTGCATTCCCCTGAGAAACTTTGGATTCTCTTACAAAAAAAAATTTCTCGCAAAAGTACTGCAGTCATGCGATAAACTACGCTTTCTCACACAAAACGTGCATTCTGTCTCAATAGTAATGTGTAGCAAAAGTATTTTTGCAATTTAATGCATTGATTTTTAGTTTTTTTCCCCTCCCATCTATTTGTTTTTTGTTTTGTCTTGTTTTGTTTTGTGCCATCCCCGTGTCCCTATGGGGCTCAGTGATGCCTTTATTTTCTTTATGCAAATATATATATATATTTTTTTTTTTTTTCCTTGAAATAATTATAGATTTTGGCCAGTTTTTCATGAGATTCACCCATTTGGAATTTATTCTCCAGGTTTAAATAGGGGGAATTTATATATATATATATATATATATATCTTTATAATATAAATTTAAATTTAGTCAAATTAAAAATTTGTCCACTTTCATACAATTAGTGGCAGAACAATAAGCCAATTACTGGCAGTTCATGAATGTGGGGTAGTCTATTTTATTGAAGCATTTTACAAATAAAGGTGTGTGGGTGAAATAATTTTACAACTTTACAATAAACAATAAAGTAATTGCTGATCCTAAAAACACGTAATTTTCCTACCGCAAAATATGTTTTTGTTGTACTATTTCAATTTTCAATTTGTGGTTTATCCTGATGTCCCAGATGTTTTGAAATACCATGTAAACCCAGTTTGTGAACTGGTCCAGCCATCTGGCTCCATTCAATGTTTTTGTTTTGTTTTGTTTTGTTTGTTTGTTTGTTTTTTTGTTTGTTTTTTCTGGTTGATTATCAGAAATATATCAGATTATAAAAGTAAACTGGGTCACAAATGACATGTACCACAAAAAAGTAAATAAATGCACAACATGTTGTTCCTGTAGATCAACTGGTAGTGTACAGCACTAACAACACCAAGGTCACGGGTTTGATTTTCAAAGCGCTCACGCTGATTAAAAATGTATAAGTTGCACTGTAAGTAGCTTTTGGCGTCAGCCAAATGAATAAATATAAATAACAGGATTTTTGCATCTCCTCGCTAAAACATCAGTGCTAGCCTGTTCTAACTGCTGATGAAATGGCTTTTTTGCACTTCCTAAGCCCAGTGCAAAGCCCCACCTTCATGAATATTTGGTCCCTCAGTTTTTATCAGAATGTCAGTTTCAGCCTGCCAGAGCAAGAGCCCAGCTGCATTTTAATCAGGCCGCGCACTCAGGCAGAACTGGGCTGGAAAATGTTGGCACGGCTCCTGCCTTCCTCCTCCCCATTAAAATTCACAGTCAGGCTGGATGTACAAATAATAATAATAATAAATGAAAATGAACAGTGTGTTGAGGCTAAGCCGTTAATATGAAGCTTGACTTCTCACTCCTGGAGGGATTGGAGTTATCTGGAGTTGTGGAGCCTTCTGATGCTTCCTGGAACCCTGGGTTAATAAGAATAGCTGCTGAGGGGCTTCAGAAAAGATTGATGAAAAAAATATGTAAGAACGCTAAGCCAAACCTACAGAATTCAATTTTTTCCACTCACATTTGCCTATATTAAAGGAATGTGCCTGGTTCAGTACAAGTTAAGCACCGTCAACTACATTTGTGCCATAATGTCGATTAGCATGGAAATAATTTCAACTTGTTCAAGTACATGGGCCAGGCAGCAAACATTGAAATACAGACTATTTAAATTGTACAAAGAGTTGGTTTGCCAATAACCTGATCCATTTTAAATAGTCGCCAATGGCAAAGGATATATTTTTTTTTTTTTTTTTTCGTTTTCTTCATCCAGGTGATGTAGTTACGACATCTTCCAGCAGGGGCTAACATGCTAACCAGTCAAATCCTTAGTAATGCACTGTTTTCAAACTTCATCCACAGGAATTACATTGGTTACACTTGCCCATTGTCTACCAGAGTCATTTTATAGAATAATGGAATATAATGGAAGTCAATAGGGCAAGAGTTCTGGAAGGTTAAAAGCAAAATGCGAAGGTCATGTTGTTTCTAAAGCTACTATGTGAATTACTCAGTATAAACATGTTTAATGTAGCTCTGTTTACAAACTAGAACACTTGCCCCATTGACATCCATTGTGATCTTATAATGGAGGTCAATGGGGCAAGTGTTCTGGAAGGTTTCAAAGCAAAATGCGAAGGTAATATACGTATATATATATATATATATATATATATATATATATATATATATATATATATATATATATATATAGCAATTGTGACCTGTGCTGGCAAAATGAGTCGGAATGCACACGGGATAATTTTGAGTTACAGGCAAACAAAGTGAAAAATGACATTTTTAGTCAAAGTTGAGGTTTTCACAAAGTTCATTAAGTCCTCATCTAGTGATCCCAATGCTCCAAATAGTAATTAAACATCTAAAATAATTTTTCTTGGGATGTTTTCTGAGGGGAGTATCTTTTCTCTGATCGCTTCTTGCGCTGACTGACATCCAAAGTGCCTGCATAAAAGGTGCTTCCACTGATAAATATAAACATACAGTATATGCAGAATTACAGTATTTAAGTATTCACGCAAACATAATCTATTATGTCTTAAGCGAACGTTTAGGGAACTGTTGGGGAAAAATATCTGATGTGTGACATTATATTAGATCTGTGCATTACAGTAGGTCTTAATATCTGTCTCATTAATGTAAATCAAACAATAAAACAAAAGCGGGAATCACTTGCTGCTCTTGATTTAACTGTTTTTGTAGTTTTTGTAATGATCACAATAAAGGGATTTTTACATTTTATTATTTGTTTTTCTTACATGAATGATTTTGTTTAGATGTAAACATGAAAAAGGTAATGCATTATTTGTTTCTTTCTTATATCTGTTCTACTGCTTTTTTGCATTTGTTCTTATTTATAATAACAAAGATAAAATAAAAATAGCTATATTGTGATTATTAATTTAGTAACCATTATTAAGAGTAGAACCGAATGAAAAGATGCATCGATGCTAGATGATTTTGCTTTGGAACCTTCAGAAAACTTTAACTCGATTTTTCTCAGAATTTACTTTGCTGACTCTATCGGCTGGCTTCAAACGGGTTAAGCTCAGTCATTTTTCATCCGATTCCAACAACTCGTACATCATTTTGAAGGTCTTTTAATGGAGAAATACAAATTAAAAATAACTCATGTTTTGAAAATTTGCTCATTGTGACTCATTTTGCCAGCAATTACATGAATTATTCAGTACAAAAAAAACTTGTCTAATATAGTATTGTTAACAAACTTCACCCACAAGAATTACATTGGTAGTGATCCACCTTTAACACAAGAGTTCTAGAAGATTTAAAAGTGAAATGCGAAGGTCATATTTTTTTGGTATAACAAGTATGTGAACACTGGTAATCATCTACCCAGAACATTAAAAAGTCATAGACGTATACTATTATAATAGAAGTTATTAGTGTGTATTCTGAAATGTCACATTTTTGGTACAGCAATTACACAACTTATTTAAAGGAAAAAAAAAAGTTTCTAGGGGACTACTTTCTAGGCTGAAGAGTTACAATTTTAACTACTTTATATGAGGGCCTTACAATGGAAGTTTATGGAGCCAGTTTTTTGGACAGGTTAAAAGCAGAAATGTGGAAAAAGGAATTGCCGATAGAAATAAAGTTGTACTGAACATTTTTTTTAAATATCCAAGCTCTCTGCAGGGTTTCAGAAGAGATTATAAAAGAGTTTCTCACCAGAGTTGTGTGTCTCTTAATAAGACAGTGTAACCAAATATCAGACCTCCTTTTGTCCTACTTGATACACCAATATCTTCTGCCCGTCCTTTTCACTGCTTAATCCCATACAACCGCATGACTTATACTTCACTGTCACACACTATAAAAGTCAGCATTCAGGCAAGAGCGTTTGTGATACATGCAAAGTTCCGTCCCATTGTGCCAAACAATAAGGATAAAAACCTTAATCTCTGTAAATCAGCGCACAAATCCCGGATCAAGCCTTCTCATTCTTTTGTGCTGACTACCTGCTTACAGCGATTCTCTACGGCTGCCTTCCATTATTTGTGTATGTGCTTTCCAATTAAGCACCTGTTCTAACAAAGTGCTGTACCTGAAAGCAAGGCACTCCGAGCATGTCATGGAGAAAAGCTGGTAGAGATTGTGTTTCATCACACTCTTGGTGTGTGTGTGTTTAAGCTTGAGGGTTCATACACACACAACACTTGAGTGCTAAGTGGAATAAACAAAGCCAAGGTGTCATTTTCCCCTCCTGTCAGGTTCTTCAGAGACATAATTTCCATTTTCCATCCTTCAGAAAAAAACATTTAGAGCTGTCCGTGACTGAAATCCTGTCCCTTTTAATGACTCTCAATATTTCTTTATGCATAATAAGTAGAATGTTTAATAATAAATACAGATATGTAGATGTACTTAATTTTTAAAGAGAAGAGAATTCAGATGTGCATAACGTGCCAGAAAAGGTAATCATCAGAGATTACACAATGTGGCATGTTATAATAAGCCACTTAAGAATAAAGTGTCATTTTAACTGTAAAAACGGTAAAGTATGCACAATAATACGGGGCAGGAGTATTTTAACTTTGTATTGGAAAAAAATGCTCAGATTACATTTTAATTTATTTAATCATGCCTGGACACCATAACAATTGCTTAATTTAAACAAATTTAAACTTGATTGATTGATTGATTGATTGATTGTTCCTCACATACAGAGCACCCAACACAAGCAGGTATACGGTCATGGAAAAGAAAAGCTGCATTCTAATATGCCTACTTCCATAGTATATAGAATGCAAAAACTGGTACATCAAAAGAGTAGTATGTCTGAATTTGTGGTATTTGGTAAAAATAACCTAAATGACCTACTACTTCAGCCGTGCCTCTGGAGTACGCCTTCGATGAACACTTTACTATCCCATGAAGACACCGGAGAGGAGTTCAGTTGTAGACATTGTGAGATAAAAGATATATATAAAATTATATTCCAAAGCTTTTGCATTCTTGTGCAAAAAAAATTATGTTGCCCTGTGAAACACTGTGTTCATTTGCAAATGTTTTGTGTTAGCTTGCAAAAGTTTTGTTGCATTTGCTTGCAAACATTTCCTACCCCCCTGAAATTATTTGTGCCTGCTCGCAAAACTTTTGCATTCCCCCAAGAAATGTTTGCATTTGCGCTCAAAAGTTTTGCATTCCCCTTATAAGCTTTGCATTCTTTTACAAAACCTTTGCATTCCACAAACAAACTTTGCACTCTCTAGCAAATTATTTGCATTCTCCGAAAAACCTTGGGCTTGCTTGCAAAAGTTTTGCGTTCTACAAAAAAAGATTTGCTCTTCAGAGAAACTTTGCATTCACTTGCAAACATTTTACAATCCCCTGAGAAACCCCGCACCCACTCACAAAAGTTTTGCTTTCCCCCAAAAAACTTTGGGCTTTCTTGCAAAAGTTTGCATTCCACAGAGAAAATTTGGTCTTTTCGTTTGCATGGAAAAGTTTTGCATTCCCCAGAGAAACTTTAAGCTCTTTTGCAAAAGTTTATCGTTTCCCCAAGAAACATTGGACTCGCTTGCAAAAGTTTTGAGCTCGCCCATGAAACGTTCCATTTGCATGCAAACAGATTTGCATTCCTCCAAGAAACTTTTGACTCACTTGCGAAAGTTTTGTATTTCCCAGAGAAATGTTGTGATCACAAGCAAAATGTTTATGCTTCTGAAAAACATTGCATTCACGTGCAAACATTTTGCACTTCCCTGCGAAACTTTGTGCACGCTCACAAAAGTTGTGCATTTCTACAAGCAACTTTCGTTCACATGCAAAATGTTTTACACTCCCCTGAGAAACTCTGCGTTTGCTCGCAATTTTTTTGTGTTTCTGCAAGAAACTTCGGGCTGATTTGCAAAAGGTTTATATTCGCCAGTGAAACTTTGTATTCACACACAAAAGTTTTGCGTTCCACAAGGAAACTTTTCCCAGCAGGCACAGGATGTCAATTTAACATCAGGTTGAAGTAGGGCATGACGTCGGACAGCTGTTGCATTTTGGTTGAGAATGAAAATCGGGTACAACCCGAATTTCGGGAAATTTTGGAACGTTTTTTAAATTTGAATAAAATGAAAACTTAAAGAATTTCAAATCATATTAGCCAACATTTTATTCACAATATAACATAGATAACATAACAAATGTTTAAACTGAAGAAATTTTACAATTTTATGCACAAAATGAGCTCATTTCAAATTTGATGCCTGCTACAGGTCTCAAAATAGTTGGGACAGGGGCATGTTTACCATGGTGTAGCATCTCCTCTTCTTTTCAAAACAGTTTGAAGACGTCTGGGCATCGAGGTTATGAGTTTCTGGAGTTTTGGTGTTGGAATCTGGTCCCGTTCTTGCCTGATATACGCACCTTATTTTTCCCATAAGAGCGGGCACGGCCATTTGTAAATTTAATGTGTCTGGCTTCCGGTCTCATCTGCGTCCAGCTATTTTATACTGTCCAAAACAGCTCGTTTTGCTGCTTAATATTGCAAACTGGTGTGTCTTACCATATTACTTTAATGTATTATCTTAATTATGAACACACTGGCTTCTAGTGCAAACAGTTTTACCGTTTACTGCACTTTGTTCTTCTTCTCGTTATTTCCCTACTAATGAACTGCAGCTAATGAACTGGAAATCTCACACATTCTCAAAAAACGGCTTACTTACGCATTGAAGAATAAGGTAGATATTCCTGCTGCCAACTGGGGCTTAATATTGATCAAACAACAAAAGACAAAGACAAAATCACTAACTGCTCTTGACTGAAGGACTTTTGTAGCTTTAATAAGTAACAAATAAAGTTTAATAGGACTACTTACAGTGAAAATTATGCAGTTTTATTTAAATTAGATCATTAATTTATATCTCTATCTTTAAATAAATCATTCATTTAAAGTGTTGGTCATATGGCCAACTCATCATCATGTTAAATAATCGTGATTACAATATTTACCAAAATAATCGTGATTATGATTTTTGCCAATAATTGAGCAGCCCTACAAAAGAGGAGTGCAAAAGTTTCTCAGCGAATACAAAACATTTGCAAAAACATTGCAATGTTTTTTTTTTCCTTCACCGTGTCCCCTGAAGTTCTCCGTACTCACACAAAGTGCACAATGATGCTGCCTAACTCTGGCACAGTCTTTGCATTGGGAGTGTGCCCATGATGCCTTAAAAATGCTGCTTGTGTTGGCAGCTCACCAAGCTGGCAGGTTTTGGACCTGTGCCAACGTATAACACAACCCTGTCGGAAAATTCCACTTCACCTTTATAAGCAAAGTCCCACGTACCTCTTTCACAGTAATCAGCTGTGGTCAGCTGGTGGCTCACATCTGGCAGGGTGGTGCTGGAACAGCTGTGCTGAGCAGGTGCAGAAGCACTGGTGTGTCAGCTCTGATAATGTTGGGATGGTTAACGCTCAACGCCACCAGCCTGCCTCCTGGCTGAATCTGCTACTGTTCTTGCCCTCTTACAATAACCCCTGCCAGACAGGCAACAGCACACATCCAAATTCATTTTCCATAAATAAGGGTTCTTTAATGGTGCTGTCAACACAATAAGCACAATTTTTAATATAGGCCATTATATCATGAGAAACCTGAACTTTCAAAAGTTTCAAAATTGAAAATGTCTTCAAAAGAACACATATTTATTGAAATTTAGCTGTAAAATGGTATTTTTATATCCCGGGGGTTGGTTTGTATTAAAACTAGATTACAACTAGATTTTTTTCTTCTTCTTCTTTTGTTATCAAAGTCACATTAAAACTTTCTTGGAAACTTTTTTACCATGCCATCATCATTTATTTCTGCTACTTTTCCCACTCTCATTTATGCATGAATTTCAATGTTGTACCCTTGTCCCAGAGCCAGACTTTCAACATTAAACTATGAAGCGCCATCATAAAAATGTCACTGCATTTTAAAACTAATATATCAAGAAACAAGGAAATACACATTTCTGTATTTACTGCATGAGAATTACTTATATGATTTTTTTACACAAATTACGGCTATCTCTCACTTACAGCATCATTTCCACCACAACCAAGAATGTTGCAGCTAATAATGGTTTTCAAAAAAAGTGGACTTGTTTACCAATAAGGAAACAGTGTCAGTGAAGATCTTGAAATGAAATATGAGACGTGATGTGTAAGGAAAACATCACTTGAGCACAATACTTCTATTATGTGTCTTTTCCAATCAATAACGGTTCAGGGAAGAAAAAAATGCATGAATATTAGACATTTTTAGCAGACAAACTATGGAGTTGAACTGATAGAACTTTATTGGCAAGAGTGGGATTTTTATGCTAAAGATGTGGTCACATTTACTGTTGTTCAGTAAGTTTTTGCAGGCGAATTCTAGCCCTTTCAATAGGGATCCACACGATATTGTGTGGGAGCGAAAGATTTCCCTATACAGATTTCGCAACAGGTTTGCCGTGCTGACCAACACAAACCAGCTTGGTTTGAAAGAGACGCCTGTGTGAGTTGTGCTTCATACATCACTGCAATTGATAATATAGCTCACGAAAGTTTGCCAAAATCACACTAATGTGAATGCACCTTAAAGGAACACTCCACTTTTTTGGAAATAGGCTCATTTTACAACTCCCCTAGAGTTAAACAGTTGAGTTTTACCATTTTTGAATCCATTCAGACGATCTCCGGGTCCGGCGGTACCACTTTTAGCTTAGCTTGGCATAGATCATTGAATCAGATTAGACCATTAGCATCTCGCTCAAAAATGACCAAAGAGTTTCGATATTTTTCCTATTTAAAGCTTGACTCTTCTGTAGTTACATTGTGTACTAAGACCGACGGAAAATGAAAAGTTGTGATTTTCTAGGCTGATATGTCTAGGAACTATACTCTCATTCCGGCGTAATAATCAAAGAACTTTGCTGCCGTACCATGAGTGCAGCAGGCGCAGTGATAAGCTAAGCTAAAAGTGCTACCGCCAGACCCGGAGATCGGCTGAATGGATTCAAAAACGGTAAAACTCAACTGTTTAACTCTAGGGGAGTTGTAAAATGAGCCTATTTCCAAAAAAGTGGAGTGTTCCTTTAAGGCCTTGTTGTTCGTACACAAATGTATAAAACGCAAGTGTGAATATACTTTCCACTTTTAGACATTTTCTAACTTTATTGAGCTAGTATTTATTATAGTCAAGTAAATAACACACTTTCTCAGAGTGCTTATTTATTTTTGGCTGTCAATTTTCTCTATTGCACTGGTTAGATAAGTGCTTATGGGACTCAACAAGGATCTCTTGCATCACAACATGTTAAATTGTTAAGTAAACACATGCACTGCACTCTTCTCAATGGTCTGTAACAGTGGAGAGTAATTGGTGACTGACATCAAAGCGATTGCGAGGCAATGGAGGCTCTTTCCCTGAGCCTTTGTGCCGTTAATGGGCAGTTAATACACTGTTAATCAAAAGCCAAGCACACTACACACTTATGTGTTTTAATTTGCCACTTGCTTGCTGTAAGCAAGCTTTTAGCCTCCATTTAGACGACTGTGAAAATACCAACCAAGCCAAAATGCAAAAGCATTGTTTTATCCATATACTATATGTTTTAGCCATTGGATCACTTTTGTACTTTAAAATCATCAAAGTCTTTCATTTACTCACCCTCAAGTAGTTACAAAGCTGTATGACTTTGTTTTTCTTGGAAAACACCAAATATTTTAACAATATATCTTATTTTTATGTTTCACAGAAAAAAAGAAAATCATACAGCTTTGGAACAATTACAGAATTTGAATTTTTTTAGTAATCTATTCTTATGTGATATATGTTGTTTTAGTATTATTTATAGCATTTACTTATATTTTAAATTAGCTTATATATATATATGTTTTTTTTCAGTTTTAATTTTAGCAATGCTGTTGTGTATTTGTTCATTTATTAATTTGGATATTCTATTTAGCTTTAATTTATTTTTATTTTAGTCATTTTTAGTACTTATTTCAGTTTAAGTTTTTTTTTTTTTGATTTTATCTAATATTTATATTGAATTTTATTACAGCTTCATTACCATTTAAATAAATAAATGAATAAATAAATAAAAACATAAAATGTTTTTAAAAGTTTTAATTTTGGTTTTCATTAACTATAACAATACTGTAAGATATAATTCAAAACACAATGCCCAGTGTGTTTAATATACAGAATGATATACAGAACTGTAAATGCATTACAGTTTTTTTTTTTTCAACTGCTTACACACATTTTCAAAACATTGCCTCTTTACACACAAAACCAAGAATTGCACACACAAAATGCAAAATGCCACACGTCTCTTGCAAAACGAAACTCTGCATTCAAAATATCACAAACACATCTCAAAAGCAAACATTTGCAAACACCTTTGCCTTAAAATTAATTTAATTATGTGTTGTGTTTTGCAAAGTCAAAGGCTGAGAATTAGTGTATGGTTTTGCAGATTTGGTGTGTGGTTCTGATGTTTGAGTGTCAGCTTTCAGAAATTGTGTGACAAGTACAGATTTTGTGTGTAAGCAGTTGAAAAAAAAACTGTAAATCAATCAGTACCCCATCAAAAATGACCGGCAGTCTATCTGCAAAGTGGCTGCACAACAGTCAACTTCCACAGTTACAATAACATGTAATGGATTCCAGTCATTTAAAGGTTCATTAAATTTGCCTTGGTCAAGTGCAGTATAAATACGATGATTTACAAGCTATAAATTGCAGCAGTTTAGCACTTCAGTAGGGTTTATTGGGCATGCCCAGCTGAAACATAAACTGTCACTGGTAGATGTTTTTGCATTCTGTGCACATTTCAGCACTTACAAGACAAAGTTTAAGAGTACAGTTAGTCCGTGCTTGGGATGAGGACATCATTTTCTCTTTAAGGTTTTTTTTTTTTTTTTCAGACTCAGATGTGTGTGTGTGTGTGTGTGTGTAACAGTTAAAATCAAGTATGTTGTATGTATACATATCCACATTAGGTCACTAAAACAATTATTTAAAATGTACTTTAAATGAAAACATGTAATTTGACATTAGTACAATGTGCACTTCTTAAAAGTGTTAAGAAACAAATTCATAAAAGAGTATTTTCTTAAAGTACACTTAAGTGGCCTTTTATTTCATTCATTTATTTATTTTTTGCAGAACATATACAGAATGAGTGTCATAACAGTTACCATATTCCTTTATATGTACATGTTCTTTAAATTATCTTCAACTTTTCCAACTGTTTGAAAAACCCTTTAGTTTTCACACACTAGACTGATGTTCAAATCAATATGTTTCAGAGAACAGATTTTCTTCTACGATTTCAGTGTTGAGAAATGCCCAATATATACTGTAAAACACAGCTGAAATAGACTGATGAAGAATAGCTCAGAGGAGAGGATGGTTGGGTAACTTCAAAATGAAATTTGAGACTGAAAGCGACAAATGTAGACAATGAATTGTAGACAGCTTTTCAATCGACCTCAGGAGTCGAGCGTTTCTGAGTTTGCGCGGCTTAATGGTGAAGTGACGAAACTCGGTGAATGATTGTCTGTTTGCATGTCTGTGTTTGTTTGCCCCATGGGCGCGTTAGTCTGGAGAGCTGTGGTAAATGGATCGCTCCAAGAGCTACGATATGCCACTGCTAACGAAATTGAGCTCGGTTGTAAGAAATGCACCCTGGGCACCTTTTCCACCCACCGTTAATAATGGCATGATTGAATCAATAAACAGTGGTGGATCCAAGCGGTCCGACACTTGCTGACAGCAAGCTGTTGTAATTTACTCCTCTTGCTCTGGCTAATGGTGCCACACTGATGTCAAACAGAAAGGATATTGAGACAGCCAAGCAGATAAAAGCGCAGGAATTTAAGTTTTGACAAAAAATAAACAGCGAGAGATATAATTGGAGCTTGCGGTTTAAATAAAACAAAGGATGAGGGCAGTTTTGACAAAAATCTTACAATCGGTATGAATGATTTTATGTCATGGTGGTGTTATATATCATGAATTGTTTTCAGAAATTCAATAAAAATGTTGTTTATATGTTACAATAAATTTGCCATCTTTAGATGATGCACTAAATTATTGTTACAAATACAATTTCCTTCATATCAGTTGATTATTTTCACTTTCACTATCACTATCAGTTGATTATTTGTGTCTTGTGGGAAGTAAACCAAAAGATAAGATTATTCATAACAAATGAATGATATTTCTGGCATTTCTGCAAAAATGAAACAGTTGAGTTGAAAAAAACAACAAAAAAACAATAAACGCAACATTAATAAACTGATAGTTCACTCTAAATTCTGATTACATGAGTCATATGCAAAGCCACTGTAAATTAGCCAACAACAATTTTATTTTTATTTTTTAGCTGTTTGTATTTCAGAGTATTTTCATTTTGCTTATCTTTTAATTTACAGCATTTTAAAGCATAATACCTGAATTTTTACTCCACTGCATTTTATAAGAAAATTCGGTGCGGTACCCTAATGGTGCATTCACACAGGGCGTCTGCATTAACACTTCTCATTTACTATGAATGAATGATGTCATCCACAAACTGAATTGTGGATCCGTTGTGTCGCGCCACAGGCGTTGCTTGTTGCAGAAGTTGAAAAATATTCAACTTTTCAAGCGCCAATGCAGGCGTACGTCAGCCAATCAGATCGCTGTATGCAAATACCCTGGTGCAAATGCTAGCCAATCACGTTCAAGCAACACCAGAAACGCAATGTGATTGGCTGTTGTCACTGTGACGGTCGCATCAGATGCCCTCCATGATGCGTCAATGCCGACACTCCATATGAATGTACCGTAAAATGCAAAAGTGACGCATAAATCGATTCTTTACTATGAACTGATTTTTTCTGAACCAATAAGTTTGTTTCATGCGGGTGGTATACCCAGGTGCAGTGGTTAAAGGGATAGCTCACCCAAAAAAAATTATCATTAATTACTCACCCTCATGTCAGTCCAAACCCGTAAAACCTTCGTTCATCTTTGGAACACAAATTAAGATATTTTTGATGCATTCCGAGAGCTCTCTGACCCTCTATAGACAGCATGGATATTACCATACCATACCGTCTTCCACCATTTTGGAGAGTACCCCAGAACATAATCAACATAATCAGCATTGTTTACATTCAGTAGACAGCACGCGTATGCTGAACGTAAACAACGCTGATTATGTTGATTACATTCTGGGGTACTCTCCAAAATGGCGGAAGACAGTAACTCGGGGAGAAGAATTGCTGAATAACTTATGTTATTATTGTTTTCTTTGCGCAAAAAAAAGTATTCTCGTAGCTTCGTAAAATTACGGTTGAACCCCTGATGTCACATGGACTATTTTACCGATGTCCTTGCTACGTTTCTGTGCGTTGATGGTGGTTGAGGAGATTCCCCCCCTTTCATGTAAAGCACTTTGAGTACCCAGAAAAGCGCTATATAAAAAAAAAAAAGTAAAAAAAAAAAAGTAATATCATGCTGTCTATGGAAGATCAGAGAGCTCTCGGATTTCATCAAAAATATCTTAATTTGTGTTCCAAAGATGAACAAAGGTCTTACGGGTTTGGACCGACATGAGGGTGAGTAACTAATGACAGAATTTTCATTTTTGGGTGAACTAACCCTTTATCAACTCACTGATTCAATGATCCGGTTGAAGTGAATCTTGTTAACGAATCACTAAAATGTTATTTTTCAGCTCAAAATAAGCCAAGAACCTGGAGTAATGTGATGTAATGTGCCACTCATAGCTTTTGAAGTATAACTTGGGATAGTAAAATGTCCTCCTGCTGACGTATTACTATTGCTGAAAAGTATACTGTGTATCATCATACCAGTCAGCCCTACGTAGAATAAGCAATTATTTACACAGGATTTTATCATAAAAAAAAGAACACCAAAATCAGTTCATGAAGCTTCACACTTATCTCACTAAAAGGAAAACAGCAACAAGACCAGAAAAAAAGAGTGATGTCTAGCGGTCGGCATGCGTGGACGTCCTGATGAGATCACTTGAGTAGTGTCAGTGAGAAACGGCTCACTTTTATACTGAGTGCTGAAGGATGACATTGGCCTGCTTTATCTCCAGGTCTTGCGGGGTGAGATTGGACAGCGGTATGAAGTGGCCTTAAAAAGTATTTACAGCAAACAGCATGACATCATTCTAGGCCTTCTTTCTAGGTCAATAAATCTGAGCGGCTAGGAAAGCAGCATTGCGCTGCATGACCAGGTTATGCTTAGGATAAAAAGAAACAAATCATTTTTATTCATAATTGCTGAGTAATTTTTATGGTGCGACATATTAAATAATCTGTTTATAATCATATTGATGCTCAATCAGACTAAAAAGCTTCCGATAAACAGGTCAGTTAATCCAATTAGGATAGATCTGAATAAAAATTTGATTCAATTGAAAGGGATGGTGTAGATCTTAACCTGTTTAACAGGATATGAATCTTACTTTCTAACTAACATGTTTTTTGTCTTAATAATATGTTCAGTGGAAGAGATTTAATATTTAATACATAATTGCTAAAAAGGCTTATATGTTATACATGTCAGCTTTCTTTTTCGATATGTCATCTAAAAAAATGCCACATTAGCCTATTACGGTGGCCTTTTCTGTTTCTTAAACACGGCCCACTGTGCATGTGTGATACATACAATGTAAACAAATATCCATTATGAAAATTAACCATGGTTTTCTTACAAAAAAATATATATATTGTAGTTAAACTATGGTAACCACCAGTGCCGATCCTAGACTTCTGGGGGCCCTACGCAAAACTGTGTCGGGGGGGGGTTTGGGCTAGGGGGAATGAGAATGGGTGAGACGCATTTGTCCGTCTCGAATCGCGCTCGCGGAAAGCGCTCGAGAAACAGTATCTTTGTTCAAAATACCACTACTGCGTGTTGCAAGGTGAGGAAGCAGTTGATTACGTTGTAGCTTTGTTTGGAGGAGGTTAAACATGTAAAAATGTAAGTTAAGCAAATGTTTATGTTCAAAAGTTATATCACTTGCAATTGTGCTTTTACTTTAACTGTTGTTTTTAAAGATATAAAAACGATTATAAAAGTTCCACTACATGAGTGGATGAGTGATACCCACATTTTCAGTATTTAAACCTGTTAATATAACCATGCTGTACAGTTATCAGTCACACACATTGTGTATCACTTTTGAACACACTCTTTTGTTTATAATGTTTATATTCCTTACTTACAGGGTTATTTCACTCAAAAATGAAAATTCTGTCATTAATTACTCACCCTAATGTCGTTCCAAACCTGTAAGACCTCCATTCATCAGAACACAAATTAAGCTATTTTTGATGAAATCCGAGAGCTCTCTGACCCTGCAATGCAACTGTAATGTTTCCAGGTCCAGAAACGTAGTAAGGACATTGGTAAAACAGTCCATGTGACATCAGTGGCTCAACTTCAATTTTGCAAAACTACAAGAATACTTTTTGTGCGCAAAGAAAACAAAAATAACAATTTATTCAACAATTTTTCTCCCCAATTTACCATCTTCTGCCAAGAATTTTTTTTTGAATAAAGTCGTTATTTTTGTATATAACAAAAATAATATACTATATATATTTGAAGCTGCAGTTGATTAATTTAATTTGACAGATGAACGTGTTGATTGGACTTTCTGCTGATATGAAAGTCATCATTTTGACTTTAGTAACCGTACCCATGGTTACTCGTGGCTTTTCTAGTTTTCAGTCACGTGACTGGCACGACGCCCTGGAGGGCAAAACATCCACAGAACTGCAGGACAGACTGTAACATTTCCATCATTTCAAGCCACAAATATTCAGATCACATCTCAAAAGAAGAAAACCAGAGATATGTGAACAAACTACAAGTTTTGGGCATGCACTTGCGATCCACATCCTTATCTCACAACACATAAGAAAGCTATTTTCTGTGAATGCACGAGACTTCTGACTCATTAGCCGCTATAGGTACAGTAAATAATTAGAAGAATAGCAAAGTGCAGTAAACTGTTTTTGCTACAAACCAGTGTGTTTAAAAATATGACAAATTTGAAATATTATGATAAAAATAGCAAATTGTAGTATCAAGAAAAAATAACTGGTCGCCGATGACACCTGAAGCACGTTCATGTTACAAATGTCTGCACCCCTCTTACATTATAAATAAGGTGGGTACAGCACCTGATGCAGTATTCCAATGACCAAAAACAGTGGTACATTCTAAAATGCTTCTAAAACCGTCATATTAAAATATAAAATTCAGTATACACCTAATTAATGATGCATACTACAGTATATAAATGCAACCGAATGAGCTCAGAATTTGAATGTAATGTACTAAATTGCATGTCAAGCATTTCTTTATAATGATTTTCTGTTGGAAAACACTTAATGTTTTGCACATTGGGTTCATATTCTGGGTTCATCTATTTGTCTGTATGTAAGATGTATGTCTGTATGTGGTATTTTTTTAATTAATTAGGTGTATACTGATTTTGGTCCACCAGTATCACTGGCTCAATGCATGAAGCATTTTCTGTATAATAGTTTTCATGCAATTTAGCATGCTCCATTCATATTCTGAGATCATCTGCTTGCCTGTATATAGTGTGCATCCTCAGTATTAGCATTAGTAAAATTAGTAACTGGAAAGTTTCAAACCAAACATTTTCTTATATAGTTTTAATCTCATTATTACTTTCCATCCCGTTAGCTCTTTATAATATCCCTTTAAGCCAGTTTCTTTACGCAATCAAGTTTTTGGAGGGAAACCACCAGAAGAAAGTATTAGCAATGGATCTGATTAATTCTGTGATGTTTTGTAATATAAGTTGACTTGTTTTACTCTAAAACATTTTAGCCAGTTTGGTTAAAATGTGAGAAATAATTTTGATTGTATCAAAAAACAAATCACCAAAACTATTTAAGCTAACATGCTAATTTAATCACGTTATATCTCTATTAGGTGTCCTCTTTATCGCCATTGAATAAAAAAGTAGATTTGTTTTTAAGACTATGTGCCTGAGCTTCACTCGAGCAAAGTCTGATATAAGCTTTTACAGAAATACGTTCATAAAATGCAATAAACACAGGCATAATCCTTGAATAATCCTATTTTAATGAAATAAGGGTGTGCAAGGTGCATCTCCATGAGCAACAGAGATTATATATATAACTGCAATGCTAATTACAACAGTATTAATGAGACTGTTATGATTAAAATTAATTACAAGAACAATGCTGTTTAGCTCTGTTCGACTCTACTGGCTCTTTCTTAGCAATGCTATCAATGTCTAGGGCTGCAAATCAGAAGTCAGACTCGGTCAAAGTCTATATAGGCAAACTAAATAGTTGTCTCCTCACAGCTAGCATAAGAACCCTGCTCAGCCTGCGAAATGCATTGCTGATAGTTTCTCCTGCCGTGGAAATGGAGAAGGTTTCAGGGGTATTATGGCGAGGGAGGGGCAATTACCTGAGCACAATTACTGTATCTAACAGCTGCCATCCATCATCCTCTCCTCCCTCTCACTGCAGATTCCGGTCCGTAGCCTTATTCAGCTCCCGCTTTCCAGAGGAATTGCAGACACTCGGTCGTCTTGGTGAGTCAGGCACAGACTTTAAAATGCCAATTGAAAACCTGAGCGGCATTCCAAAAAGCCCCCCTCCCGCCCCGTCTACACCTGTCATGAACGGATCTGGGAAAATCTGGAAAAGGAAGCACGGGGGGAATGCAAGCAAGCTGGAGAACTGTCGAAAAACAGCCCTAGAGAGCCCTTAACGACAAGCTTCATCTTCGACACGCGGTAAATGCATTGATGTGAAGAGGAAATGCGGCGACACTTAATGAAAACAGAAGCGAGGTAGAACGTTTATGCATGACCTTCAACGACTTGCTCAAATCAATTGCACACCTGTGATATAGGGAAAATCAGAAGCTACAATTTTCCATTCTAAGATTGTGAATAATATCATTTGGGACGATCCAGCAGGTGGATGAATTAGACATTTCACACCAGGGACTAAGAGATGGCCAATTGCAAGCGCCGACGAGGTAGTCATTTTGACTCGGATGGAGCAATACGCCACCCCTTCGGGCCTTTTAAGTGCTTGAGTTATATGACTTTATATCAGAGAAGGGATATTAGATGGAGATTAGATTCGATACAAATCCGCCCTTTAAAGAACCATGAAGATGGCAGTAAACAAGGTAGATCCAATCACTTATTTTTACCTCTCCTTCCTTTTTTTTAACAACAGCTCATCTGGGGCCCGAGACAGGGGGAGAGCGAGGTGAGTGAGAGGAATACTGATGAAGATTCAGCTGAAAGAACAGGTGCTGGTGGAGACAGGTGAGCAGAGAAGTGATCCTGAATATCTAATGGAGCCTCAGGGCAGTCAGGTTAGTGCAGAGGTGTCTTTGATTAATAATTATACCATGTTCTCTGAGAAACCCCAGACCTGGTGTGTGTGTATGTGTGGTCTACTTTCACCCAGCATTTAAAGGAATAGTCCGGCTTTCATTCTTCTGCTCTTTTTTTTCGGAGTGTCTATTTACACTAACTGTGCGTTCACACCGCAGGCGGCGAGAGCGTCAAAGTGGGCGGAAGTCATTCATTTTCAATGTGAGCCGGCGGCGAGCTCCGGCGAGAGCGGCGCGGCGAGTTTTGGACGGTGAGAGCGTCGAGGAGAGTTGAAATCAAGTCAACTTCATGGTAATGAGCTATGACGCGTTTCGGCGGCAACCAATCGGAATGTAGAAGTCCTCCGCTTGAGAGGGTTCCAGAGAACGCAGTCCTGTAAACTTTGGTTCCGACCACATTAGTTCCCAAGCATTTTAGCGCTAGAACGCTTTGCTTTTTCAGCGGGAATGCTATTAATTTCGGCAGAGGCTATTTACACTAACTCCGCCCACCAACGTGTGATTGGGATAGTCAACACTGAAAAAAGACGCTCATTTAACATTTTCAGTGGCGTAGATGGTAAGACGTGTGCGTTTTGACGCGATCAACCCGAGTTCAAACCCGCCTTTTGCCAAACTTTTTTTCTCCCTTTTCAAATCTCATATCGCATCGGAAAGGCATTTATTTTCAATAAAAATGAAGGAAATAATCAATAAATTGAAAATAAAGTATCGTTTAGGGGAGGGCTTTATTGTCTCAATAAGGTGGCAATAATTTGAATTAAAACTATAATTTACACTCAATACATTATTATTGCGTACTGTTTTATAATGTACTACAATACTGAGGTGCAGATAATTGCCACTATTTGTAATAAGTAGTATAAATAGCAGAAAATCTTGCTATTTTAACATAACATAATAGCATCCATTGCAAATAGCCGCTGCCTTTTTTTTTGTCAATGGGATCCAATGTTTTGTTGTTTTGGATCTTGTTGACTTTGATTGACTGGACAAAAAGAGTTCTTCAAAGTATCTTCTTTTGTGTTCTGCCAATGCTATATCACAACCAATTCGTACATATTTTATGAGGTGGCTAATTCGTATGAATTCGTACCACCTCACTTCTACGATTTTGTACGATTTGTCTAGACCCCAGTGATGGGTAGGTTTAGGGGTGTGGTTAGGTGTAGGTCAATCGTACGAATTCATACAAAGCAAATAACTTATGAAAAATGTATAAGTAAAATTTAGCAAATAACGCATGAATTTGTACGGGCGAGGTCGTACGAATTCGTATGAATTAGCCACCTTGTAAAATATGTACAAATTGCCGTGAGATCCTGTTGGTTCTGCAGGATGCGTTAGTCATGCAGGTTTGGAAAAACATGAAGGTAAGTAAAATTTGTGGGTGAAGTATCCCTATAAAGTACAGACTCTTGAAACTTGAAAAAAATATAATTCTGGGATGGAGTTACTAGCATGATCAAATGAACAAACTGTTCTCCATAAACCAGTCCTCACAGACAGACAGCTGACCCCTGGGTTACTCTCCTCTGTGAATCCGACTACATCTTGGGACTCTGATAAAGGATGTTTGTTTTTTTTTTTGTTTTTTTTTACAAGGTCTGTGCTCAACATAAAACATAGATGGCATCACAAGGCAGAACTTTCTACGACTCTCCAAGAAACAGCATCCGCACACACCACACTCACCTTGGCCATGAAGACAGAACAGTTGTCACTCCAGCTTTGATTTCCAGTCATGTCCACCTTGGAGAACACTTGTATTTCAAAAAGACTTATGATAGCTCTTATGACAGCTAGGATCTCTATTGAAGTTATCTTACATCTGACATACTAGTGATAATCTTGCAGCATAGAGGCCCTCAAAATCAAGTGACCAGAAGGATGGATGTAAACCATAAAACTAAATCCTTCTTTAACAGAATGGTCTTCATTCAGCCAATCAGCATTATCATGACATTATTTACAGCTCAAGTAATTGGCTTACAAACAGTTGTGAGCCTCTATGAGCAAAGATTTAGCAGAATGGAAATTTGGTAACACTTTAAGGTCCAATTCTTACTAATAACTAGTTGCATATTAGTTATATAGTTGTTATTTGCATGCATATTACTAGCATATTGGCTGTGTATTAGTACTTAAGGTCATTGCACACTGATTCTGAAATTTTCGTATGCGTTTTTTAATTTTTTTTGGATTCGTCATCCTTTCCTATCAAAATGCATGCTACAGATGCGAAAACGCAGAAAATCGAACCAGATCTGATTTTTTTATGACGGGGCAAAGTTTTGGAAAGAGTGTTTAAACGTGATTGACACAACGTGAGGTCGTATTTATTTTTTAACGTGCGAAAATTCCGGATGAGATTTTCAGACTCAGTGTGCAAAGACCTGTACTAGGTACATATTAATGCCTTATTTTGTATTTTGTAAGATCTAGATCCTTTAACATGACCCAAAACCTAAACTTAGCAACTACCTTACTAACTGTTAATAAGCAGCAACTTAGGAGTTTGTTGAGGGAAAATCTTAGTTAATAGTGAATATGGGTTCTCTATTCTAAAGTGTTAATGGAAAAACGACTAGCTCTCTACAGGTATTATAGACTTATTTAAGTTAATTTTCACCATTTGTACATTCATTCTACATACACAAGTAGGATTCATACATTCATGCATACATAAATTAGATAGATAGATAGAGTATAAATATTTAATGAGCATTTGGCCTTTGGGTCACTGCCAGGAATTATAAAACAGCCTGTGAAAAAGAGTAGTTAAAGAATTTCATGAGAAAGGTGACATTTCACTGCATTGATGAATGTTCTACAGTAGAAAGAAGTGCGGAAGATAATGGGCTGGAATTCCACGAAGAAGACCACGCCTCTGCTTTAACGTACCAACAAGGATATTCTGAAACATTTTACTGCATTTAACAAAGTTTTGGTTTTTAATCAGGTTACATCACAACTGTTTTTTTTTTTATTTTCATAAACTATGCACATTAAATGAAACTACATTTTCAAAATGTAGTACCGCAATACAACCAGACCAGGTTGCAACTTGTGTAAAACGTTGTGTTTACCTTAAAAACTGTTATGCGGGAAGAATGTGGGAATTCATACAAGGGAAGTGTTGCAAATAAAATCTTTTCAAAGGATCATGCTTCTGTAGCTCAAAAAACCTTGCTATCATTCTCAGCCGTTTGGAGCAAAGGGCTAAAGCCTGCCGTACCTAATGCAAAATCAGGGCATCCACGGCCCAATATCTGCTCACAGCTACCCGTTTCATTCCCTCTCTCTCTCTCTCTCGCTCTCGGTAAGCTTATCTCTTTCCACACCATCCTCTCCCTCAGCCCTTATCACCTTCTAAGCTCTGTGTCATGCATTCACAGCTTTGGCAAGGACAGCTCAGTGTCTGTGTACAAACACTATCCATCAAAAAACCATTCATGTAAACTTTAAATAGCTCTCCCTTCCCTTTCTCTCTTTCTCCGTCTGTCTATCAATCGATCTCAAGTCTGTGGAGCTTATGTCATGGTAATTCCTATGCATTTCTGAATTCTTGTCATAGATATGTATGCCCAATTCTTCAGAGCAGATAACAGGAATTCATTTCGACGCATGAAAGGTAAAAAGAGCATCCCATTTGTTTTGAAACCCGAAATTAAGGTGATACAATAAACTGGGCTTCACAGACAAGAAGTTGAAAAGATACCCGAGCACTTGAATTGGTCACAGATTGAGTATTTCCTCAAATAACGGTGCAATGAAACCGTTAGCAACAAAGTGAGCTATTGAAATTGCTGTTCAAATAATTTATAATTATGCACTTTAAATTGGAAATGAACAACTTCTCTACCTACATATACACTAAGTACACTGATCAGCCACAACATTAAAACCACCTGCCTAAATAGCATGGACTCCGCGAGACCTCTGTGGATAATATGTCCTGTGATATCTGCCACCAAGACGTCAGCAGCAGATTCTTGAGGTCCTGCAATTTGCGTAGTGGAGTCTCCATCTACAGATTTGTTGATCCAGCACAATTCACCCATATACAGCGTTGGGGAATGTTACTTTTAAAAGTAATGCATTACAGTATTGCATTACTCCATAAAAAGTAACTAATCGCGTTACTTAGAAACTCTTAATGAAAAGTAATGCATTATATTATTTGCGTTACTTTTAGTCACCTGGGCTGGGCTTGCTTATTTGTTTTTTGATAGCAAAAAAACTAAAAAGTTATATTTTTGCCAACTGTAGAGACTCTTTCACACCAAAAAAGGGATATTAATAAGCCTCAGTCTGAAGAAAGTGTCAATGTGCCTCTGCACCTCACTCCCAATCGCTCTCAACACAGGACAGGAAAGCTGTCAGTAAATAAATGGGAAAACAAAGAAACTTGCGTTACTACTTGTAATTTGAAAAAGTAACTCAGATATTTTGTTGTAAATTTAAAAGTAATGTGTTACTTTACTAGTTACTTGAAAAAAGTAATCTGATTGCGTAACTTGCATTACTTGTAATGTGTTACCCACAACACTGCCAGAGGCCAAGGCAACTCCTTGAACTCTTTGTTATGTTCCTCAAACCATTCCTGAACAACTTTTGGAGTGTGGCAGGGAATGCCATGGCCATGGAGGGTTGTACATGGTCTGCAACAGTCTTTAGGTTGGTGGTACATGTTAAAACTGACTACCGGACACACGAAACATGAAAGTGTCCCAGACGTAGTCCTGTCTCTGTCTCCACGGTCATCACTCCTCCTGTCAAGCTCCTTCATGGACGTCTGTGTAGCACGCAGGTGGCGCTCATTATCACTTGTACCACCGGCCTCCTTGCCACAGACACCTTTATCTCATGGCCAGCATTACGTTTTTCAGCAATTTGTGCTACAGTAGCTCTTCTGTGTGGTCGTACCAGACAGACCAGCCTTCACTCCAAGTGCATCAATGAGCCTTGGCCACTCATGACCCTGACACCAGTGTCCTTCCTTGCACCAAGGAAGAAAGTACTAAGTATTGTTGTTGTGATTACATGCAATACAGGGAGCAGATTTTTCCTCACCATTGTAACGTGCTGCTTTTGCAAGGTTCCGTGAAAAAAATTCCGCTATTATTTTCCTTTTACACCCGAAGAAGATATCACGGGTTCATATCAAATTTGTCAAAAATATCCATCCTCAATCACTTTTAGTCAGCTTTGCCAAAACTCCTTTCAGTTAGCGCATCTTTTCAAACTGACTGGCAGCCTTGTCACCTGACCTGAATACAGCGTGCTGATTCGCTAAAATGGACTTATCGGCTTCTGTTCACAAACAGCAAGGGCGCTTGTTGGCTTCTGCAGTAAAACGTGAACTCGCAATGCCTTGAAAGTGGACAATACTGGCTTTTTTGACAAAACATGTTTAGGGTTCAGATCGCGCTATATGTGGAGAATAAAACACGGCAGTCAGTTATTTATTTTTTTTAAGTGCCGTTTATCGGTTTTTCTTCAAATGTTGTTAAATGATTTGTCCAAACTTAATTAATATTCATGAACTAAGATTTTACAATTTTTATTGTAACTTTTATGGACTGAATTAACTTTTTTTTTCTATTGAACTTGTCACAATGCATTCTGGGATTTACTTGGATTGAAACCTAATATATACCCTGCGTCCCAATGTTCATACTATCCATCCTAAATAGTATGTGAGATTAGAATAAGTGTGTCCCAAAGCATAGTATATTGAAAAGAGTATGCCAAAAGTCCCCAGATGGTCTACTATTTCAGGTTGATTTTTGAAGTGGATCCGTGCACACTCTAATAGCTAATGTTGCCCACAATCCATTGCGCTTTGGCAAAGGATTCAGTCCAGAACTACAAACACGAATAAAACGCGTAAAAAAAACTACAAGCATGGAGGATGTGCGCGACCGACGGTTAGGTAGAGAGGGGGTTTGAGTTACTAATAATCAACATTTAACCTGGTAAAAAATATTTATTTAATGTTATCTGTGTTATATTTCATCTGCTACAGCAATGTGAACTTTTATAAACATCTATTTGGTCGTTAACTTTTAAATGCATCATTATGCATAAAATAGTTCTTAGCACGAAAGACCCGCGACTGGCAGATCAACGTGCTACTTCTTTTCTCTCCAATACGGTAGGAAGTTAAATGAAATTAAATGTGGAGGATGTTAACAGTGACAAGATGATTGACAGGCCAGTTTACAGTGACAGGGTGCATGTATCTATGTGACAGAGCGGTCCGTTAAAGACGCAGTTGTGTGACGTGATAGTATGTCCCAAAGCTTGTCTACTCTTCTACTACACACTCAAAAGTGTGTACTTTTTCTTTACTAAAAGAGTAGATACTTTAAGGGTGTAGTATAAATAGGCACATTGGGACGAAGCAATAGTTTATAATAACATCCCTGTTACCGGATCATTTCCCCCATTACAAAATATAACATTTCCTACTGAAGAAATAACACAGTTTTAACCATATGGAGCCTGTTAACCAAATCATTTTAAAGCAAACTGAGCAAACCACTATGAGATAGTTAAATCAATGATAAATGAGCTGTTTTTCACTAGAAGATGACAAAAATGACATTCCCTGTATTATGGTCAAAATTGCTAACGCCGTATGAATAGAAAATAAAGCAGCTTATATATTTAGTTTGACCTCCTGAGGTTGATGCTCAGCATTTTTCTGAAGGTTAAGAACCTTTTTTCACTGACCATTGGTTTACAAAAAAAATTTAAGGTCCATTTTGTACCCTATTCGTGGAAAGTGCTTGCTGCCTACGTAGGCACTTCACTAGGAATAGAACCTATAGACCAAAACACTTCTTAAAACTTTCTTGCTTGCAGCAGCACATTTGAAAATTAAATGCAAGACGAAACTTGAATTAAAGATGGCTTCGTTCTAGTGTATTATGTACAAACACAGAATGAAATGGCCCAAAATCCAATCTATCTCACAAATGCAAAGCAAATGCAAATGATGCTGAAATTCATAGACATATTTGCTGGTGTGTCCTGTTAGATTATGACATCACTGCAGTGTGCAATAAATTCTGAAGTGCCAGACAGGCTGGTTGTAGCTCCGCTTATAAATATTAATCAGTCATGCTAATGTTGCTAGGTGATTTTGTTGGATGGTCCAGTTGTATGACCTAATTAATATTCATGAGCCAAGCTTTTAACTTCTCAAGTATTTTTGTAAAATCATTTATGGCTTTGATAAATGGCATTTTCCTTGTATTGACTTTGACATTGAGCGTTTGCTTATCTCTGAAATGTCAACAATTTATCATCAAATTAAAACTAAACTGAACAAAACTGTATAAAGAATTATTGTCAAAAGCAAACTGAATGGCTATAAAGTTCAGTCTCTTGACAGTGCTTTGTGTTTGCACTTGTTGTTTTCGCTCAATTCAAAGGTGATGCATTCTATTTGTGAGCATTTTATGGCCCTCTGGCAACCCGGCATTATTGCTGACATATAGTGTGAGTGCAGACTCATCACACTTGATTTGTGAGATAACGGGACATGTAATAAGAGGCAGGAAAACCGACAAAGCAGAAGCCTGTAGATGTAATATAAGAGTGCTTAGATCATTCTGCCAAGTTATTAAAGGGGTCATATCGAGAAAAAAACTATTTTTCTTTGATCTTTTGATATAATCCAGCTTGATGTAGTATGAAACACACAAACTTTTAGAACTTGAGCGCAAAAAGACATTTATTGAAACAAAGTTGCAAAACTTTAGCACAAGACCATGTTAACATTTAGGACTTTTAGTTTGAAATTCTCATTTTGTTTCCTGTTTTCCCCCTTGATGGTTTCCAGATGTTTTTTTTTATTATTATTTTGTTAGTGTCCTGTTTATTTATAGTTATTTTCTCCTGCTTTCCACTTCCTTTGTTTAGCATTGTTTGATTATGCGTTTTTCTACTTTGGTGATTTCTTGGTTTTTCTTGGAATATCTTATTGATTTAATGGCCTGCAATTGGCAACTGGGTTTCTACGCTCCACTCGCCAAGAGTCGAATGCTACACTTTACTGGTAATTTATTTCTAATTTGAACCCAGACGGGATGTTTAACAAAAGTGAAGTCATTTGCATTCTTTGAATAGTGAAACCGAATCAAAGTTCAACAAGTGAAATGTCATCCACAAGTGGCGAAAACACCAGCAGTTTGCGGGCCAGCGCCATCTCTGTGCACATAAGATTAAGTCCATAAAGCGAGGGGAAGTTGTTTTAATACTGATTTTTTTTGCATTTCCGTTGCATTTTAATGTTGCTTGACAGTTATAGAATTCCATAGAAAGGAACTGAATTTGTTAATCCGTTAACTAAATCATATTATAAAGCTGAAGTGTGTAATTTCTGCATTCTTAGTGGCCCCTAAAGGAATTGCATCATACAGTCCCACCCAACCTCAAGTTTGGCCACAAGTAGACATGTTGGATCATTCAAACAAACATATCAATGTTCTGAAAGCACCACATAGCCACAATTTTAACAAAATTCAACTGAAAAAAGTCAACTGAAGTCAGATGGCTGACTTATAGTTATCACTGCACATTAACCTCGGACAGGAGAATACATTTTTGGGGAAAGAAATGCACTTTATCTTCAAATACACTCTTTGGCCTACAACCCCAAATCAGAAAAAGTTGGGACAGTATGGAAAACGCAAATAAAAAAGGAAAGTAGTGATTTCTAAATTTACTTTGACTTGTATTTCATTGCAGACAATATGAACACAAAATATTTCATGTTTTGTCTGGTCAACTTCATGTCATTTGTAAATATACATCCTTTCCTGTCATTCAGACCTGCAACACATTCCAAAAAAAGTTGGGACAGGAGCAATTTAGGGCTAGTAATGAGGTAAATTGGTTAAATAATGATGTGATTTGAAACAGTTGATGTCAACAGGTGATTGTAATTATGATTTGGTACAAAAGCAGCATCCAAGAAAGGTCTAGTCCTTTAGGAGCAAAGATGGGCCGAGGATCGCCAGTTTGCCAACAAATACGTGAGAAAATTATTGAAATGTTTAAAAACAATGTTCCTCAAAGAAAGATAGGAAGAGATTTGGATATTTCACCTTCAACAGTGCATAACATAATTAAAAGATTCAAGGAATCTGGAGGAATTTCAGTGCGTAAAGGACAAGGGCGCAAGCCTAAGCTGAACAACCGTGATCTCCGATCCCTCAGGCGGCACTGCATCAAGAATCGTCATTCATCTACAAGCGATATCACCACATGGGCTCAGGACTACTTTGGCAAACCTTTGTCAAGTACCACAATACGTAGTTACATCCACAAATGCCAGTTAAAACTGTACTGTGCCAAAAGGAAGCCCTATGTTAACAGTGTCCAGAAGCGCCGTCGACTTCTCTGGGCTCGGAGGCATCTGGGATGGACCATCACACAGTGGAAACGAGAATACAGATGAATCAGTATTTCAGGTATTTTTTGGGAGGAATGGACGCCGTGTGCTCCGGACCAAAGAAGAAAAGTATCATCCAGACTGTTACCAGCAACAAGTCCAAAAGCCAGGGTCTGTCATGGTATGGGGTTGTGTCAGTGCCCTTGGCAAAGGTAACTTGCACTTCTGTGATGGCACCATTAATGCTGAAAAGTACATAGAGATTTTGGAGCACAATATGCTGCCTTCAAGAAGACATCTTTTCCAGGGACGTCCATGCATATTTCAACAAGACAATGCAAAACCACATTCTGCACACATTACAAAGTCCTGGCTGTGGAGGAAGAGGGTACGGGTACTTGACTGGCCTGCCTGCAGTCCCGACCTGTCTCCAATAGAGAATGTGTGACGCATTTTGAAGCGCAAAATGCGACAACGAAGACCCCGTACTGTTGCCCACCTTAAGACTTGTTTGCAGGAAGAATGGGACAAAATTACACCTGAAACACTTCATCACTTGGTGTCTTCAGTCCCTAAACGTCTTTTAAGTGTTGTGAAATGGAATGGCAACATTACAAAGTGGTAAATGCTTTACTGTCCCAACTTTTTTTGGAATGTGTTGCAAGTCTGAATGACAGGAAAGGATGTATATTTACAAATGACTTGAAGTTGACCAGACAAAACATGACATATTTTGTGTTCATATTGTCTGCAATGAAATACAAGTCAAAGTAAATTTAGAAATCACTACTTTCTTTTTTTATTTGCATTTTCCATACTGTCCCAACTTTTTCTGATTTGGGGTTGTAAGTCAAGAGACTTACTTGGACATTCCATAGAAGTATAATCTATTTTGTCAACATATTATCCTGTAACAAAACCACAGTTTTGTTTAGTGTACATCATAAAGGCTATTCATTTGATTACATTTCGATTATCTGTAATATCTGAATTCTATGTGATGATTTACCCGCTGTCAGCATATATGTAATATTAAACCATTAGATATTGATTTATACACAATACTTTATAGGACTGGCTCACAGGACACATTACTTTGGCCATGATGCTAATGGGAAACTGCACCAAGCCAAACAGCTTTAGTTTTCCCCTAAAGTTTCTCTCTGTCTGTGTGTTTCCTAACAGCCTGTGTTTGTAATGGAACTGTCGGAGCAATAATAATGATGAATAAGTCTCCAGTGGGAGGAAGATGTGTGTGTGCGGGGGGGTGTATGCAAGAGAACGTGAGGTGGGCAGGGCCCAAAGAACTGAGACCAAACCCAGTGAAAAAGCGCAGAGATTATGACTGTGGCACATGTCATAAATCAAAGGAAAGAGGTTTGCCACTGGAAAAGAGTCCCTGCTGTATTAAAAGGAACGCCACTATAAAGGGGCCACAGCAACAGTTTGCACAGCTCCCCAATGACCCTGAACATTTAAGAAATTTCATACCTACTATCAATGGCATTTGTTCTGCATTTTTAGGCATTCATTTCAATGAAATCAGAATGAAGGTTTTGTGGTTTTTAGTCCACGTCTAAGAAGTTTTGAGGTCATCTGTATACTAGTCTAGAGCATACAGGTGTTTGTCCAATCACATTCTCTCGATAACCAGAATGCCCCTCCCCCTAATGCCACCTGCCTCTTAAAAATTTTGTTCACTCAAAAATGAAAATTATGTCATTAATTATTCACCCTCTTATCATTCCAAACCCTTCGTTCATCTTCGGAAAACAAATTAAAATATTTTTGATGAAATCCGAGAGCTTTCTGACCCTGCATAGACAGCAACAGAACTGACACATTCAAGACCCAGAAAGGTTGTGAGAACATTGTTAAAATAGACCTTAAAACACTAGTCAAGCCTTGCAGAATGTCAAAATACGATAGCAACAGTTTGAAACATGTTAGCAATATGCTAATGCTGAAACTCTGCTTCACAGAGTCAGAAATTAAAATATCAATATATATTACATAAAAACAAAATATCAGAAACACCATACACCGAAAGACAACTGTATGCCACAGGGGAAAATGGTGCATCTAAAAACAATCAATAGTGTCACAGGGTCTAATGTAAACAGGAAAAACTCTGAAAACTTCTCAAGGAAACTCGAGAGAAGATCTTAAACGTCTAACAGTAATGTAATTCTGTTACAGGTCAGAGATAAACTCTGGAGCAAGTCCATGGATACCCTTAAAACCATCAGTAAAACCTTATAGCGAACTCTAAAATCTATAGTAAAGCCTAACAATATGCTAGCTATAAGCTGAATGTACTATATCTGTCAGAGGATTCAGTGAAAATTGTTAGGAGTAATCATCTATGACAGAAATTGATTCTTGCTTGCTACGACTGAAATATTGGAATTATTACAAAATGCAGAAATACCCCACAGTCTGGGGACCTGACCCTATTCACTATCACGGCATTACGAGACAATTATACTATGGTTAAATTGGCCTAGAGCGATTCTTCTCCACACAGAAGCCGCATCAAAGCAGCAAACATACAGTATGTTGACAGAGACATTTTAATGCTGCAAAAAAATTAAAAAATAATAATAATAATATATATATATATATATATATACAGATGTATCGTGCCCTCATATGTTTATTATTGATTCACTTGCAGAGCAAATGCATGATGTAAGTCTGATTGGCATGATATTTCTGTGATGTTAAGGATTTTTCTTACTTATGTGACAGTCAGAAGTTTACGAAGAAAGAAATTCATAAAAGTTTAGAACGACTTGAGTACACGATAACAGACTTGTTTGGAGAACTCTAGAGGCCTAAACTCTTCAACATATTCATTATTCAACTCTAATACAAACCCTTGTCCATGACGTCAACATTTGTGTGCAGAGATTTGCAGTACGCCAAACTCCTTGTCATTTTAATAGAACTTCATTAATGTGTTTGATTGGGCAATTATTTCTAGGTGTCCACAATGAAATGCATTCTCGTTTTTTATTGTCCGTAGGAATGCTTTATTTCTCGGTGAGCGCCTGGAGAAAATCTCACCCTGAGCAATTCTTAAATAGGATTCAGATCAATCACCGAAGCAAGTCCCATCCTGCAAAAGAGAAGTCCAATACCAGGGAAACTCACAGGGGTCCAGCAATAAATTAACACCTTCTGCCCTGCACTTTATAGCTGCTGAGTGTCTGCTTTACAAAGCCAAATGTATTATTTATTGTCCGGCAGCTAATTTATTTAGAGATTCGGCTAATTCAATTACCAACACGGCGAACAGACCTATAATTCTTAAATCAGTTGCACCTAATTAATTATTCTCAGTAACTAAGGCTGATTTCAATTCCACTGTTCTCCCACTGAAACGACATGTATTTTTTCAAGTTGTCTTTTTGAGTCCGAATTACAATATATTTACATAATCAACTTGAATACAACCACGAGTAGTGGTTTATGATTAGTTAGGTTACAAATTAATGGAAAAAGACGCAAGTTTCAATGGTGCATTAAAACGATAAAGTGAAAAATAATAGGGAAATCTTTTTTTTTTAATGTAAAAACACATTTACCAAGATTTCCCAAATGTTGGTTTCATATTGGTGTGAAAAAAAATAAATAAAATAATAATAAAAGAAAACACGTTCATACCATTTTCAAGAAAAGTTAAAATTCAATGACAAAAATGTCATGTGGTGTAACTACTCAAGTAAAATGTAATATATTTTCCTTACAACCTGAATAAATGTGAGTATACATATATCATCATTTTCAAAAAAGTTTAGAAATATATATTTTTTTTAAGTCAAAAAGTATTTTTACAGATATCATGAATTATTTCATAAAAATCATTACTATTTTATGAAGTTGCACCACATGACATTTTACAACCAATTTTACACAAATTTTTCTGGTATTTCGAGAGACTTATTACCTTGACACTATGCACGCTATTATATATATATATTTATTTATTTATTTTATTATATATATATATATATATATATATATATATATATATATATATATATATATAGTTTTTTTTTTCTTTGCATGTTGGTTGAGGTTTTTGGTTGCACTTCATGACATTTGCAGATAACTTTTTTTATAACAGTAAGCAGAAAAACGGCTGAAATGTTCTTTTGAAGCATCAATTACATCAAACCAACTTGGGGTTGCACCAAAAGCTCAAGTTTAAAAGTATCCAAAATGTTTATCTAGTGTTATGTGAGTTTGCCTGTGCTTTCACCATCAAAACACTGTAAATCTTTTCAAGCAGAGTTCAGGGAGTGTACCGAAGAAAGATTGTTTGAAGATCAGGTCCAAGTTGTTGATTTGATGGCCATGTGTGCTGACTGTTGAACCGCTGTGCGGTTGTGTATTTCATTTATTGTTGGTCCTGCACTACTATTATTTATGTCTGGCTGTGGCAGCTCAAAGAGTGGTCATGCAAACAGGACAGGTCATATGATTTTACTTAGCTCTTAACATCACGTCCAAAGCTTTTCTGGCCAGAGACATGCCTCAGTTTACTGCAAAAGGATGCCATATTTCATGGGCACTGAAATGAAATTGAAGGAATTAAATGAAAGTGAGTCAAAGGGCAGTTGTATCTCCATCTGTCTTAAAGGATTTGAGGCATTTTTTCATAGATACTCTACATTTTGGTGTACTACTTTGACCTTTTCAAAAGCATTATTTGCACAAATTGCATGTTTTTTTTAGTGAGAACTATGTTAAATAAACATTTGGCTAACAAAAATCAACAGCATGAAAACAACCCTAGCTTACTGGAAAAATGTGCTTGTGGCAGCATTTCTCCAAAATGATATTACTAATTCGAATAATAAAAATAATTCAGTGGATCTGTTGCCACTACTTAATTTAATGCATTGGTGCAAGTTAAAAATTCCAATTTATTGATTTAATTAAACATCTTAAGTTGCAAACATTTTTTAATGAGTTGTCCTGACATCTTAATGTTGATAATTACATCAACATAATATTGTGTGTAACTTCAACTTAAATATCTATGTTAGTTTGTTTAAAACATTATTTAAGTTGTACTAACTCAATGTAATTAGGTCCATAACTTCATTTTTCAAGTTCACGTTTCAGGTTCCCAGCATGCTTTGCATGTGACTGAATAATGAGCAGTAATGTAAAAATAAACTCCTATTTTATGTATTTCTATTCAAGATCAGAACAGGAGAAGATTTATTAATGTTCAGTGTTCTGTTCTTTTGGTATTTAAAAGTGTTTCTGTTATGTTGGTGGTTTTTAAGAGATTACCATTGTGCTGAGGAGTAGAGCATCTGCTTAGGTTGAGAACAGACTCACTGGGCATTGTCTTATATGCTGTTTCAATCAGAAAGCATTTGGCTGAAAATACTAAAAGATAGGTTTCCTGACAGCATTAAGTATTGTTTCATAAAAAAAATATATATATTTTAGTAGTTTTTGTAACCAGTGTCCATGATTGAATCAAATTTAAAACAATGTGAAAAAAACAAGTTAGAACAACTTCATTTTTATGAGTATTCAACTTAATAAATGTTAGTTTTAACACAATTTTCTAAGTATATAGAACAACATATAGTTTATTGGTTGAACTTAATTTCAGAAGAAATTGCCTTAACTAATAAGAATTGATGCAACCTGTTGCATAATTTTTTTGTTGTTGCATCCAAACAATATTTTTTACAGTGTATTTTGCAACACTTCCAAAGTAAAATGTCCAGCGAGTGGTGCTAAAAGCACATTCAGTTTTATCCAAAACAGATGTCAGTAAATCTGGCAATGTTTTATGTTAGTTGTTGTATGTATTAGGGCAGTTCTGAAGTGAAATGTCCAGAGAGTGACACTAAAAGGTTAATGCTCTATTGTGTTTTAAAATTACATACACATTAAACCCTACTGTAAACCCAACCGACTGTGTTAACAAAAGCAATGGTGAGATAAAATCCCATTTCTTGAGGAAACCATGCTACTTTCTTCTTACTTCATACCTGAGCACATCACATCATATATGCAATGCTGTACCGGGTGCGCTACTGAGCAAGTTTACTATGCCAGAAAAGCCATACATATTGAGCTGGTTATGTGATGCAAATGTCAAAATGTAGTAGTTTATAAATCATGCACAATCATGTCATAGTGTTATGTTGTAAGGTCTTAGTATTGTGCAAGATTACCGTGCTGAAATAAGACTTTATTAAATTATAATCTGCCACATAATTATAATTTATGCGAAAAGCAGCTAGGTACAAAGACCCATTTAAAAAGTATATTATTATTATTATTATCAATTTCAATAATAATTTATTTATTAATTTAGAAATTAAATAAATAATAAATAAAAATGTGGTTGGTGTCACAACTCGTAGGAGCCAGGGAACGAGGAACTCTTCAAAGAACATAGATTTTATTAAACCAAACTCAGGGAACACTGGAGACACAGACAACACGGATTGACGATCAAGACCGGACACAGAGGCAGACACTGGGGAAAACTAGATAATTAATCACACAAGGCTGGGGACTAATAAACTAATGAGGAGAACGAGAACAGAAAACAGACCAAATATGGGAAGGAGGGGAAGGGAAACACAAGACATGGGGAACACAGGTCTGACATTACTCCCCCCTAACCGTACAACATCCAACGCGGAGGGGGGGTGGGCGCTCTGGAGGCCTCAAGGGACACGGAGACAGGACAGGAGGCCTCCAGGGTGGCGCCCGTTCCGGGACCCACGGCGGAGCGGGGAGCTCGGGCGGCCATGGCAGAGCAGGGAGCTCGGGCGGCCATGGCGGGTCTTGGGGGCGCTCAGGAAGCGCGGACTCTTGGGGGTGCTCTGGAAGCGTGGACACTGGAGGGCGCTGTCGAGGAGCGGGCACAGGAGGGCGCTGTCGAGGAGCTGGCACTGGGCTTGGGTGAGCAGTGACCGGCAGGCTTGCCATACGAACCTTGGCCACGAACGGCCGCATCAATTTCCCTGCAAACGGCGGGCTTGAGGGAGCCGCGAACGGCGGCATGAATTTCCTCGGCAGGTGAGGAAGAGCCACGGACGGCGGCGGGCTTGCGGGAGCCGTGAACGGCGGCGGGCTTGCGTGGGCCATGAACGGCGGCAATACCAGCTCTATCAAAACTTCTAGCAAACCTTTTTTTTTTTTTCTCCGGTTCTTTTCAACATACTGTGGCTTCTTTATTTCTTTATTCTTTATTTGTGACCACGCTAATTTGCGCTGCGCTTGTTATATTGTGTTGGTCGATATTTAAACGAGATGTTGCGTCTGTTTTCTTTAATTTGCACATTGTTAGTAAATCACCCGCAGAAATTTCCTCTCCCCTTGGCACTTTTTTGGTATTGTGCTCTCGCGCTAATTTTCCCTATGTTGTAAAACTGGCCCATAATATTTAGTTTTATTTGTTGAGTTTTACTGTTATTTTAATATAAATCTTAATTAGATAGAAATAAGAAATGTAATTTAGTTAATCGTTGTTTGATATCATAATACCTCTGAATATTTATAAATATTTTTTGTATTACTAATTAATTAATTAACCCATCAGTATTGGTGCATCCCGTCTGTGTTCAAATTCCTTTCAAATGCAATTCTTTCTTTATTTTTTTTTTTCACACTTCTTTTCAGTTGCGGCCTGAAATGAAGCCAGTTCTGTATTTTTACATCCTGAAGTGTGTGTGTTTTATTGCGTGCACGCTCTGACAGGCAGTCTTCATCTATCCCAGCCTGCTTCATCATGTCCCTGATCTCCTCTGTGCCTGACTTCACTCTTTCTTTCCTTTCAAACAGCATTTCCCCTTCCTGCTGGCCTCTGGTGGATGAGAGATGAGAGAGAAAGATGTTGAGATGCTGCCGATGGGGAGAGGAATGAAAAGTAATGTGAAAGTTGGCCCGGGCAGGAAATGAATGAGCGGCAACAGGAAGTCATTGATGGGAGAGGAAAAAGGGGCATCCATAAAACGGTAAACAGCGAAATGACGGAGTGAGAGAGAGTGTTAAAGATGAAAGACGGATGAATGGACAGAGAGAGGGAAGGGAGAAGTGTTTGTCCTGCCAGCACGCAGCGCTAAGCAGATGAAGATAAATGAGTTGTGTGGATGTGGATGCAGGCCGCAGTAGAGTCATTTCATTCTAATTAGCGCTCTCTTACCGCTAGCACTGCCGCGAACGCTCAGTCCTGCCATCATTCTCCATCCATATGCTGCTTCTCTGCTGTTATCAGCCCAGTGCGGTGAGAGGCACATGAACACAGTGTGATGAAGGCTTGACCCTGTTCTCACATTGCCTGACTTTTGAGTATTGTTAAAAACAAAACAAAAGTGGTCCAATGTATATTATTTATTATAAGTACATTATTTATTATTTAACAAACATAATTGAGCTCAAAACTGTTGGATAATATATAATAAAATGGATTCATAATGGATCGTTTTCATAAAATGATGGTGAACCATGTATTTACACTGTAAGAGACAGATATTATGTGTATATAATATAATGTAAAATATAAAAATGTGCATAAGGTGAAATTAAAATGAAACACAAAGCATTACTATGAACTCCTGAAGTAACAAACTGAGCTTTTATTGGATATCAATGATCAAATGATCTTGTTTGTATCCAAATAATCAAATCCCTCGCTCCCTCACTAAGACATTCCCACTCGTTTTTTCAAAACCTCTCGGAATATTTCATAATCTTTTATTAAATATCACTTGCTCTGCCTCTGAAATTACTCTCCTTGTCTGACGTCACCCTCTTATTTTGAAACCCCTCCTTTCCAACCACCTGACATCTTTCCAGTCAATTCCCGACAGACACAATCAAGTCCCTCCCTATATTTTGCATCAGATTACAGAATCAAGTTTCTCGAATTGAACTTTTAAGATGGTGACCTTAATCCATCACCTACACAGACTAATTAACTAACCCAACATCTCAACATCTAATCTTAGTTAGAACGTGAAGCTGTCGGCTGCATAATAACTCCGCTTTCTGCTCTGCTTGTCGAGCGTTTGTAAGCGTCCGATGACGATACCGAAACACTACAGCCGGTGAAAGACTTAAAGAAACGTGTTCATCTTCTACAAGGGCATTATTGATTGAGGTTGAAGCAGAAAGACAGTAAGTAATTAAATGGAACAATTGCTGGGTGTAAAATTAGCCTTCATGTCGTTAGAGCTGGATGAGGAGAGGGAGGGAGGAACGAGGCCTGTCTGCGCTGACTGATGACTGAGGAGCAATTAAAAGGCGAGAGGGAGCTGGGTGGGGACGTGCCGCCTGAGCGGGATATAGATTTATCTGAGATAATGAACTTCTCACCCTCCATTGATCTGTGGGGACGGGCTGAAGGATCTGCTCCAGACCCTGAGAGGAAGACATTGCTGCGTGTGAATAACAAACTCCTCCAGACGGCCATTTTGATTGTATTGATGAACACGGTTAGAGAGGAAAGTCATCGGGCTTTCCCTTTCCCTTAATTGTATTGAATGTGCACTTAGTGTACTTCAAATCTTATACGTTTAAAACTACTTGCAGGTCATATAGTTTAAATGAAATTAAAGACCATTTAAGTGTATTCAAACAGAGATACTTTCATGAATATGCCATGCACTTTGACATGCACAATGTTTGACATTAAAGTGCACTTCAAATTATTGTGTTTTTATAATCTTTTGTTGTGCTTTAAAGAAGTACGCTTATTTTAAGGCATCGACTAACATCAGTGTTGAGGAAAGTTACTTTTAAAAGTAATGCATTACAATATTACGTTACTCCTTAAAAAGAAAACAATTGAGTTACTTACTGTAGTTAATTTTTATGAAAAGTAATGCATCACAATATTGTGTTACTCCCTAAAAAACTAAATAATTGAGTTACTTACTGTAGTTACTTTTTAAGAAAAGTAATGCATTACAATATTGCGTTGCTCCCTAAAAAAGGTAATAATTGAGTTACTTAGTTAAATTTTTTTGAAAAGTAATGCATAACAATATTGCATTACTCCCCTAAAAAGTTAATAATTGAGTTACTTAGTTACTTTTTATGGAAAGTAATGCATTACAATATTGCGTTACTCCCTAAAAAAGTAATTAATTGAGTTACTTAGTTTTTATGAAAAGTAATGCATTACAATATTGCGTTACTCCCTAAAAAAGTAAATTATTGAGTTGCTTAGTTACTTTTTATGAAAAGTAATGCATTACAATATTGCGTTACTCCCTAAAAAAGTAAATAATTTAGTTACTGTTTATGGAAAGTAATGTTTTACATTACTTTTGTGTTACTTTTTCTCATCTGGGCTGAGCTTGCTTGTTTGTTTTTAATGTAAAAAAAAAATTGGCAAATGTGAAAGAACCTTCGATTTCTCTCAACATGAGGACAGGACAGCTGTCAGTCAATACATGGGAAACAAAGTATTTGAAAAAAGTAACTCAGATGTTTTCTTGTAAATTAAAAAGTAGTGTGTTACTTTACTAGTTACTTGAAAAAGTAATCTGATTACGTATCTTGAATTACTTGTAATGCAATACTCTATTCACTGACGAACATACCAAAGCACATGTAAAGTACTTGATTATAATTTAATTTTAGTGTGTTATTTGGTATTACATTTAAAGTTAATATCTGTTAAAAGTTCTAAATTGTCAATTCATTGTTACAAATCTGTAATTTTTTTTATTTATTTTTTTTTATTTTATTGTAATGCACCACATACAAGTTTCAAAAGAAATGACATTTGAGTGTATTTTAGTTCACCATAAATGCTTGTCAGTACATCCAGCTGTACTTTGTGTAGCCATATTTCATACTTCTCTTTCACAAGGGTCAACATGGCAATATTTCAATATTTCAGTTGGTAAATATATATTACACCTCGATACATTTTGTTAGATTTACATTTACATTTACATTTAGTCATTTGGCAGACGCTTTTATCCAAAGCGACTTACAATTGGGGAATACATAAAGCGATTCATCTTGAAGAGGCAATCAGACAGAGGAAGTGCTCGTAACACCAAGTCTCAGTCATTGTTCAAATAAGTACAAGCTAGCAAGGGAAGGGGAGAAAGATAAAGGGAAAGTTTTTTTTTTTTTTTTTTTTTTAAGAACAAGTTTAGGATGAAGTCAAGTAGTGCCGAAAGAGATGAGTCTTCAGTTGTTGCTTGAAGATTGACAGGGATCCAGCATTCCGGATAGGGGTGGGAAGATTATTCCACCATCCAGGAATGGTGAATGAGAATGTTCTGGAGAGTGATTTTGAGCCTCTCTGTGATGGTACCACAAGGCGTCGCTCACTAGCAGATCTCAGACTTCTGGCGGGGATGTAGATTCGTAATAGTGAGTGGAAGTAGGAGGGTGCTGAGCCTGTGGTCGTTCTGTATGCAAGCATCAGTGTCTTGAACTTGATGCGAACTGCCACTGGTAGCCAGTGCAGTGAGATGAAGAGAGGTGTAACATGGGTTCGTTTGGGCTCATTGAAGACCAGTCGTGCCGCTGCATTCTGAATCATTTGTAGAGGTTTGATTGTGTTTGCTGGAAGACCAGCCAGAAGAGCATTGCAGTAGTCCAGCCTAGAAACGACAAGGGCCTGGACAAGAAGTTGCGCAGCATGCTCTGTCAGGAAGGGCCTGATTTTTCTGATGTTGTGTAGTGCAAACCTGCAAGATCGAGCAGTCTTTGCAATGTGCTCTTTGAAGGTCAGCTGGTCATCAAAGATTACACCAAGATTTCTGACCGAAGTTGATGGGGTAATTATTGATGTGCCTAACTGAATCGAGAAGTCATGCTGTAGAGTCGGAGTGGCAGGGACGACAAGAAGCTCAGTCTTTGCCAGGTTGAGCTGTAGGTGATGTTCTTTCATCCATGCCGAGATGTCCGCCAGGCAGCCTGAGATCCGTGCAGCTACCATTGGATCATCTGGTTGAAAAGAGAGATAGAGCTGTGTGTCATCGGCGTAGCAATGGTAGGAGAAGCCATGTGCCTGTATGATGGGTCCCAGTGATGTAGTGTATGTGGAGAAGAGGAGGGGTCCAAGAACCGATCCCTGAGGAACCCCAGTGACCAGTTGATGTGCTTTGGATACCTCCCCTCCCCAGGCCACCCTGAAGGACCTACCGGTGAGATAGGATTCAAACCAGCGAAGTGGAATCCCAGTGATGCCCAGCGATGAGAGGGTGGACAGGAGGATCTGATGATTGACAGTGTCAAAAGCAGCAGAAAGATCCAGCAGAATGAGGACTGATGATTTGGAATCGGCCTTTGCGACTCGCAGGGCTTCATTGACTGAGAGTAGCACAGTCTCTGTTGAATGGCCACTCCTGAAACCTGACTGTTTAGCATCCAGTTTGTTGTACTGTGAAAGAAACAGTGAGAGCTGGTTGAAGACAACTCGTTCGAGTGTTTTTGCTACGAATGGAAGGAGAGAGACAGGTCTGTAGTTTTCTAAAAGAGAAGTGTTTAATGTAGGTTTTTTGAGCAGTGGGGTTACCCGGGCCTGCTTGAACGCCGTGGGGAAGATGCCAGTGTGGAGAGATGTGTTGATAATGTGTGTGAGTGCCGGTAAGAGTGTGGGAGAGATTGCTTGGAGAAGGTGAGAGGGGATTGGGTCAAGAGGACATGTTGTAGGATGGCTGGAGAGGAGAAGTTTGGATACTTCCGCCTCGGTGAGGGGACAGAAGGAGAAGATGGGAGTTTGAGCAGTGGATGTGGTTGGTTGGAGGTCCTGTGTGTGTGGAGGTGAGAACTGGTTACCGATTGTTCTAGTTTTGTCTGTGAAAAAAGTGGCAAAGTCGTCAGCTGTTATAGAAGTGGTGGGCGGTGGTGGAGGGGGACAGAGGAGAGAATTAAATGTTCTGAAGAGATTACGCATGTCTGGAGCGCTGTTGATCTTGTTGTGGAAATGTGAGGATTGTTTTTAGATACACTAAAAACAAGAGAAACAATTTGTCGGAGGAATAATACAAATGTTTTTCCAGATATATCTTATCAAAAGAAGCTCACTCTGTAACTTTTCTGTCACTTCTGGCCTAATGGATCCACTGGTACTTGTTAACACTGTTAAACAAAGCTGACAGTGATTGACATAAATTGAAAGATGGACTGCAACACAACACATGGCATTCTGTGGGTTTCACCATAGCGGTTAGATCTGTTTTTAAATCTTCACATGTGGTTTCATGCATGTTGAATTAAGCCCCAGGGCCTCGTGTATAAAGCTTTGAGTAGATTTCATCCTAAAATGTACACAAACGATTTTACATTTATTTTTATACTATATGTACCACATGCATGCCAGAGACTATAGGCAAAGTTCAATGAAATAAATACCAGTTAGCTGATGGTTGTGCATACATGTGTAAGCCTTACTCTCCAATCCAACTTCTTCCAATATATCGTAGATTAATTGTTTTTTCATAAAACTATATGCATATTGAAATAATGAAAGATTAATTTTACCAATTCTTTTATATTTGTACTTAATTTATTTATTTGTTTCACCACAGTGTCATTTCTGCGACAATTTAACTTTAACAATTGTGTGTTTAATAACATTCTGTGATGGAAATGATATTTTAAACATTCAAACATATTTTGGAATACATTTTTAGAATGTACTCTTATTTTTTATTACTTTTGAAATAAAATATACATATTATTATTATTATTAATAATATTGTTGTTGTTGTTGTGATTATGATTATTATTATTATCATTATTAGAAGTAGTAGGGATGATAGTATATGGTTGCTAATACTCTGTTCACCTTTGATATTTACCTTGATTACCCCTGATATTTATTCATTCATTCATTCCCCCATATCATTATATCATTTTCTAACACACACACACACACACACACACACACACACATATATATATATATATATATATATATATATATATATATAGGCTATATATTTTATGGATTTTCATGCTTGAATCTTGAAAGTCTAGTTTTAAGACAAGGGTAGAACAGTAAATTATTAGTGAATATATGTTCCCTAATCTGAAGTGTCACCGAAACTTGTATTACCATTATAAACCATAACCATAAACCATTATAAATACTGACTGTGCTTCAGATGTGTGTTGTTTGAGTGTACAAGCAGTTGATCTCAAGATAACCCTGCCAGAAAGAATTCAAGAGAAGCTTGTTTATATTTGTGGTTTAGCTGCTAGTTTCTGGAATCTATCAGGAAAATATTTCACGAAGGAGCAACTCTCCATCATAGCAATGAGATCATACAAACGTCTGTCTTCATCCCACACAGTTCAAGAGCAGTACATTTCATATGTAAATTGTATGCGTATTAATGCAGGAACATAATGCTGAAGTCATGTAACTTTGACTCAAAAATTGAATTGAGCAGCAGTGATTCACTGAGAAAACTTGCTAAGCATATGTTGCTTTCTTGTTAAACTTCATATCTGGGATCAGCTGGCTAAAAATGCATTGCAGAATGGATGGATCAGAAGAGTTTTCCATGAGCGTACTGACATTTAAATGATCTTCATTCAGAGAAATGAACTGGAATCAATTTTCTGGTTTTCTCTATGACAACATTTCATATCAAATAAAAAGTGGCCTCAGTTAAGTACAATAAAACAACATTTAGTTTCCTCCCTCTGACGCAAGCAGAACTGATACATTTGGTCCCCACTAAACCAATTTACTCCACACGGCATACATCATTCATGAATCTCCTATACGATGTCTGCTGAGTGTGACAGTAGATCTGTACAGCATCATAATGATGCAATATGTCCATCATCTTCCTTACATTCACACACACACTAGTTAACCTCACCACCTCTATATCTCCCAAATACGGATCCCAAAATAAACCTCAGGTGCCCAGAGCTCTGAGACTTATGAATATTGCAGGTTCCACAACATTAATTATTAATGGGAACAAGTATGAAGCCTCGGAGAATGTTGAACAAACAAAACAAGCCTCGGCGTATAGGTCAGATAGAAAGGAGAAGGGAATTAGCCCTGACAAGGTGGGTAAATTTGCGAATAATATCTCTATGCTAGCATTATCCACAGTTAACAGTGTTGGAGAAGCTACTTTGCCACTAGTCTTTTGAGCTACAAGCTAATTTGAGGTAGTTCAGCTTAAGTATAACAACCATTTTGAAAAATGTAGGAAGCTACACAACAAGCTAATGACAAATGCTAACTACTGCTAACTAAACTGTAAGTATTAAAGGGGTAATATTTTGTCTTTGTTTATTACCTTTGCACGTAGCTATAAAGCTACGCTCACAAAACATTTACCAAAGACAATAACGTAGCTCTTTTGCTATTGGTACATGAAAAAAAAAGTAGCTTGTTAAAGGTGCTGTGAGCAATTTCGGTCGTTCTCCAACTTCCTCGGCGGTTGTGTTTGATTATTTCCTCCTCACACTTTTTTGCAAAGCTATCTAAAAACAGATTGACAAAAGACAACAATGTAGTGCTTTTGCTAACACTACTTGTTTGGAAAAGTAACTTGTTATAGATGCTGTGTGCAATATCAGAAGTTTTCTTACTTTTTTAGGAGAATGTGATTATTACTTCAGCGAGCCTAGCTATAAATCTATGCAAAAACAATTTGAACAAAAACAACAATTTAGCTCTTTTGATGTTGATACATGTTGGAAAAGAGTAGCTTATTAAAGGTTCTGTGAGCAATTCAGACATTTTCTAACTTTCTAGAAGATTGTGCTTGATTACCTCAGCATGCTTCCCTTACGAAAAATAAGTTTATTCAAATGTGCTATTAGTATACTTCTTTTAAACTAAAAATAGGAAAGTATACTTTCAGTGTACATTTTATGTACTTCTCTCAGAAATGTGCTTTATGTACTTCTCAGAAATATACTTAAAATGACATTTAAGTATACCTGACTTATACTTAGAAAAAGTAAAAATTAATTTGAGCTATACTTGTGCTCTGATAATTTTTTCATTGTTATGTGGTAGGGGGCGCTATTACACATCTTATGTACGGAATTTCCAAAACACAAGCGAAGAAGAAACCGAAAAACAACAGATGCTTCCACACATACCCTGCGTCCCAGTGTGCATACTATCCACCCTGCCCAAAATAGTATTGAAAATGTCTAATATTACATAGAATTTAGGATGGATAGTATGCACATTGGGACGCAGGCACAATCTAACATGATCATCTGACATAAAACAGCATCAAAACTGTGTAAGGTTATGGAATAAAATGTTGACCCATGAAGAGGTAATAATGATTGTCAAGCTTTGGGGTTATCATTCTGAATCTAATTCATAGTTTACAAGCAGATACCCTGTTATTTCTTTTGATGTTTTGTATGTTCAGATATTCATATATCAAAATATATACACATTAAATATAGGGACATCGTAGTATACTTAAAGTATGATGTAAAGTTCACTTAAAGAAAACTTACGAGCAGGGCTCGAATTGAGGGGGGATGCGGGGGGATGGCATCCCCTGGTTGAAAAAAATGACAAAAAGCATCCCCTCTGTAAAACCACCATCCCCTTTGTATTATTAATGTTGTGTATTATGTAAAACTTATCATGCACAAGAAAATTGTCTACTTACGATAATTAATAAACTAAATAACGGCGATTGGCCAATCAGAACTTGGTACTGTAACAAGCTGCGCACAAGCTGAAGCAAGTTATCATACTTTTTCGCGCAAAATGTTTCAAACGCAACATTTGAAGTTCTTTTAAAAAAAAAAATCCTTGATTTTTCCTTGATTTGAATTTAAAGACATCCCATGACATAATGCTATTGTGCTGTATGTGTGACTGTGAGGGACTGAGAGACGATAAGCTGACAATATCCGATTTTTCAAAAAACAAACAAAAACACGTTATGAGAGTCCAAAAGCATTCACTGTGCGATAAGGCCTATTAGAATGCAGTTAGACTTATAACTTCAGCAATGAAACAAAAAATACCTATGTATGAGTCTTTATGTTTTTATATTCATTGCACAAGCAATGTACTTTTCTGAATATCAGCACATGTGCACGAGCACAAATGTGCTATTAATTTTATACAACAGTGCAGAGAAACATTTGTAATCATTGCGTAAAATTTGCTTCAGGACCTCCCAAACCGACCACACCATCCGCCATGATTTTATTTAATTTATTTTTTTAACAATTCGACCACTGCTTACGAGTATATTTGCAGTATAAAACTACTAAACTAGTAGTTTACTGAGACTATACAGTACTTCAAAGTGTACTAAAATGCCACAAGTATTTAATTAGTAAACTATCAGTATACCTTCAAGTTTACTTTTAGTATAGTTGCAGTACAAACTAAAAACATAGAGGTAAACTAGTTTTGTACTCAAAGTTTACTTCTGTTATACTTAAAGTATACTTAAAAGTATACCTTTATATACTAGAATGTGGGCCAATTTAGTCCCAAGGAGCATTGAAATAGTACACTTACAAGTATACTACCAGTACACTGATATTTGTATACTTACTACATAAAGTATACTTAAAAATATACTTGAACTTTACTTAAGTATACTTAATAAAATGATAAAAACTTGAAGTATACTCTTTTTTTGGTAAGGTTTGCTGTGAAGCTACATGAAAACAATTTGACTGAAGACAACAATGTAGCACTTTTGCTAATGCTATTTTGGAAAATAATTTGTTAAAGGCTCTGTGAGCAATTTTAAAAGTTTTATAACTCCCTGGACCTAAGCAAAGAAGTCTGTAATTCCTTAAAGAAAGAAGATTGTCTTTGTGTCTTAAGAAAAAAAAAATGGTGTTATCAGTTTGTGTGGCAGTTCTTGCTGAACACTTGCTGATCAAAATTAATATTAAATAATTTGCACTCCATTGTTCTTGCGCTCTGTCTAGAGTGAATGCATTTTATTGAATTTTTGTGAATTTACTATGGCCACGGACACTGAAGCTAAATTTGATTGTCAGTGCAATAAATCACATCTTTGACTTATTAGTGTTGCCAGATCTTGTTAGGGGAAAAAACTAAAAGAAACAAGAATGGCAACCAGCACATACGATGCAAATCATCACAGTTTCTAAACTGAGTTCTCAAAATAGTAAAATATTTTAATAAAAGTTTTTGGGAATACAAAATATTCCCAATTTTAAGAATGTTTCATGAATCTGGCCCCAGATGTCAGCAATCAGAACATAAACCAAACTAATTGATCTCAGAATTTATAATCTGAGCTATTTTTGCCCTAATGAATGCAGTTTTTATCCACTATTTTTACTTTTTCTCAATCCATCCTGTGTGCGCTTGTTTTTTGGTACGCAGAAAAGTAGACAGAATCTTGGTAGATGGAAAAGTGGCATTTCTTATGAATGATTCAGTTCTTTGCATGAAACTGTCCTCTGACATCTGTGACGCCTCAGATGGGAGCCATATCAGAACGGTTCCTCTCTCTCTCGCTCCCTCGCACGATCACTTTTACACTCTCGTTAAAGTCTTTCCTGGTCTCAGGGGAAGTGCCTCCTGTTTTATACTGTCACAGACGCAGGCAGAGAAAGCAGCGTGCCCCATTATAGCTGTCAGAAAACGTGGAGAGCACAGCGTCATTGCAGTCGATGACTACTGAGCTGAAGGAGACCGAGGTACGAGGAGCAGCTTTGCTGTTGTCGTTATCACATTTCAGGTGGAAGCACACAAAGACGTGACGGTCTGTCGGTGTAAAACTGTTTCCGTTTCATTTTATGTCCAGTAAAGTACTGCTGTCTGATCTGGACTGAATGCAAACACACATACACGCACACCGATAAACTAGGGCTTGCTCAGAATTTAAGGGGCTGTTTCCACAACATTGTTTTCAACTAGAAACATAGAAAACTTGTGTTTTAGTCCTTCGTTTACATGACAATGCATTTAGGAGCCTGAAAATGCAAACTTTTGAAAACGGGTGAATAAATGTAGTACAGTAGCATGTGTGTGATACAGTTTTGCATGTGTATGAGCCTGTTTACAAACCTGTTGTCCAACAAAGATATCTTTTATTGACATGCTTTTTCTCCAAATTAACTTAATAACATAGTCGAGTGTTTGAAATACTTCTTTTTGTGACCAGACGTGGTTTCATATTACAGAATGATAGTATTATATACAGTGATAAAGGCGAAATGTCGATTAGCATTGCATTATAAATATACTTTCCTTATAAAAAAAATACCAAAGATTGCTTGAAGAACACAGAAAAACCATATATTTTGTGCAATCGTATGTTTATTGTCTTCAAATTAAAAAAAATCTCTATCTCTTTAATTCAGCGATAACTTGATACCTTTGTCCATATTAGGGATTTCCTGGAGCGTGGTCAGTAGTATTACTTCTGCTATGGATATGTGGAGTTTCTGTGCAAGAGCGCCCTCCGGCTTCCAGTATGAATTAAACAGTCATTACATTACGTGTGTACTCAGTAATGCTCACAACACCCTATTTTGGGTAAAAATAGGAAAGATAATACTTTTCTCTAAAGAAACAGGATTTCCTGAATTATCGTCATTGATATCGTTATCGCAATATATACCAGAAATATTGTGATATACTTTTAAGCCCATATCGCCCATCCCTAATGTGTGCAGACTCATAGTGTTTCTTTACAAAGTGACATCGCCATCTACTGGCCTGGCATGAATAATACAGCAAGTTTTCATATGAAACTGCATAAAAAATTGCCACTAATTGAACAAATACATAAAATAGTTACATTTTCTCTCGAGTTTGGTTTGGTGTTGTAGGTGGTTGCCAGGGAGTTGCTATGCAGTTACAAAGGTGTAACCTAAATATGTAAATGTAATTGAAAGGAAAATGTAATTGCTCAGAAGTTGATCTTTCATCATTCAGGAGACTCTAAGTTCTGTCATGACAGCTCTCGGAGAGTTCAGCATGGTAATACACATGACAATGTTAATGTGTTTGTTCTTGGCGGAATAGATCTGGTACACTGCTGCTGCTATGAAAGAGCAAGTACTGAGACTTGCTGCTGCCAGTACATCCACAGACATGCTGCTGTGAGCATGCAGGAAATACTGCTGATGCACATATAACATAAATGAAATAACTCCCTTATACTATAACATACATATAATCACACTGTAGCAGATATATACAGGTGGAGCTGGGGAGGTAGAGGGTTTCTGAAGCACACTGCAACTGCTACAGCAAGGACTAGCCAAGTATTTTAATGTTGAGCAGCGAGCTCATTGGCTGCTGATGTGAAAAGGAACCAATCAGCTGACCAATGTGAATGATGATGTCCTTATATCAGATTGAGTTAGAACCTATCGGCCTGCGCCATCTAGAGTTTAATGACAGAACTTTGTATTTATGAATGGCATAGCTCATATAATATGGACTTGAAAGAATATGATGAGAAATAAGAGAGTTCATATTGAGATTCTTAATGCAGATCTGGCATCTTGGCGAATCTGAGAACTATGTGAGATATAATTGAAATGCTTGAGATTTCCAGTGTCTTCTCAGGAAAAATAAATAAATAAAAGTTTGTTGGTATTAACATTTAACTCAGTGTTTGGCAACCTTTCTGAAAGCTTCTCTCAGCCTATGTGTAAGTGTAGTTGAGCACAGGCGGCGTAACAGGTGTCTTTACTATGATTTTCATTCTGAATTATTAATCAGGTGCTTTCACCTAAAAAGGAGCCCCCATCTCGTTAATAATGGAGCAGGTTTTTCTGCATGGTGAGGGGGGCTTAATTATTTAAGAGCAATATAAGCTTGCCAAGAGGTTAATAGGACCTTTACTGGTATGAAACCTCAGGCTACGTGTGGAGAGGGTCGGCTGGATTGATGACGGAATCTTGGCACGGCGGTGTGAGGAGGCTGGGACTCGAGGCAAGAGGGCAGAAAGCCCGGGCACCTGGGGGCCGTTTGAGAGAGGAGGGAAAAGAGCTCACAGTCTATTCTTGAGGAACTGATGTTTTAGGGGGAAGTTCACTATGAATCGTTTATCTGCACACGCTGTGTGTTGTTTTAGCACTCAGATCACTAAAGGAATTATGTAACTCTCAGATAGCTGTGTGAACACGACGTTTAACACAATTTGCACTGCACAATTCCCCATCTTGTAGTTTTTGTTGTAGAGGATACAGTAGACTAGTGACAAGAAGTGGACAGTGAGTTGTTTGGCTCAATGAATTCATAAATACATACATACATTCATACATACATACATACATTAAATAAGTTAAAATACATTTTATAAACAAACATAATAATAATATTAAACTAAACTGACAAAAAACACTAACTCAATAAATAAGAATGATTTTATGATTTAACAAATGTTTCTGTTGTGTCACTTCAGTGATGTAACTGGTAGTCATGTGTTTGATCCAACTTCGTTCCTCATTTAGTTTTAGGCTCATAAAGGCTCATTTAGATTTACTAACTTATGTTTACTAGAATAAGCACAATGAACTGAAATAAAATCAAAGAACAGAACTAGCAAATTTATCAGTCAGTAAAAATGGGGGGGGGGGTTACTGTTCCATTTGTTACCATTAGTTAATTCATTAGTTAACATAAACTAAGAATGAAAATTACTTTTAAAACATTTTGTTTAAAAAACTGTAATTGTTTGTAAAACTATAATAATTTCAAAATATATAAAAGTGTACAAAAATATGCTTCAATATATTTGCATAAATATATGCTCAACAATATATTTTTTGTATATTTTTGAAAAATATATTTTAAACTATATATTTCAACTGAAGAAAATACATGTCACATTTGAAGAAAATTGTTGTTGTCTATAACACATATATATATATATATATGTGTGTGTGTGTGTGTGTGTGTGACATTATATATATATATATATATATACAGTGTATATATATATATATGTTATATATATATTTTATTATTTTTTTTTTATTTTTTCAAATGTCCTTCTTTATTGTAAAGTGTTACCAAATGATTATGATTCAAGTTCATTTTATGAATTGAAGTATATTTTTCAAGTATACTTTATATAGTAAGTATACTAGACTCAATGTGTTAGACTATTATATGTCCAGCTGTAATATTTCAATACTTCTTGGGACTAAATTGGCCTACCTTCAATTTAATATGTTTAAGTTTGACAGTATTGGACTTTGAGTATACAACTAAGTTTTTTGTTTGTTTGTTTGTTTTTTTGCACCTACACTGTAAAACTACATTACTAGTCAGCTTGTAGGTATGTTTACTAGCTGTATAATTCTAGCCCACATTTTAGTATGTGATAGTGCACCTTGAAGTATGCTACTATGCTAACTGGTGTGCAGTTTTTGTTTTATTTTTAAAGTGGTCCGCCATCTAAAAACATTGGAGAAACATTTTACAGTACACTACCACAGTCTGACATACTTTACTAGGAGAGTAGCATCACACAAACTGATCCAAGCTCCACTTTTTAAGATGCCCGAATGAGCTTGAATGGATATACGCCTATTAAACACTATTTTCCATCATTTGATCATTATTTTATGAATTACTGCTAATGCTCTTGTAAATAAAACTCTGTTTACTGCCTGCAGGATGTAAGAGTACAATAGCATTTGCATAGAAATAAGGCATGTTTTCTCTGAAAATAATGATGGTGACTTTATTCGAGTGCTTACACTAAATTGTGGGTGTTTTGTGTCTAAGACAAGTGCTTTGCTCTGAAATTAGGGTGCCATTTTTCCCGGACGCGTCCTGGCCAGGATTTCTATATTGCCTAAAATATCTAGGTTTTGGCTTTGTTTGCGTGCGGTGTATGACATCGGTTCCTTATGTTATCGAAACACCCTCGAGGTACTTTGAATCAAAGCAATATAGAAATCCTGGCCAGGATGCATCTGGGAAAAATGGCACGTATGGTCACCCTACTGAAATCTCTCTCACTGAAATGGCTGTTCAGTAAATTCACCCGTTATTGTGGTTAGAGATGACTGGATATTGAGAAGGCTAGAAAATAAACTGTATTCTGTAGTGCATGCAACATGGCCAGAAAGAATCTATGGATGGTTTTCCATATTCTCTGAGGACAAATCAGTGGAATTCCACAGAACGCACACTCTAAAACATGAACCTTCACCATTGTTAGTTCTACTGGGTTCCATCTTTTCTGTTGTTCTCAACAAATTTGTGAAAGTGAGTTAATTTCATTCAACTTGCTCTTAAATGAACTCTGGCTTTGTTCAAATTAAAAGTTTGTCATGACTAAAAAATCTTTAAAAACTGTGTGGACATTGTTGGATTATATTTAAATTAAAATAATTGTTTACACAATGTGTTTTGTTAATAAATAAATGTGTCAACATAGATTGAACATTTTTATACTCTGGGAAGGAAAAAAAGAATAAATAAACATAACTCAACATTGTTAGTTTTACAGAATCCTCTCTTCTGTTCTGCTCAATTTTTTTTAAACAATGCAATAAGTGAGTTCTTAAAATTAAAAAGATTGTGTATTTTTAACTGAAAGTTTGTTTTAACAGAAAATGTCATTATTAGTATTTAGTATTAGTATCTGTACTGCTCAACAAATTAGTGTAACTGACTTTCAATGAAATATAAGCCTTTTTAATTCAAAGTTTGCTATGGAAAAAAATGTCTCAGGAAGTTATATTTGCATTCAAACATTTTTTTTTCATTATGTGTTTATTAATTATTATATACATATATTACATAATTATTATATAAAATGATCTATGTAGATTGAACATAAATAAATATAGTTTGAAACTTGGCTAAGTTAAATAAGACAAAATGTTGATTATTAAGTCTTGCATTACTAACTTTAAATGCACTATAAATTACATATGTTCTAATAAACTTTAAATAATTTTAAAGGAGTAAATCATACACACACACAAACACACACACACACAGAGAGAGAGAGACACACAACACACACACACACACACACACACACACACACACACACAGAGAGAGAGAGATACACACAAGTGAACTGCATATCTAAATGCAGATGATTCCAATTCATGCAACCACTTAAAATAAAACTTAAAATAAGTAATTACATATAAAATAGATAAATTCAAAAGCACGTTTTTCAGTGCATTTATATATTAAAATAAATGCACTGTCATAGATGTTTTTTTAGTTTTTATATATATATATAAGCATTACTTAAAAGCCAACTTGTGATTGCATAAAGCAGCTGAATCAAATAAATATAGTTCTCAAAAGTATGAGTTTGACTCTCAAGCAAAATCCACAATGCACTGTTTGTTTGTGGTCTGGTTGAATAGTAATGCAGTCGGTTACGTCACCGTACCCCTCTCAAGTCAGATGCCAAATGGTTTTATTACTTGAAATATTAAATAAACAAACACACTGAAAGCGTAGAACTTTCCAATGCTGTGCATTTCTGCAGGCACAGTTTCCACACAGGCCCGATAATTACACTACACAGCCAATTACTGTATTTATGAAGGTGCGATGTGTTAATTTCGTTCCCGGCACCTTTCGGCATTCCTCTGAGCCTGAATAATGGCTTAACCAACATTTATCTGGGCATCCATCCACGTTTCTAATCACTCGTCTCTGCTAGCTCTCACACGCGGGTGAATAATTCTGTCCCACCATCTTTCATTCCTAAATGACCTACTGATCTCCTCCATTCATTATGCAATATATGGGAGACAGAATTTAACTATCCATGTCCATTAATAAGAACATTACACATTAAACGATCTCATAAATGTTAATTAAATTAAAAGTAGACTATGCCGGGACGATTATTCACGAGGTTAACTAGGCATAAAGTTTCAAACTTTGCTTTTTGAGGTCCGAATAAGTCACGTCGTATTGTAATCACAGTTGTTTAAGAGGAGACTTTGTGTTTTTAAAGCAAGATACCCAGGTGAATAGGGTAAAAATAAATGAACAAAAATGACAAGAATTTTAAAAACTTTTACAAATAATTAAGTTATCACCATAATTCTCTAATTTAATGATTACATTAAGAATTGCAAACTTTTAAGTTTAAAATATTTCTGAAAAGCTGTTTACTACTTAAATGAGGCATGTGGACTAATCTGCGTAAATTTCCAGAAAATAAATCTGAACATTGGATAAAGCCAGATTCAAAATTCTCATTTAATTTTGTTGACATATTAGAGTTAAAAGTTTTTACTGAGGGAATTTTTGATATCTCTTTTTATCATTTCATAAACCAGAAAATACCATCAACATTATTTTCACCATGTTTTAAAGACTAAACTGATGTATAAAATCAGGTGAATTATATACGAACAAATCCCTCTGTAAAAACCTTCAGAATATAGACTGGAATATAACCGTTTAGTTTGGTTTATGTGAGTGCAACTGAAGTTGAGAAAAAACTCATTTTGAAAAAAATGTCCTTTGAAAAATGTATATTGTAATTGAAATCTACAGATGCGAATAGATAAATTGCAATAATAAAATAAACCAAATGATATATGAACAAATCCCTCTGTAAAAACCTTCAGAATATATGCTGGAATAAAAATGTAAATGTTGGTGTATTTAAGTACTACTGAAGTTGAGAAAAAACTCATTTTGACAAAAGAAGGCCTATAAATATATGTATTGTAATTGAATTCTACATACGCAAATAGATAAATTGCAATACAATAAACACTTAAAAGTCTATGTTGCTTGTTCTCTTTCAACTAGTCTGAAAAAAAGTTATGAAAAACCAAAGAGCCCCAAATCTCAAAAAACAACCTAAAAACATAAAGACCTAATAGACACACGGAACGGTTTTCTCTCTCTCTCTTTAAAAATGATTTCTACATGCACTAAACCTGCTCATGACAGTGAGTCTGCATTTGTGCAGGTATTGTGACTTAAAGTAGATGATTAGAAATACTGCAGCGCCCCCTACAGATCAATATATCCACCTATATTTAACAGGAAGGCTCTCTGGTAAATAAAGCAAAGGAAGCAAGTATTCAGATTCTTGATTGGGGTTAAAATTCGAATGTCCCCTGACAGAAGTCAAGACTCGGCGGCGCTTGCCAAATCATTAAAGCATTCATGAATGTAATGGGCCAGTCCTAATCTCAAATGCTATCAATGAGGCCATTATATCCAGTGCCATTGTGCATGTTTTAGCAGGCAGATAAAAGCACAAATTACAGCAAATTACAGATTTCAAAAAGAGACGGAAATCCCAAACTTGTAATGCAATTGTGATTTTGTAAAGCTTTTGTCCGGTTTAAAAAGAGGGGGGGGGGGGGGTTACATCTGTCCACTTGCAGTCCAAACCACAAGTCAAAATCTCTCATGTGTGGAGCCCAAATGAGCCTGTTGTTTTTGGGATTGGTTTTGTAGAATTTCCTCTTTTATTTAAAATATATATTAAAATCTGTCAGGTGTGGTAATGACCAGTGAGGTAAGAAAATCTATATCCTACTAGTTTTGGAAAGGAAAAGAAAGACAACCTCCACGTTTACATTTGAAGTGAAGGCTCCACAAGGCCCTCGGGATCTTGCTCATGTTTTTGTATTATCATAAAGCAATCCCATAATTCTCTGTCAGAGCCTCAGTCCAAACCATGTAATCACAGTGGAATTATGCTTTTTATTTATTATATTTTGATTGTAATAGGTTGGAGGCAGGGCCTTATGAAAATGGGCCCCAACATTGTAAAAACATAAACATTTTTATTTTTTTTATTTAATAAACAAACATAGAACCACTGCAACAAGATAAGTGGTTTATTTATTTTTATGAGAAAACACTAAAAATAATAATAACAGTATACATAACTTTGTATGAATCTGTTGCTCTGCATTAATATTTAATGCAAACAAACAACAACTGGGGTTATTAAAACTTTTTTCTTCTTCTTCCTGTTTTTTGTTGTAAACGTATGCAGTATAACTACAGAAGAAGAAAAAACAGGTTATTGTTAGATAAAGGTTAAAATAGGAAATAAAGTCACATTATAACACAAAGTTGCAATTACTAAAATAAATAAATAAATAAAACTAGAGTAACAAGATATAAAAATTATAAGGTCATAAATTATAATATGTAAATTCACAATTACACAACTAGAAGATACAAAAAAAATGAATTTGCAGTTAAATGAAATAAAATATCAGGTTACACTTTATTTTAAGGTGTCCTTGTTACACTGTAATTGAGTAATATTAATTACAGTACTTACTGTATGGTTAGGGTTAGGATTAGGGTTTAGGGCTTAGGGTTACTTGCATGTAATCATGCATCATTTATTGTTATTATAATAGTAAGTACATGTAACGTGTAATAACGACACCTTAAAATAAAGTGTTACCAAATATCAATTGTAAGATATGAAGTCACAATTATGAAGCATACACACTGAATATAAAGTCACAATTGTGAGATATCACAGTTATATAAAATAAATAATCACAGTTATGAGAAATAACCTTGCAATTATAGAATGCAATGTTTCAGTTGTGGGATATAAAGTCGCAATTTAAAAAAGTAGTCATAATTATGAGAGAAATTCACTGTAAAAAAAATCTATTAGAAAAAAAGCTTAAAAATATCTATCAATTAAGGGAAATAAAGTCACAATTACAAATTATGAAGTAGTAAATGTGATATATGAAGTCGAAATTACTACAAAAAAAATTGTTACAGTTACGAGAAATAAAAAATGCAATCATAAGATCTGAGGTTAAAATTATGATATAAATTCACAATAAGATAAATGAAATCACAATAATGAGATGTAAAGTCAAAATTACTGAAACATAATTGCAGATATGTAATAATAATATAAGTAGCAATTATTAAGTCACAATTACTAAAAAAGGTCACAATTATGAGACTATAGTGATCAGATATGAATTCACAAACAAGAAGCCCGAAAAGCTTTTAGTTTGTTTTACTGAATGGCTTCAGTTACTTATAAGGAATTAATTTTCACCAAAAGTATTTGCACCATCACCCACCTTGACCTCAAATGTCAGCACAGCCCTTTTTACCTTGTCATTGGCCACTAAATCAAATAAGTGCAGCTAAATTGAATCTAATCTGATCGTTTCAAAATGCGAGATGGATTTTGAAAGCAAACAGTGGCATATGGAGTAAATTAAGGGATGTTGGTTGGACTTTTTTAGAGTTAGAGTTGAAGCTGCTGGAGTTGATTCACACGGTTGGATAAATCCTGTTTCTGGGTGTAGAAGAATTTGCCAGCGACTGGTTCTTGACTGAGGGTGTGGAGTATGGCAGATGACAGGAAACTCATATATTTCTATTATCTTTGTAGAGTTGCATGACCCCATCCTTCTAATCTATTACTGAGAGTCAGTAAAGCCTCCATGTGCCAGCCAAACTTCACACAAGGTGGAATTAATCCAGATGTCCAGATATTTCCTCCAATAAAAAAGGAAATCTACTCTAAGACATGGTGTACCATTACAGGCTGGTGTGAGAAGTTTTTTAACAGTCCTAGGTAAGCCTGCAGCATTTCTGTTGGCACGCTAAGCGAGACTCAAAACTCACTGAAGGTATTGAAACCAAAATGATGTACCAAATAAAAAATGTCATTGTGCTTAAAAAAAACTATTTCTTCCTTTTGGGGGGAAAGGGTGTTCGAGGAATATAATGTAGGTCAACTGATTTTATGTTTAATTTGAGGCAACAATGGACCCGAAAGCTTACTAGCATGTGTTACTAGCATATTTTGGTGTTTTTTGTTTTGTTTTATATTTGTATCTACATGAAAGTCCAATGTTTTGTTGTTGTGGACCAGCTCACTATCATGTTTTGTAACTTGCTTTCTCGTGTAGAAAACAAAAGATATTTTGGAAAAAAATCTTTTGTTTTGTTTTGTTTTTGGACCAGCTCAAGCTTTAGCTTTGGACCAAAGTTTGCATTTTGTTTTGTTTTTCCCCTACAATGGAAGTCAATAGAGTTCAATGTTTTGTTACTTTGGACCAACTCACTATCATGTTTTGTAAGATCTTTCCCATGTGGAAAAAAAAGTAATATATTTTTAATAATATTTCACTTTTGTTTTGTATAATTTTGTTGAGGACATTTTTCTTTGCTGAATGGTAAAGCATTTCTGCCATTTCCGTGAATCCATCTGTCACAGCCCACCAAACTTGATGTGCTGCCATGTGTTTCCTGGCTACTGGCTAATGTGGCCCTCTTTGACAGCTGTTTACTATGATAAACAGTGTCTGTCAGTGGTGTAAACAGTGAAGATTTTCTTAATATGTGGCGCTTTTGCATTTGGAAACTGCACCATCTGGTGCTGTTACGTGATTTTGAAAGTTAGTTTTGATGGAGTGTATTTTGTGAATGCAGAGAGTTGCAGTACAGAATAATAACAGTGGCATCAGACTGTCAACATAGAGCGTACGCCTGACCTTTTAAGATATAGGTATACATTTCTCTCTTTTTTTGCAGAGAACCGCTGCACCTGTAATCTGAAGTTGCTTGTATTCAGTGTATTTGTTTGAGCAAAAAAGCATTAGTGCGTGGTGGATACATATGCATTTGTTATCAACAGAAATGTTGACATATCATGATGACTTTATATTCAAGGAAATGTTCTTCAGGAATTCTCAGAGGAGTGCTGTCAGAAGATGAATGAGTCATTGGCAAACTAATGTAAACAGGGTTATGAAGGCAACATGTCTAGCTGGGGCCCGTTTCAATAAGGAGGTTCAACCAACTCAGAGTTTAAACTTGAACTCAGAGTTGACTTACTCTGAGATGGGAAACTCTGAGTTTTCGGTTACAGAACAGCTGAATTGTGTTAGTTTACTCAACTCTAAGTAGGTTGACTCTGAGTTAAGCGCGTGCACCACCACTATGAAAAGTCATGATCAGTGGAGCTCCGAAATTACGATTCACCATGGCAACAGCTCCCGCCAAAAAGACGTCAGCGTGCATACTTCCATCAATGCCTAACTTTAATTCTTAATAACTGTTATAATATCAGAGGTGAAAACTGTAAATTATTGAAATAATATTCATTTTAATGGTATCCCATGGCCACAAAAAAAAGAAAAAAAAAGAAAAAGACAGAAAGAAGAAAAAAGAACATGGCAGCAGCTAAAAATGAAGTCTGAAAACACAATTCAATCACGGTAAAGCTTTAAACATGAAAGGTTCATGGGTGTAAGCTAAATGACTTTACAAACTTATGACATTAAATATCATTCAATGTCTATTTCAATGCGCTGCAGCTTTTTCCACATAGTCTAACACTCGTTTCACATAATTAAATATTCTCTAATCCAACCTGTTACATTTCTTAATTAGAGTAATAAAATTAACTACTGACTTGTTGACAGCAAGAAGGCAGAGGGAGAACCTGCAGCAGCACCACTGACAGATGAAGAGGAGATGCTCAAGTATTGGAAGATTTCTAAAATCCAAAAATAAAAAGAATAACTTTTGCTTTTGTATTAGGAAATAAAGATGACCAAATTGTGAATAATTAGTTTATTTAACAGCTGTTGTGGTGGTTACGGCTCGCACTACCGATCTGGCATCCTTCCATTCCATACAGTAGGCCTAATTAGTTTCATTTTCAGAAGGTGCGATGGTGGGGATATGCTTGTCATCAATGCATCCAACAACACTGGAAATCCTGAAGGAAATTCTGATTATTGGGTTACTTCTTTATCATTTATCAGATTAGCCTCATTTAAACCGATTTCTACACCACTGACCTACAGTCCTGTGATACTCTTCTTTGACGGATTTGTGCCCAAGAAAAAAATTCTCAGAAAGAGCGTGAGAGTGATGCACACTTTCCTTAAAATCTGCATACAGGATTTATAATGTGCTCTGCATCTCCGATGTTTTGAAGAAAACTACCATTTAAAATAGGACCGCTCAAATAAATATGCACATGAATACGGTGTAAAAAAAATTATAATAAAATAAATAATATACAGTTTAGTCTTGTTTCCATGAAGGAAAAAAAAAACGAATTTAATTGATTTTTTATTTTATTTTGCAAATTATCTGGCAATGCGGTAATAAATTAAAAATAGCCCGTTCTTGTTTCCGTTTGCCGATTATTTTTCTTACCCTATGGAGAACACTTTTATATTTTAACAAGACTAAATATCTAGATATTTTTTATCTATAGAAAATGGATCTTAACTTAAGAATTTTTAAATATTTGTACTTGAAATAAGACAAAAATACTCAGTAAGAAAAGCAATTTTGCAGCGTGAATGAATGAATGAGGTATTAAAACATCGCTTACACTTTAAAAAGGGGAGGAGACGGAAAGAAACTCTGGGTTTACCGAAGAAAACCTGCTCCCGACCAGGTTAGGTTCACAGCATAAGTTACCACGGTAACCGACTCTGAGTATAAGTTACCTCTCTTTCTGAAACGGGCTTGACTTACCCTGCTTTCCCGGGTTTGACAAACCTCCCATTTTGAAACGGAAAACCCAGAGTTTCCCTCATTTCAGGGTTAACATACTCAGAGTTTTCACTTAACCTCCTTTCTGAAACGGGCCCCAGGTGCATTCCAGCACAGATTGTGTTGCTATTTATTTATTTATTTATTTGCAAAGAACATATATGGATATGAACAAATAGTCATATTAGAGTTATTTCTGAAGGATCATGTGACACTGAAGACTGGAGTAATGATGCTGAAAATACCATTTTAAATTCCATTTTAACATATATTCAAATAGAAAACCATTTTAAATTGTAATAATATTTTATAACAAATAAATGCAGCCTTGATCAACATGAGACTTTTTCCAAAAAACATAGAAAATCGTGTATTACTGTAAGTACAGGATGATTCAATATTTCAGTTATTATAAATGTATTATTATTTTACTCCGTCTATAGCAGAACCTAAAATTAGGTTTAACAAATAAATAAATAAATAAAATAGGGTAAACTTCTCATATGAACTTTGTTTTGTTTGTTTGTTTTTAATTCTTTGTGCATGTGTTTTGTTTTGTTTGGGGATTTGCTTTTCTGTTTTTGCTGTTCTTTTGGTGTTTTGTTTTGTTTGGGGTTTTGCTTTTTTGTTTTATTTTGTTTTGTTTTGTTTTGTATTAAAGCATTTTGCTTGAGTTTGTCACCAACATAAGACTTAACGTCTTTCCTATGCAAATAAATAAAGAAAAGAAAACTGACAAATTCACTTTATGTCGCTTTTGTATTTGGTTTATGGACTGCATCTTGTCTACATATTATAGTTATCATGACAGCAATAATTCATCAACAGCACATATGCAGATGTGTTGGTCAGGGGGGATTTTCTGCATTTTTAGTAAACAGTTCAGCTGATTATATTGTTGTAATGCTGTACAGTCCCAGTAAAGTATCCCAGTATCTATGTTTGTTGCATCCTCCACTACTTAATGCTCATAACCCATGAGGTTTGGACCATTTCTTGACGTGCATAATTTCTTTAGTGGATCAGGAGCTAAAGCAATGCAGACAGACAGCATATGCAAATAAACAACACTATCAGCGCCCACAGTTCATTCACGGCAAATTCCTCCCTAAAATCCAGTGTGCTCAGGATGTGGAGGGAAGTTCACACTGTCATCTGTGTAATTATATCATACCGTAGGTGCACTCGGAGTCTCTGGCCTCAGTTGGCACTGCGTTCAGCTCACGTCCAGCCATTTTCAGGCCGCTTGGGCTGAGGCACATGAAAACCGGACGGTCCCAGTGAGTGGGAAGTGCTGATTGAAAATTGTAAGCTCCGTTCGGGAAAGGGCACCGGGGGGACAGCTCAAAGAGAGAGCGATGAGTGAGACGCCTGAAATAAATAAGTAAAAACAAGAGAATAAAAGACAGAGAAGAGTGACACAGGGGTGATGGCTTTCCTTTTCATGGCAGACATCAAACGGACTAATGCTGAGGAGATCTATTGTGTGTTTGACACAGAGCAGGAATGAGAGAGAGAGAGAGAGAGAGAGGGGGGGGAGGAGGATTAGAGAATACTCTAGACAAGGCGAAAATGAATAGCTTCATAAAAATGTTGCCGTTTCTGAGACTTCCACAAACTAGTTAAGTCTTTAAATACGATTAAGGGTAATTATTGTTTTCAATTTTTTTTTATAAAAAATTACATTCAAATAAGAAATAAAAAGGAAGCAAAGCAAATTAAGCAAACACTTGGGGTTATGTTAATAATTAATGATTGTCGTTTTCAGCTAGTTACGTCCTTTGAGATTAAGTATAATTACTGTTTTCTTCAGCTCAACAAAGAAAATAAATATATAAACAAGTCCATAAGTACAGGAATGAAAAAGAAAGGCAAACGGGGAGAACAAAATGAGCAAACACTTGAAGTTATGGTTGCTTGCATATTAAAAAAATATTAATCTGATCACTGATTTATCAAACATTTGAGACTCCACTATTAAAGTTGATTGTTTTGACAGATGTTAGTATAGTTTAAGTTTAATATTATTCTACATAATTCTACATTTATTCTACATAATTAATATAAATATTATTTATATAATATTTTATTAGTGATGTGATTTAATCATTGCCTTTTAACCTGTGTAATTACATTTTGTTTCTAAAGTCCAATAATGTAATACAACATAGATTACATATTTATTTATTTTGTATTCACTTTTGATCCATACATTGTAAATAAATACTGCATTACTTTCCAAGAGATATGGAAGCCAAAGCAGTGATTGAATCTTCTCATATGTCCATAAACAACAGCATTTCTAGTGAAAGATAAATATCTTTTAACCTTTAAAAAGGAGGGAAAAAACCCTGGGATTAAGATACTAAATTTACATAAATACCAAAAAGAAAAATAATCTAGATAGCTGTAAATGTCTTTAACAATTGCCTTTTGTAAAATAATTCAAGGCTGTATGCAGACCTTTGTGTGCAGAATATCATGGTAATTTAGGCAATGCAAAATTAAATATGATGACTCTGCAGAGAGAAAAAAATAAATAAACCTGAAGAATTTAACAATGGCCTTTACACATTGCATAAAATTATTCCGTGCAAAAATATTTGGCAGTGTAAATGTGATCTTTATGGTGTCTGACAGTTTCAAGGTTGTCCTTTGGAACATATGCATATCCTTTGAAACAACATGCATATTATAGAAATTTCCCAGCATTAACTTCTCCAGGCATTCTCAAAGCATGATAAATTACAAAGCATTGCTCAATAGAATTTCTTGACAAACCTGAAATACAAGCAACAGACCTGAAAAAGTAACCTCGCCACCCGGTATCAGTGACACAGTTTTGCTTATAAAGGAAGCACATTGATTCCAGAAAGCTAATCCTCTGTTATGATTCTTAAAAATTGCCATTTTTAGGAACAGTCCTAAAAGTTCTAAAAGATTTGAAAACCAAATCAGATTTGTGTGGAATATCAACAAAACCTTAGATATTTTTTTTATCCGAGTTTTGATTACAGACAATGAAACCAACAATAAAAAGAGTATATATTTATATAACAGAATATTAATTTTAGCAGAACCTAAAATGTTACCCATAACTCAATTTCTTTCCTAGTAAGGGACTTGCATTTAGTGTTATTTACACCTGTGTGAACTTGAGACTTTATTTGACCTTACTTAAGTAAATTTATATTAACTCTGCATTTTTAGGAATACGTTCCATTCGAAATTTGGATGAAGCTCTGGACTATTCTGGAACATGTGTAAGGCTTATTGGATCTTATTGAGGTCGAGATACTCCCTTATACTTATGATGTACTGTAATATCCTTTTAGAAGAAATGAATACAGAACAAACATTCCTTTACAAAATGCGTTTTGTGGTCTACGGCCAAAATATGTCACTGCTGTAATTTCACTGAAAATTACTGAAGCTCAAATATCACGAAATTAAAGAAACTGCAGAATCATTGGTTCAATTTTGCACCTGTGAGAAATGGTCCACTGGGTCTTCCAACATTACAGGCGGGAAATGGAAAACTGTGAGAAAATGCCTCAGTTCTGATATATCGTCAGTGTCCACTGGCTCTATTTGCTATCTCTGGGAGGTCGAGAATTCGGGGGAGGCCGAGAAGATCAGTGGAGTTAGAGCATAAACAGTCCAGCGAGATGACTGGTATTTTTTCTGTGTCTTGGCTCTTCTTCTAGATATCTGTCTTTAGAAAAACACTCCACAATATTTAAGAGCTGTCTGACATCTATCCAAAAACTAAGAGCAGACTGGAAAGTTTGTGTACTGGGGTATAAGGTCCCGTGTCAGGGGTTTCCTAGGGACTCTTAATACAGACACACACACACAGCTGCTCTGGATTGTCTCTAGATGGGCCGTTGTTCCTTGAGGCAGAGTATAGCTCTAAGTTGCTCCAAAATATCTACGTAAATGTTAAATGTATTCCTGAAGACTTGGAAGTGCTGGTACAGGTGTGTTTAATTAGGGTTGAAACTAAACCGTGCAGGAAAGTGGCCATCTAGGAACAGGACTGACCCATGGCAGGGGTGCTACACTTGACGTTTTGAGATAGGTGCGCCCTAAGTGCACAACAACCCCAACTTTAAACCTGTCAGTTGCGTATCTCGTACAAATTTTCCTGAACTATACAGCTGTGGTTCATGGGATTTCACAAAAGCAAATTACTACCTGACACTGCACAGCATTACATCACTAACATGTGGACCTGCAGGAAGACTGCAAGTCTTTAGGGTTTCATTCAGGAGTGTGACTATACATTACATTTTTTCTTTAAAAGGTCTTGTGAGATTCCCATGCACATTCATGCAATGCATTCATTGAGACCCAAAGCAACCCCAACCCTAAACTTGTCAAATATGTATCTTGCAAAAATTTTGATGAGCAACTTTTCCATCTAGACATCACTGTGGCTCTGGTCTATGGGATTCCACAGAAATTACTATTTGATAGCGGCACTACATCACTAACATAATGACTGGAGAATTCGATATTCGGGACATGGCCATGGTGTTCACTGGTACCTCTTTTCCACCACAAAAGTTCACAATAGGGACTTTTGCACCGCGTAGTTCTAGGAACTAGCCTGCAGGGTCGATTGAAAGAGCACGAAAATCTGACTAAATCTCCTATGACAACATGCAGTGTTACATATCATCGAGGCTGAGAAAAGAACACAACGCTACAAACAACAGGTAGCTAAATGTCGTTATTGCTGTTTTCTAAGAATGGGAATCTTTCGGAACCTCACGATTCGATCCATATTGATTCTTGGGGTCAAGATTCGATTAAAAATCGATTCACGATTTTTCGATTTCTAATCGCAATTCATCAAATATTTTTGTGCACACTGGACATCAAATGCACCAATATTTTGATACAAAAACACAGCAGTTTATAGTATGGGTAGTCCTGACTCAAGAAATCGGTGTTTCCTATTAACTATTAACTTCCTAATAAATCAAAAATATTTGACATTTCCCATTAGGAAAGGAATATTCGGAAAGGAAATGACATGTACTATTGAACCCCTACAGGAAATAAATACGGGATAGGAGGAAAAATATATATTTCAATGCTTTCTCATGCAATTTTATCATTATGGAATTTTACTGTATATAAATTGCGGGCATCAGGGAGCCATTATTAATATGTGGGCCATTGAAATTGCTTTTGAATGCATCTCTTTTTACCTTCACTTAGGATCTGCAAATCATTTGCATTCGTCCTATCAGTCATCACTCCTTACTCTGTTTATGTGGTAAGTGAAATTTTATGTACTGTGATGTAACAGGCAACTGCTAGCAAGCGGCTAACCGTATGTCCCTTTAGTGGCTTCTTAGAACGTGTTGTTCATTTTCCATGCTTTTCCGAATACTTCCCATAATAACAAAATAGCAATAATTAATATAATATTTTTCCAAACAATTGCCCTTGCAAAAAACGGGGCATGATGTATTTGTTTTTGCTCCTTGTTTTTGCTGTTTTGTTCCGACAACATGTTATTATTATTATATTAACTAGAAAATATGCAAATCGCTATAAGACTGAATCGTGATTCATATGTGAATCGATTTTTCCCCCATCCCTACTGTTTTCCATGTTAATGAAATAAATATTTTTACATGACTTTTTAAAAATGCTGGTTAGCCAGTGTTTCGTATGCGTTTGGCCAATCAGCGTATATTTACGTCACTGGTAGTTCCTATAGAACTGTTTTAGACCCTACTCTGAAGTAGGAGCTAATTTAGTTCCCCAAATGGAGTTCCTAGAACTAAATACGTTCCTAGTTCCTGTGGTGTGAACACGATTCTAGCTTACCAGCAGCTCTTACATAATAATAATAATAATAATAATAATAATTAATTACATTTATATAGCACTTTTCTGCTTTTCTAAGCACTCAAAGCGCTCTACATTGTGAGGGGGGGGGTGTCTCCTCGTCCACCACCAGTGTGCAGCATCCACCTGGATGATGCGACGGCAGCCATAGTGCGCCAGACCGCTCACCACACACCAGCTTATTGGTGGAGAGGAGACAGTGTGATGAAGCCAATCAGTATATGGGGATGATTAGGAGGCCATGATGGTCAGAGGCCAATGGGCAAATTTGGCCTACCGCTGACGGAAAGCCAGTTGTGCGTGGGGAATTAAAAAACAAACATTTAGGTGGCAGAAGTTCAGAGAAAGGGCTCAAATCACCTGGACAGAGCCAGGTTTCAGTGAGAAATAAAAAATCCAAGTTTCGGGAGGAGAACATGTCACTTAAAATGAAAGTCTTGTTAGTTACCGATCTGGTGTTAATCAAAGTCATCCTTAGATGCAGAGGGTTTGTGGTAGATTCCTTGCGTTGCTTTGCCCGAGGTAGAGAAAGAAGATGTTTCAAATACACTCCTCCACGATAAAAATGAGGAGAAAAGGCAGGAGAATATACATCAAAGACCGGGACCGCCGCAGTCGGAGCCAGGGGAATTATCCACTCCCTAATTGGATCCAGGGAGCGCCGACGAACAGCACGACCTTCAAAAACTCCATCCGAACAGAAACGCTCTCGATGATTCAGCAGCGCCAGCCTTAGCTTAACAGCAATGCCACCCCGTTTTCCCCGGCGTCGCCTCCGCCTCCAGGCCGGTAAGGAGCAAGTCCAGCGGCGTAGATACCCAGATATAGACGATAGTATGGGAGGAGGGGTATAATGAGAGCCATTCCGTAGTAACAACGCATTTGCAGAAACTTGCAGATTTAAAAGAGATGCCCGATCATATGTCAGTACCAGTGAGGCACAACGCAGCGGCTGGCAGATAAAACAAGTTAAAATAAACAAACAAACAGCACATGAAGCGACGGACAGCAAGCCACACACATCGGCGCCATCTTTTTGTTATACAGAATTAACAAATTTTGCCATAAGTTAAAATATTAAGTTTCTACAACGATTGTATCGTAAAAAGCGCTATACAAATAAACTTGAATTGAATTGAATTGAATATTCTGAATTCTCCAAAGATCGATTAAGTTGAGCTCAGTGATAAAATGTATTCAGTAATTTACAGGATGGATTGGCTGTTGTATCAGATTGAGATTTATCTAAAGCAGGATTTACGACAGCATTAAAATCACCACCCACCACTAGAGGGCAATCAATCTGCTCAAGTAGAGTTTTGGAAATCTGTGTAAGGAATGCACTGTCTGTCTCATTCGGACCATAAATAGAGACCAATGCTAACCTATTATTATATATTTTGCATCGGATAAAAACAAATCTACCCTTCTCATCACTACCAAGGTGTTCAATTGTTAAATTTAACTTCCTGTTAACAAGGATAAGCACCCCCTTAGTTTTATTAAGAGCGCAGGAAAAGGCTGCTAACTTATAATACTTATTCTGGAAACGTGCCACGTCAGATTGTTTTAAATGTGTCTCTTGTATTAGGGCACAGGAAATAGATTTACGGTGTAAATATTCTAACACACGGGTTCGTTTAACAGCAGAATTTAAACCATTCACATTCAGTGATAACATATTTAGAGTATGCATTGCATATTCATAATCCCAAGATTGTATTCAATAAATGAAAAAAACAGAAGCACTTCCATTCTGTAAGTAACATGTAAACGCTGATGTGCATTTTAGATACCAAACCTCCTAGATGAAAAATCCTTTTAGAAATAGGGTAAAATAAATAAAAGTATAAATGTCTGTTGTAAAAAATAAAAACAACATAGAAACATGAACAACCGACAACCATAAACAAGGAACAACTCAGACCGCACATTACCGAGAACATAGGTCTGATTGAGCAACAAAAAATAGTGATGGTTCGTGACCGATCCACTTCAATGCAAGACATGTCCCCCGAAAGGCTCACACAGCCATTAGTCCCCTCCAAAAATGAAAAGAGGAGTGTCAGTCTTACCAGCAAAGAGATCGTTGTACCAGATAGATAGGGACAATATCCGAGTAGGAGAGAGGATAGAAGAAAAAGCAAAAAATAGGTTTAGCAAGCATCCATGTCCATCCTGCCATCATCCCTTCCTGAGCAGCTATAACCGCCTCCATCCCGGCCATCAAGCCCCTCCCGCCGGGCCGGAGAGATAGTGGCCGCTGTTTTCCCGTTGCCTTCCCGTAGAGCCGTGGCATACGTCTTCTGCTGAGACAGGGAGCTGATAAAATCTTCCGCTTTCTGAGGAGAGTCGAAGCTTTTCTGCTCCCCTTTGTGCCGTAGTTTAATTACCGCCGGATAGATGAGGAAGGGCTGGAGACCAAGCGCTGTCATCTTCTTCAAAACCGGATTAAATGCCATTCTCCTGATCGTTGTGGCTGGACTAAAGTTGGGAAAAAATAGTAGTGTGACATTGTCCTGTGCGCATTTCACCAGATAAGCCTGCCGAGCACCTTTCAGGATCTCTGATCTGTCATGCCATCTTAGTACACGGAAGATGAGAGTGCGCGGCCGATCGGAGCCCCTCCCTCCGTCATACACACGATGCGCCCAGTCAATCTCAATGTCACGGCCTTTCAACAAAGGAATCCACTTGGAAATATTAACTCTGAGGAAACCAGCCACGTTGGAACCCTCCGCCCCCTCTGGTAACCCCACCAGCCGCACATTGTTTCTCCTGCTCCTATCCTCCATATCCGTCATTTTCTCGGTGAGTCGCTCCAGCTGATTTCTTAAGTCTGTGACTGTCCTCCTATCCTCATGTGCATCTGCCTGAACAGAATCAACCCGGTCACGTGTCTGCTTCGCCGCGGTAGCGATGTCGATCACAGCATCGGGGGATGGGCCATGCTTGCCCAGGCAGCCGTGAGTAGCGGGCTGGAGGTCAACAGACCGCCCAGTCCCGAGCCTTCGCGGCTGGATGATTGGTTTCTCGGAGCGGGGCGTGGCTCATAACCGCGTCCTGCTCCGGTGCCTTTTTTCCCGAAGGTGCATGAGGAGCTGACGAAGTAGTGGACGGCCCCTTTCACGGCCAGAAGCCGCTCGTCCGTCTCCTCCGTCCTCACTACCCTCGATGGCGGCGCTGCCAGGGGGTAAGCGGGCATTTCCCAGGTGGAGAGAGCGGTCGTGGTGCACTTGTGCCCACGAAACGCCGCCACTTGGAGGAATCGTCCGCGTCTCCCGTCCAAAGCCTGTAAGCTGACGGCTGCTCTCGCGGCCAAAGTTTATAGTGCTGCGGGCCAGGCAGCCTCTGCCCTGCATGCCATGGCTATCCTGCAGGTACACCAAGCCAAGGCGCTCAAACAAATGCACGAGGGTAGTTCCGACCCGGGGTTGATGCATGAGCTGCGCACGGCGACTGACTTCGCTCTACGGGCGACGAAAGTCACGCCGCGGTCCCTCGGGAAGGTGATGTCCACCACGGTGGTCCAAGAGCGCCATCTCTGGCTCAACCTGGCAGAGATGAAGGACGTCGACAAAGCACGCTTTCTTGACGCCCCCATCTCCCAGGCTGGGCTGTTCGGCGACACTGTCGAGGGCTTTGCCCAGCAGTTCTCGGCAGTGCAGAAGCAGACAGAGGCGATCCAGCACATCCTGCCACGGCGGGATGCACCGGCAGCCACCGCTGTCCCTGGGTCCAGGCCTCCGTCTGCTCATCACCGTGGGCGCCCTCCTGCGTCCTCCAGAGCTGCTCCGCCCCGTGCTGAATCAACATCTAGGCCGGCGCGTCAAGCCTCTCGCAGGAGTGCGGCGCCCCCCGCGTCCCAGCCGGGCCCCAAGTCGTCCAGGAAATCGATGAAGCGGCCCTGACGCGGGCAACCCAGAGATGTTGGAGTTTGCTCTTTCTCAGGAGACGGCGAGGACAGCGCCGCTCCTTCCCCCGGAGGAGTGCCGGGCGGAGAATCCTGTGTTTCTTTTTGTTTCTGTTCCGCCGTTGGCCCAAGGGCCAGCGGTACCCACATTTTAAAGAAAGAGCAATTTCCTTTTCCTCCGGGTTTTCAGGTCCACGGGCCGACAGTGTGCGACGCGTTGCCTCCTCACTCTCGCCCGCAACCCATCTTTCCAGCGGCCAAGAGAGCACGGTTCGGGGACGCAATGCCTCCCCACGCACCTCTAGCCAGTCCCCTTTGGGACTCAGGGAGTTCTGCGAGGATGCCTTTGACTCTCACGTTGTCCTGAGACCCCGGCCTGGATACGTGCCTAAGGTTCCCACCACGCTCTTCAGCGATCAGGTGGTGAACCTGCAAGCACTGCCCTCGGAGGAGGCAGATCCAGCCTTGGCGTTGCTGTGTCCCGTAAGAGCATTGCGCATATACGTGGACCTCACCCGGAGCTTTAGAAGCACTGAGCAGCTCTTTGTCTGCCACGGAGGTCAGCAGAAAGGGAAGGCTGTCTCCAAGCAGAGGTTGGCCCACTGAGAGTGGATGCCATCGCCTTGGCGTACCAATCTCACTCCACACAGAGTGTTGCCTCATCCTATGCGTTGGCGCACAGCGCCTCTCTGGCAGACATCTGTAGAGCTGCGGGCTGGGCGACACCGAACACGTTCGCGAGATTCTACAGTCTCCGCGTTGAGCCAGTTTTTTCCCGTGTGTTGGGTAACAGGTAATTGGTGGGAAGAGCTGGCCGGTGTCACGCTTGCTGCGCCATTCCCCCTCACCCGGGGATACAAGCGCCTTTTTCCTCCTCCAGTTCAGTTCCCCGGACGGTGAACCCTGGTGGAGTTCCTCCAGCACCCCCGGTAGTCAGACTGGGCGGAGCAGTCTGACGCCAGGCCCAGTACTGGTGTTAGCTCGCCTGGGTTTCCGGTCAGCCCCTGTACTGGGCTAGGTGTCCGTATGGCTTGATTTCCTTCGGGTAATCCCATATGTGTATTCTTCCACGGTAAGGTTTCCCTCATGGTAAATCCGTGTCTTCCCTTTGACAGAGCTCTCTGTCAGGCCCTGCTGGCAGCTCTCCTCCCTACTCCTAGGTAGGATCTGCCCCAGGGTCCAGTCGTATGTAGTACTGCCCCAGGCCTGGGTCAGTCCATATCAGTGTCTCCACGTTACCTCCCTTCGGGCAGGATGTGGCCTCCGTAGCGCCCTTCTCCGGAAGGCTCGCTTCCCCGTCGTTACTGCCAAGCTGTAACAACAAATAGGAAAGATTTGAAGCCATCTTTCATTGAAGGTCGAAATCCCTTCCGACTTCTGTGGGGAACGGAACAGCGGCTTAGCTATCTCCAGCAGCGATGTACTCAGTGGTCCCTGTGGGCACTAGTGTTGTCACGGTACCAAAATTTCAGTATTCGGTACCAATACCAGTGAAAATCCACATTTCTCGGTACCAATTTCGGTACCAAAGCAAAACACAAAAACATGCTAATTAAAAAACTATTTTTTATTAATAAATTTAAACAAAAATAAACTGCACAAAAAACAATGCCATTCTTTATGCTTATTTAAAATTATTTCAAGTTTTTCCACAAGTAATAAAAGTATGAAAAAAGTAAACAAGTTCCATCAAAATTTTTTGTCATATTTCTGCTGCCGCTGAAAAACAACTGTAAACTGTTGTCTGTTTTAGGGTTTGCTGGTGCTTCATGATCTTCCTGCAGCTGTAAAAGGAAAATATAATATAAGTAAAGCAGTGGGCTGAGTCTGACCATATGCAACATTAGATCATTGACTCTAGCTAAAATATAACATTTCAGTAAATAACAAACCTCAGCTTTTATAATAAATTTAGATAAGATTACATATATTTTAAGACAAGTGCATATCAAATGGAAGGAAACTGTAGTATTAAAAACACTTTACAATAAGATTCCATTTTTTTAGATAACATGACCTATCAAATAAACAATAGTTATATATTGCAATTATTCTTCTTAGGGTTAATTTCAAAATTTACAAATACATAAAATCAATCAATCAATCAAAGTTCAATCTGTTAAAATTATTTAATGCACAATGAACAAACATGAATGATCATGTGTTTGTATTAAATAACATTCACAAACATTAATTAATGTTGTAAAAATATATTGTTCACTCACTGTAAGTTGATGTTAGATAATAGCATGAAGTCATTGTAAAGTCTATACAGGAGATACAATTTGACTGTACTTTCATTTAATACAAACTGTGTACATATTTAATTTTAAAGGGCTTTTAAACCTGCTAGTTATCCAGCCAAGAATAACAACAACTAGCAACTAACTAGCAAAAAAATTTAGTGAAAAAAAAAGGCCAGAACTGTTTTTTTCTGACGGACTGATATGACATAAACACTGTTAACTGTTTGTACATTCTCCAACACGCATATTTTAGATTCACAATTCATTTAAAAGCCTCTGGTGTGTAACAATAGTAAATACCATCATGTCCTCCTGTTTTTACCCTAATAAAAGTTATAGGTGCATTAAGTAGTTAATAAAGAAACTTCATTCTAATGCTCATTATATTAGCGTTAGCCGCGCTTATGCTAACGATTAACTCCGCTATAACGGCAATGTTTATTTTAATCCGACATTCAAATTAAAATATGGAATAATATTCATAACAGAATGTGAGTCAGGTCCGCTCTATGGACAGTGCTAATATTATAGAAAAAAGCAACAGAAAGAAGTATACATAAAATTAAATTAATTAAAAAAAAAAAAAAAAGATATAAAGAACAAAACATAAAATAATGTGCATGATAGTATACTGTAGACTTAAATATTAAGATAGGCATGACTGTACAAGAGAGGAATGTGCAAATAGGTTGTACATGGTTGACATGTAGCAGCAATTTCAGACAAAAAATAAATAAAAAAATAAGATACCAAAACACAGAAAGTGATGTGTGCAAATGACACTGTCAGTATGAGGTAGATAATAATGAGTGTGAATATCTTACTGATTGTGAGTGATTAATAAGTGAAGTCATGATGATGTTAAGAGGCTGAGTTTGAGTTAAGGAGTCTGATGGCCTGGGGGAAGAAACTCCTCCTAAGTCTCTCAGTTTTTGCCATCAGGCAGCGGAAGCGCTTCCCAGATGGCAGCAGAGTGAAAAGACAGTTACCAGGGTGATTTGAGTCTTTGATGATTTTGACAGCTCTGCTTCTGCAGCGTTTGAGGTAGATGTCCTGCAGAGAGGGGAGAGCAGACCCTGAGATGCGCTCAGCTAAGCGCACAACTCTCTGCAAGGCTTTGCAGTCTTGACTGGAGCTGTTTCCATACCACACTGAGTCAATACACTTTCTATGGTCCCTGAATAGAAAGTTTTCAGGATTGTTGGTGAGACCCTGAATTCCCTCAGCTGTCGCAGATGGTACAGCCTTTGCCTGGCTTTCTTAACCTGTGTTTGAATGTGTGTAGTCCAAGTCAGGTCCTCGAAGATGTTTACACCGAGGTACTTGAAGCTGCTTACTCTCTCCACAGGGGTCCCACTGATCATAAGAAGAGTGTAGGGCAGCAGGTGTCTCTTTCTGAAGTCCACAATCAGCTCTTTAGTTTTGCTCACATTCAGAGAGAGACAGTTGTCCTGGCTCCAAGTATGCGGTCTCATCATTGTTGGAAATGAGGCCCAGAACCACAGTATCATCAGCAAATTTGATAATAGATGTGGATCTGTGAGAGGACACGCAGTCATGTGTGTAGAGAGAGTAGAGCAGGGGACTCAGGACACAACCCTGCGGGGCTCCTACGTTCAGGGTGATGGAGTTTGAGGTGAACTGGCCTACCTTCACCACTTGAGGTCTGCCGGTGAGGAAATCTTGAATCCAGTCGCAGAGTGAAGTGTTTAGGCCGAGGCCTGTGAGTTTAGAAGTCAGCTTGATGGGGACTATGGTGTTGAAAGCTGAGCTATAGTCTATGAATATCAGCCTTGCAAAGTTCCCACTGCTGCTGTCAATGTGTGTGAGGGAGGAGTGGAGTATGTGAGAGATGGCATCATCAGTAGATCTATTGGGACGATAGGCAAACTGAAGAGGGTCCAAAGTAACAGGGATGGATGAGCTAATGTGGCTCTTAACAAGTCTCTCAAAAACCTTCATGACTATTGATGTGAGGGCCACTGGTCGATAGTCATTCAGGTAAGAGGGTTTATTGTTCTTAGGCACAGGGATGATGGTGGATTTTTTAAAGGAGGTGGTAACCACAGAGGTAGCAAGGGACTCATTAAAGATTGAGGTGAACAAACCAGCAAGCTGATCAGCGCAGGACCTTAGAACCCGGCCTGTAATCCCGTCAGGTCCAGCCGCTTTCCTGATGTTCACTCTCTTTAGTGCCCTGCGAACCTCGTCCTCCGACACGGTGATCACATGATTCTCACTTCTCTGCCTGCTGCTTCCTGACACGCTGCTCGGCAGAGCCGCGCTGCCGCCATTGCATTCAAAGCGGCCGTAGAATGTGTTTAACTCGTCGGCCAGCGACAGATCTGCTCTCACCTCCGCGGAGGATTTGTTTCCAAAGGCACAGATGGTCCTTAGTCCCTGCCACATGCGTCGAGAGTCATTGAGCTGAAAATGAGACTCAATTCTCTCTTTGTATCGATGTTAGACGGCACTTACTGCTCGTCTGAGAGCATAACACGATGCTTTATACTCGCTCATATTCCCAGACAAAAGAGCCTTGTTGTATGCGGCAGTGCGTTTGTTAACCGCATCATGGATTGTTCTGTCCACCCACGGTTTCTGATTTGGAAAGGAGAGACACAGTTATCGTTACTGTAGCTTGTTCGGTAAGTGTATTTACAAAGTGTATTTGTCTGTCACGCGCTCGCTTGTCAGCATCTGCATGCCACAAGGTTGTGACGGGGTTCAGGTTGTGGCGCTTTCCATAGGACCCCTATGTCGTCACGACATAACTCGTAGTGACCGACAGATAGGGAACGTCACGGTTCCGTACGTAACCCTCATTCCCTGATGGAGGGAACGGAGACATTATGTCCCCATGCCACAATCTTGAACCATCGCTGGTTGCTGGGACTCGTTCTCGGCTCCTCAGCGGAAAACCTGATGAGTGGATGCACCTGTCGCCCCTTTATACCCGTATGCACAGGGAGTGGTTCAGGTATGCAAAATCCACTAGACAATATTCATTGGCGTTTTCTCTTAAAGTCAGAGATGATTGGGGCTTCCAAGTAAATCCCCTATGTCGTCACGACATAACGTCTCCATTCCCTCCATGAGGGAACAAGGGTTACGTACGTTACCGAGACGTTATACGGTGTTCTGCCTTGGTTTCTCTGGGGGTTTTCGAAGTTACGGTTATGATAACCCATTATTTTCTCTGAAAAAAATCCAAATTGACTCAAGATACTTATCCACATGATAAAGGATGTCTTGAATGTCCCAAAAATATCAATAACTAATTTTTGACCAAAATTGGTTACGGACTTTTGCCTTTGCATGGCAGAATACCTAAGGGTGCCATTTGAGACAGCACTGTAACCCTCATTTTGCAAAAGGTCTTGTGACATTCAGATGCTTCATTCATGTATGTGTTCATTGAATCAGAGAGCAACCCCTAGCCCAACTCAACCCGAACCTTGTCATATGTACCAATCAAGAGTTTGGCTTAACAAGGTATATAATTTAGACCAGTGGTTCCCAACCATGTTCCTGGAGTCCCCCCAACACTGTACATTTTGTATCTCTCCTTAATCAAACACACCTGATTCTGGTCATCAGCCCATTAGTAGAGATTCCAAGACCTGAAATGGATGTGTCAGACAAGGGGTGTCTAGTCATCACTGTGGCTCTGGTCCATGAGATTTCACAGCAACTACTACCTGATCGTGGCACCAAGTCATTATCATGTCACTAACCCTGATTTTCACTCACCGACAGAATGACCAGACAGAATAGCAACTAGATGGTACCCCAGACAGCCAAGCAGTGTGAGAATAGCAGCAATCCGACAACTTTAAAAATTGTGCAGTGTGTACCCAGCATTAGAGGAGGACTGCAGAACTCTACAGCGGCATTCGAGACATGACTATGATAACCCTCAGTCTTGCAAAATTTGGATGGGAGCATTTATTCTATTATATATCTTATTAACCTTGTCAAATGTGTATCTCACGAGAATTTCCATTTAGACAGACATGCATGTCTGGTCCATTGGATTCCACAGCAAAATAATACTAACAGTCTATGCGCCATTATGTCACTAATGTGTGGTCATCCCCATTTTGCATAACGTTTCCCAAGATTTGCATGCATCATTCATGCATTTTCTTCATGGAGTCTGAGAACAACCCCAAGCCTGACTCAACACTAACCTGTCAAATGTGCATCTTGTGAACATTTTTTTTTTTCTGAGCAAGGTGAATTCATCTAGAATAGGGGTTTCCAACTCTGGCCCTCAAGGTCCTGCAGAGTTTACCTCCAACTTTCATCAAACTCGCCTTTCAACTTTCTAGTAATCCTGAAGACATTGATTAGCTTTTTCAGGTGTGTTTGATTAGGGCTGGAGCTAAACTTTGCTGGAGAGTGGACCTCAAGGGCCAGAGTTAAGAACACCTGATCTAGATAGACATCACACCAACTTCAGCCAAAGGGTTGGCATCTGGGCCATGTTCCACCCCCAGAACCAAAACACTTCTGAACACTGGAGATCAAGGGATCCGTTTGTCTGAAATGTCCACAGTAATAACATCCATCAAATCTTCGCTATACTGTTAGGAAAGTTTGCAGAGCCAACAAAAACATGCTGTGATGTGCATTGAGATTGGGAAAATCCACAATAGTGGACATCATCAGCAAATTTATCTTGCACTCTATCTCTTTTTTTTAGTTGAAGGATATAGTCGAGACAAGCTTTTGGAAAGTTGTGGGCCAAAAGATTAATTGGGCTGGTCTGCTCAGTGTAAAGTCCACCCTTTTATCCTAGTCATTCTCTAAACACATGTTACCCTTTTTGGCAGATGACAAGTAGATGAATCCAAGTGTTTATGCATGCCGTAGACGTTGGAAGGTGTTCTTCAACTAAAAGTTTGGCAAAAGCAATCTCACGTGTCAAACTTTCAAATCGCTGTTTGCCAAGTGAGAAGACACTCGATGGATTTCTTTTTTTTTCTATTGCAGGGGTCCACTGATGTCAAGTAGTTTGTTTTCCTCAACGTAGCATTCACTCACAATGGGGGTTGCATACTTGTAAAGCCAAAGTGAGTTTCTGGCTCTTAAAGGCAGCGTAATGACAAAGTGCATGATTTAATGGGATTCATTAGAGGCCGGTCTGACAGCGGTCGTCGTCCAAAAAAGCTTCCCACGTACACAAGCAGAGCTCTGTGCAAATATGTTGCAGAGAAAACAAATTAACTGCAAGCGGTCACATCTGGCCTGTAAAATGAATCAAAGAGCGGATAAACAATGTGCCATTGAGAAGGAAGAGTTCTGGAGGACACTGAAAGTGAAATGCAACAAATATTGGAAGTCTAGGTTGACTCGTGTGGTAAGTGGTTTAGTTAGGGCATGACTTGACTGAGTCCAGTGTTAATATAGTTGTTGTAATATATAATTTAAAATATTAAAAAGTTTTATTAATGGAGTTTTGTGTTTCTGGATGCTGATTGGTCTATATGGTGTTTTAGTCGGGCCAAAATACACAATACAGTAATAACTATAATCCAAAACACCTGCACACAACTGCAAACACCTGCTGAGGAACGTTCATCCAAAATGAGGGTGAGTAATTGATGACCAAATTTTTTATATTCCAAACCTATATGCATTTCAGAACACAAAATTAGATGTTTTTTTGTTTTGTTTTGTTCATATGATAAAACCCACTGACTTTCATTGTATGGGCAAAAAGAGTGGAAGCATTCTTCAAAATACAGTATCTGCAGAAGTAAGAAAGTTATACAGATTTGGAAGGACATGATTGTGAGTAAATGATAACAGAATTTTCGTTTTTGGGTGATGTTTTTAATGTTTTAAAAGATTTGATGAAAATCATATTCATTTTGGAATATTTACACAGTCCTTAAACACACAAAATATTTAATGAAATCCAATGATTTTTTTTTTAAACAAATGTGGTTTAGTTTTGCTATGAGCTATTCCTAATATCATATATGACACATTAGGGACAATCTGATGCTCTCTGCATATGCCTTACTTTCATTATTAATTCCTTTCCTTTCTATTTCTTACCAATATTTCCTTTTGTTCTCTACCTATTGATAATTAATTGTTGATTTCATCTATCAGTAGATTCCCTGGTGCCATCACAGTATTTTTTGCATGTATTTCACTCTCTACAGATGAATTGTTGGGAAACCGTGCTGTAGAACTGTAAGGGCGCTATTTGATGACTATTTATTACACCCTGGCCTGAAAATCAAATAGTTCTCCCTTCCCATAAGCCTTTGCCTATACCCCATCACGCGTCTTATCCATCTCATCTCTTCAACACCATATGTGCTTTGTTTGACTCTCCAGACGGCATGAAAAAAAGCCTCGTCCACCATCTCCAGACCACTCCAGCCTGCCTTTGATGGGATTAGATCCCATGGTGACGTCATCCTAAAGCTCTGTATAGTAAAAATAAAACCCCTTTTTAAAATCAGCCCTGACAGACGTGGAGTTTGATCCTCTTCCTGCGGAGCGCTAATGCAGGTAAGACAAGGTGAAATTCAAGAATTTAAAACGTAAGTATAAACAAACAATTGGTTAAGGGCACGAAATGGGAAGCGCAAAAGGATTGGAGGATAAGTGCTGTGTTTTGATTACCCCTGGGCAGGTTTAAAAAGTGTGTATGAATGGCACTTTCCATGAATACTGCACAAAATAGTTATTTGTTCAGAAAAGGGGTGCTTTAGAAAACTCAGTTACCATAAATATCTAAATACATTTTAAAACCTGAGTTGTTTTTTTATTATTATTTATTTTATTATTTTATTTTATTTTACTTTTTTTTTTTTTTTTGCAACACACATTGGTCACACTTTACTCAAAGCCTTTATATATAATGCATTATAAAAGTAGTTGTAATGCATTAATTTTGCCTAGTAACTCACCTTGTAATACATTTTATGATCTCATGAATAAATGTCACCACAGTTTTATTTTATGGTAACCTATTTAAAAAAAAAAATCCCTAACTTATTTGATTGACAATTCTTTCTGACAATAGCTTGCATGACAGGGTTGAGTTGTTAAGATTGGCAAATGTGCCACACATTTAGTAACAAGGTTTAGTAACAAGTTTAGTAAAAAGAAAATGTGCTAAACAACAGGGTTGCAAACTAAATTTGGGACATAGCTAAGTTTCTGGTAAATAAATTGAATTAAAATGAATATCATTATGTCAAATGTATGACATTATTGAATGATTTTTATTATTTATTTAATTTAATTTTGCAAATAGCCAAGAAAGTCAAAAGGTCGGGGTTGGGAATGACTAAATGCACCATTTTAAGGAGAGTTATGAACATTCAATGTGTTTAAAATGATTTTTATCCTAGTTTTTTTTTTTTAAGTACCTAACAAAAAGCATGTGTTTCATGTAAATAAAGTTTTAAATGGGATACCAAAATCCTACCAAGTTAAATGAGATTCATCTAAAGTGTTAAGGGAGAGAAGGAGAAAATGTATGTGTAGAAGACACAGCCTAATAACTTGCAGACAATGTGGATTTGGCCCTCTCTTTGCCTTGCCTCATGCTAACTGTCATTCCCAGGGGGCCGAGGGTCACCTGTCCATCAGCAGCAGAAATATGACCATTTATGTCATCAATTTTCTCATTTGTACTGAAGGCAGCCGCTTGTTAGCTGTGTGGCAGTGCTGAGCGATGACGCAGTGGTCACTGAGGCCAGGCCACCGAGTTTACCATGCATTAGTTTAGTGCTCGCCTTTAATCTTTAATGAAAGGAGCCCGTCAGTTAAGATGAAGACATCAGTTAGCAGAAATTAAAACCTTACAGTGAGCTGCACTTGAGTCGTTTAATTTATAAACTTACTGTGTCTTACCAAGATGAATTCCTTGTGCAACTGTGAAGAAAACGGCAATGAAATTGAATAAAAAAAAGTTATTTTGTGGTACATTGTGTTTTTTTAGATGTGCATTTCAGATTTTCTCCACTAAGAATATTATTTCAGTACAATAATGTGCAATGTGATAGGGTGAAACTCATGAAACTTGTAAACAGTCTTAAACATTACTTAGCAGAAGTTACCCAAAACGACTTCCAGTACACCAATTGCTGCAATCATATTTAACATTATTCATTGTCGTTAAGGTATTCGAAACCGGAAATGAGATACAGATGGACACTCAAAGCAATTTTGCTCTCTTAACGTCTGTCTTTTTCTACCTCACACACACAGATCTGAGTGCATTACCCTGATTGCAACACTTAATGGAGTCACAGTCTTTCCCATGGGTGACCACCATCTCAACAAATCCACATGAGGGCAAAGGTCAGAGTGAATGTCACTTCCATGGCTGTCTTAAAAGCCCAGCTGCATCCTAAGAGCGAGCTAATGGAGATCTGAAGTTTGTATAGGAGTCCGAACCAATAAATATGTCACAATGTCATGTCATCTGTCGCTCATTTGTATTTATTGCAGTGTAATTGCGCCAGAGGTTTGACATACAGTGATGAAGGCCAGCAAAAGCACTTTTAGATATTGGCATTACTAGTATTCCCTAGGTCTTTCCTCGTACAACTTCTCTTAATTTCCTTCTGCTACAAACAAAGCTACACAATCCAAAGAAACTAAGAACTACATTAGGTTTCACATCTGTCAAGAGTTTGAGAGTTGATTGATTGTGAAAAAATAAATAAATCAGAAAGACAGCTGTCAGCTGTAGCTTGAATTTTGACAGCAAGTAGAAAAAAACTTGGCTAATCAAAAACATTGTGACTAGTTTGTTGAATGATCATATATACTGTATACAATCAGTTCATCAATCAGTGGTTGGCTCACATACAATATAAAGATTCTCATGACTAACCTAGTAAATAATATTTTAAATGTAATAAAATCCTTTAAAGAACCTTTAAGATGCAATCTATCCGACTACTGAGTGTAGTAAAGTAAAGTGATCATCATTCACAACTCATTCTCCAAGACCTTTGACAATATTATCTGCTAAACTTATTTCACCTTTACCCTTTTTAACCCTTACCCAGCTGCTAATCTTAAGAACTTCTTGGATTCCAGCTTCTAACCTCTAAGGTTTGGGAGTCCATCGAACTGCTATCTCAGTGTGAAAAAAGGCACACATTGCCAAAATGATGCATCTAGTCTCCCTTGGTATTGCTGGAACCTGGATAGTCCCTGAGGGCATCACTATTATTGTAATCTTCACACTCCCTTTGCCTCAGGTCAAAACATTTCCATGCATTTCATCATCTTTGAAATCTGCATTGGTCCCATGCCTTATCTTACCCTCCAAGTCTTTTGAATTCCATGCAGTGGCCGAGATCAGAGATCCCATCTTCAGAATTTCAGGTGAAGGTTTTTAATTTAGGTTCCTTCTCCAAATCCTCTTGTTGCAGAGCTTGATTCCCAGTCCATGTAGATCAGAGGGTGTTCAGTCCTGCTCCTGGATGGCCAATACATTGGCACACATTGGCCTGGAAGTAATTAGTAATCCTGAAGACATTGATTAGTTGGTTCAGGTGTTTATTTTTCTGCAGGGTAGTGGCCCTCCAAAAGCTGGATTGGACACTACTGCTGTAGTTCATACTAACAATGCCAAGATCATGTATTTGTGTCTCAGGGAACGTTTGTAGCAATAAAGTGTGTACCTTGAAATAAGTTATTTTGGATAAAAATGTATGCCAGTGTATATGTCAATGCATTAAAGCAGGAAAGCAACTGGGTCTTGCCTTTGTCTACAATATTTGTCACTAACATTCAAGAGACACCCACTTCTTCATCTCATTTCTTCTGTCTCTCCCTCAGGCCAACTCCTTGTCCTCCCACTCATTCTTGGTCACCTGGTCAAATTTCAGCCCGTCACCCTCCTCCACCTCTTCAACAATTATCTTGCGATATTTCACTGACTAATTTTCAGATACTGCTGGCTCTACCTTGAATTCCACCCTCACATTAGCACTTGATGCCCTTTGACCTTTAGTTTCATTCCTTTTTGTGAAGATCTACTTTTCAGTTCAAACCCTGCTCCAGCAAAACTGTTTGTCAAATGTTCCTGAAGATCTTAATTATTTGGTTCAGATGTATTTGATTAGGGTTGAAACTAAACTTTGCAGGTAGGTAGATCTCCAGGAGCAGGATTGAGCACCCCTGTTATAAGCTAAACCACCACAGCAAAAATGAAAAGATACCAGTACCTAAAAAGACCTTACATCATATAAGGGTCCAGGGTTCCTCAAATCTGGTCCTGGAGGCTGGGTGCCCTGAAGAGGTTAGCTCAAACCCTGATCAAACTCACCTATCTGTGATTTTCTAGTAATCCTGAAGACCTTGATTAGCTGGTTCAGGTGTGTTTGATCAGGGCTGGAGCTAAACTCTACAGAGCTTTGCCCCTCCAGGGCAAGATTTGACATACCCTGAACTACATCCTTTGATGTAAGGTTTCTTTAGACATCAAATCAGAAATTATACTTCCATTCCATAATCAGTTTTTACTCAAGAATCAAGTGTAATAAGACTACCTCCACTAGGATGAATTGTCAGAAGATCATGCAAGGCAGAAGATCAAATGATATCTCTTGAAGGAGAAGGAAAGAATTTGGAGCAAGAGGGCAGGTACAGTGTTTCATGGGAAGCTGTTTTCATTCCTTTTCTGTCTGTTCCCATCTCCTCCACCATCCGTACTTATTACTTCCATATTAGTCACACTTCAGGAGTGAAGTGGCCATCATTCACAACTCTTTCTTCAACACCTTTGACAATATCTGTCGACATGCCACCCACAGTGCTGCTAACCTTATTTGAGACCTTCTCAGATAAGAATATATTTCAACTTATCATAAGGCACAAACCCCCTGCCCTCCTGAACCTAACCCCTCCTTTCTGCTATGAGAGATATCCTGTAATACCTCCTTGTCTAGTCCATCACACTCCCATCTCACAAAAATCCAATTCATCACGCATAGACTTCAGTCAGGTCAAGAAATCCACATCCCACCTCCCTTGGTCTCTCTCTCCACTGGCTATACAAGTGTTCCTCAAATATGACCCTGAAGGGCTACTTGCCCTGCAGAATTTTGCTAAAATCCTGATCAAACTCACCTGCTTGCAATTGTGTAGTAACTCTTTGATTAGCTTACTCATGTGTCTTTGATTAGAGTTGAAACTAAACTCTGCAAAGCAGTGGCTCTCCAGGGCCGGATTTGAGGAACCCTCAGCCAAACTGTGGCCACCCGCATCAAATTCAAGGCTGTGGTGCTAACATGCAAGACTACATCTGGGTTTGCACCCTCTTAGCTAACCTATCCTATCTTCTTCAATTCTGTGTTCCCTCCCATCCCAGGTAGTCACTTTTCAAAACCTTCAAACTCACTGAATTCTCTGTGGCGGGACTCAAAACTTCACACTTATAGGAGACATGTCTACCTTAAAATTAATTCTGTAGTATGGATAAAAGTTTTCAACTATTCATCTGGCTGTTCTCTTTGTTCTCACTAGCTTTGTTTCCATTACAGATTTGCACAAAACTTTTGTGATATTTTGTAAATGTCGATTAAAAAACTGTTGAGAAATGACGGCATTTCCATTAACCGATGTTATGCAACTAAAACATAATATTTTTCCTCTTACGATAAGTCATGGTGACGGATTTACGTATATCACAGCCACCACATTAGCTATTATTTTTAATCGAAGGAGACGTAGGCATTAATCTTTAGCAAAGCAGCACGGAGAGCCACTTTTGGGATGCTTCCGAAACATGCCGCAGCGCGGCTGGTATAAACACAAGCATTGTCATATAATTGAGAGCGGCCACATATGAGCTGTTTCTTGAAGGTTATAGTACATTAAAGAATGATCATGTGACTTTTATGTGTGTTACAGTTCACACATGTCATGTTTGGTTCGATTAAAATGAACTCTGTTGCGATTGCTCTGTTAGTGTGGTTCATTTGAGTAAGTGTGAACGCTGCCATCCGAACCCTGGTGCACACCAAACAAGCGGGCCGAGACCGCTAAAAAGATGGGTCTCGGTCCGCTTCCAAACTATCTCTGGTGCGGTTCAAATGAAATATAAACGCAACACGAACCAAATACTTCTAAACTAACCAAAAACAGGAAGTAATGACAAGATGTGACGCTATGCGACATGGTTTCACAAAGGGAATATCAGTATATTTTGATACTGTATACTTTTATACTTTGATACGAAATATACGTCATTCAACCCGACCAATCAGGTTGTGAACATATCGCTATGCCTTTAGGTTAGGTATCATTAGGTTCGCTGTCAAAAATGCCAGTGTGAATGCTAAGCGGACCAGGACCAAATGTATCATTTTCCTTTTTGGTCCGGACCAAATGAACCAAACGAACCGACCTACAAATGTGAACACACCCTTAAATATGCCAGGTGACCTGTAAATGTGAAAAATGTTTCCATTGCAGTTTTGTGAAATATTGCTTTTTCGAATTGCCTGAAAAACCACCTCAGGTGAGCGTAAAAACGGTTTTTTTTTACGATATATGGGAGTTTTTGCGAAATTGACGTGTTTCCATTGGGATTTGCTTATATTTGCTATTTCAATTTGAAGGGTCATGGAAATGCAGCAACTGGATCCATCTGCATCTACTGTACATTCCATTTAGTGCATCTGCAATGCTGCTAAGGTCTCTTCAGTGGCTCCTTCACATTTGCCTGCTTAGACAGCTGCAATCAGTCTATCTCCCATTACATGCAATCATCCATCAAGCTATACACCACAGTCAGATGGCTAAATCAAACACTTCTGGTCACCTAGTACTTGCACTCATCTCCAGATGAAGGGTCTCCACTTGAGATGCACCTTTTCCAGACCTCACAAGGAGTTGACGAAGTAAATTTAATGTCAGTCAATTCATTTAATGTCTTATTTAGGATTTAATCTAGATACGTGCTTATACAGTAGCATCCTAGCATTTTCCATCAATTGTTATTTTGGTAAAGGAGCACTTTTCAATTTTTGCTAAAATTTTGCTTTCTATTTTTGGTGATTTAAACTGAAATTTAGCAAATAGACTGAAAATGATAAAATTCACTAAATATATGATTGAAATTAGCTTAATGGTCCAACTCTATGTAGTGTCTGGAGAATGGCTAAATGTTTACCAGCACAGCTTCCACAATTTTTATATAGCAGTGTTTGCAGTGGTTTTTACCAGTAACCCACCCCAACAACCCAAAATGTTTATTATAACCTGTTTAATTTCCTGCTTGCTCAATTAAACATGTCTGCGGTGCATTCAAGGTATTTAGCATCAAGCAGACCACTACTGCAGTGTGTGTGTGTGTGTGTGTGTGTGTGTGTGTGTGTCAGTGTCTCAGCGTCACACTGTCTCCAGGCCGGATTTGCACTGGTCCCATTGGTCTTGTCCACAAAGGAACAGAGTGACAGCTGGCAGGACGTTTGCCAGCTCAGCTGCACACCGTGGGACAGAAGTGTTACAATAACTCTCCTCTTACATTGCCTGGTTACACGCAATACCCCAAAGTGACCACTGATCGCCATAAACAGGCCTCGGCCCGATTGACTGTGTGTCTTCAAAAGAATTTTCCAACCACAGTATTTCAGTGGATTGTGTAATACAATACAAACAAAAAAGGAAACAGTAGATGGTGGTTTTGAAGACCACAAAACTAAATTCCACCATTACAAAAAGTGCTGTAGCTGTTCTGTAGTATAGTGACAGAATCAGATGGTGTGACCACGGTATTTTTTTACACACTATACCAATGTTATAGCACTATATCATGGTTTTTGCATGGTATTGGGACATAGTAAGGTATTGTGGCTCGTGGAATATTTCTAAGAAGTGCCGTGCCAGTGTCGCAGTTGCTCACACCGGGAAGCCTTGCCCTCATGGGCATTCATCCAGAATGCCACTGTTGTGTATGTTGGCAGCAGTTCTCATCACTGATTAGAGAACAAAAGCAGCGACAACAAACCTCGAAACATCTTGATGACAATATGCACTCAGTCTGATTCCACATGTGACGTGTGTCCAAATCAAAAGGTCTATCGGCACATACGCCGCTGCTCTCTGAACATTCACTTTCTCAGCTCTGTCAACGCTATACTGTATGTAGATCAGCTCCTGCAACCAGGATCCTCTGACTTCACTGGTCAAATTTCCTAGAATTACATGCTAACAGGTTTATTTTTTAAAACTGATCAAGAACAAATCTGGATCATATTTTAGTGATTGATAGATAGATAGATAGATAGATAGATAGATAGATAGATAGATACTGGTCATGCATTTATTTGATTACAATTACAGTAATATTGTGAAATATTAAAACAATTTGCAGCATTATTACTCAAGTTTTCAGTGTCACATGATTCTTCAGAAAACATTGTAATATGCTGATTTACTTATTATTCATGAGTGAAACATTGTTAATTATTATTAATTATTATTAATGCTCAGTATTAATAATGGTTCTTAGTATTAAAGCAGTTTTTTCTGCTATATATTTTGTAGAAACCAAGATTTCTTCTTCTTCTTCTTCTTCTTCTTCAATTCTTTCTTTCTTTCTTTTATGATTCTTTGATGATTATTTGACATCTTTTGTAACATTATAAATGTCTTTACTGTCACTTTTAATTATTTGAGTGCATCCTTGCAGAATAAGAAAAAATATATATTTTATTATTTTATTTTGTTTTGTTTAATTTTACTTATTTAATTTTAATCTAATCTTACTTTTAAATGGTAGTCCATCACGGTTTCCACAAAAAAAAAAAAGGCAGCACATTATAGTATTTGTCATTTACAGGGTTTAAAATAATTCAGTTAAGTAGTCTTAATTATCATTTACATAAATAATTAGTCTAAATAAAAGTGCTATTTTATTTTGTTTTGTATTAATTTCATTTATTTTATTTTATTTTATTATGTTACTTATTTTATATTAATCTTACTTTTAAATGGTAGTCCATCACGGTTTCCATAAAATAAAAAAATAAAATAAAAAAGGCAGCACATTATATTATTTGTCATTTACAGGGTTTAAAATAATTCAGTTAAGTAGTCTTAATTATCATTTACACAAATAATTAGGCTAAAATTATATCAAATATGATGTTAATTTTGACATTTGATGATTTAGTTTAGGCTATATTATTATTATTATTATTAAATGACCACCTCGACATGTAGGCATATTTGTTCTTCTTTTCCTGAGCGAGACCGCAAAGGTCACCGATTCCACCAATCACAGACGTGATGCTGTGGTCAGTCAGAGCAGCTGGTCAGTGTGTGTGTGTGTCACCCGGCCTGCTGAAGCACCAGTGTGAACTCCTCTCCCCCGCAGCGCAGCTCTGGCGCTCCTCCAGCGCTCACTCACCGGAGCTCCGACACAGGAGCTATTCCAGGTATTTCCGTGAGTGACAGGGTTTAATAACATGTAAAAATAATTCTCTATTATTAAGAGCCTGCTAACGAATTTTTGGGTCCCTGACAAGAGCAGTGACCCGGGCCAAGGTAGCGGCTCCTTTGGCTTATCTCTGTCAGGAAAGAGTAATGAGCTGGTGAATATTCACGAACGGACAGCTTTGTGTTTCTGCCTCCGCTGGTTTAGATGGCTATGCAGAACAGGCATATAGATGCACATCTATACTGTAAATACATTTGAGGACAGGTCAACACTAGTACAGTAGAAGTAAAATAATCACCAGTCTCCAAAGTTAATTTGAGAAAATTGGCTGCCCATAAAGCTTTCAGCCATTAAAATACAGTATATATTGCATATTTTTATTTAATGGCAAACTAGATAAGTCAATGACATAAATGGGAGAACATTTCTGGACATTTCACAGCCTTATCTTGCCTTGTCATTAAAAACGCTAATAAGTTACTGCATGTTGGTTGCACTAAAAATGTTAAATATTTTCAAATTATATTGTTTTAAACATTTATAAATAAATACAAATAAATAAACAAACAAACATATGTAAGTAAATACTATTTAATGAGTTAGTTATGAATATTATTATTATTATTATTGTCATAATTAAAAAATATAATTGTACATGTAATTTAAATTAAAATGTAATTTCAAAAATATATATAATTTTTTTAAATAAATAAATAAAAAATTCTAAGAAATAATAATAAAATATTAATTATTATTATTATTATTTCAATCTTTTTTCCATTTTCCTCATTATTCTTCATATCATGAGAGTTGTATCACCCTGACACTTTGGACTTTGACACTTTAACTGCATTTTTAAGTATGAACTGCATTTTTATTGTATTTTTGAACAAATTGATTTGACGAAAATTTTGTCTCATGTCATTTACCCAAATGCTAATTTAATTATTTTTATGATATGCCATTAAATCCAGTAAATTACAATAAACTGCATATATCTGCTGAGAAAAGCCACCGAATGAATATAATTCGAATAATGAGTTGCAACACTAAAAAATTTTTTTGTTAGTGTGTCTTTGATTTGAATTGAGGGTTTGATTATTGTTTTTCCAATTGAATTAAAACCATATACATCTCAGTTCAAAGTAGAGTGAAAAAGTAATTTTTACTCACATTTATTAAGATTTCATGTGAGGCCATATGCTCGAAACATCACTCAATAACCTGCTCGATATGGGAGCTCTTTAGGTGTGTGCTTGTTATGAAACAACTTCGCATGTTACCAAGGTGTTTGAAGTCCGACAGTAAGAGCAAACGCTTGGAACGGTGCTGTTAATTCGCCATGTAATTCAACGTGAAGTTAGCATTAGCTAACAACAGAGGCATTACTGAGATGTCTAAGAATGTGTGGCGAGCAGCGATCCCAGCCGCAGATAAGGTCCCATCTGTTGCGCTACCTCCAGCGGGCCTATAACTGGAACCAGACAGGTCCCGTCACTTGTTTAGTGGGTTTCGAGGCCTGGCTTGGATTAGGACCAGCGTCGAGCCACGCTAGTTATTATTGTAGATTGGAAAGGGCTGAAGACGGTCCCTTTCTTCTTTTCTCTAGTTTCCTGGCAGGATTAACGAGCGAGGCTGTTTTTCTCAGGACGCTATCAGTAGATCTCTACAGGCGGCCACAGTCCGTCACAACTCGGCCCTTCCGTCTTGCTCAGGACAAGACGCTGTGACATCTTTTTCTTCTTTAACGTTAATTTAATTAATGTGCCAGCAGGCAAAACATTGTTTTAGTTCCTCTCGCTTTTCAGGACGATTGGATGTTGTGTTTGGCGGAAGCTAATGGTTGAGCGGGTGCAGAATCATGGGGGGCCAAGGGAGCGAACAACGGACTGAATATTTAGACGTTTTGGGCGGAAATCTCACAGAAGTCTCTAAGAGGCGACAGGCTGTTTTATACATTTGATTTGTGTGTCACGGTTCTTATTTAGGGAGCCTGTAAGAGGACATGATGATGGTTAGAAGAAAAATAATATTTGAATGGTTTCACGTTATCTCCCCAAAGACATTGCGTTTCCCCAGAAACTTTGTATTACCCCAAATAAATTGTATTACCCCAAAATTCTCTTGCAAAATTATTATGTTCCCCTAAGAATTTTTGCATTTAGAAATTTTTCTAGTAAAGTAGTAAATTTGCATTACTGCGTTCCCCTGAGAAACTTAGCATTTTCTCACAAAACATTTGTGTTCTCTCTCTGAAATATAGCATTCCTCTCAAGAGACTTTGCATTTCTTGCAAAACATTCGCATTCTCTCGTAAAATAAGCATGTTTCCTTGAGAATCTTTGATCCTAAAGAAAGTTTGCATTCTCTCGCAAAACGTGTTCTCTTGCAAAATGATTGCATTCTACTAAATGTTAAATACTAAATGCATTCTCTCACTAATTTATTGCATTCCCTAAAGAAACTTTGCATTTCCTAGCAAAAAAATTGCCTTCTCTCACAAAAGCACTGGACCCCCCCCCCCCACACACACACACACACACACACACACAAACACACAAACACAAAGTAAATACAAAAATTTGCGTTCTCTCACTGAAGTATTGCATTCCCCCACAATTATGCATTTTCCAAAAATAAATTGTATTACCCCAAGAAAGTCTCACAAAACTATTATATATCCTCGAGAAAGTTTGCATTTGTTCGCAAAACATGCTCTTTTGCATAGTTATTGTATTCTACTAAACAATGTTGCATTCTATAACAAAATATTTGCATTCTCCCAATAAAGCGTTGCATTCCCCAGAGAAACTTTGCATTCTCTTGCAAAATGATTGCGTTTCCCTAAGACACCTAGCCTTTCATCATGAAAAATTTGCATTCTCTCGCAAAAAAATGCATTTTAATGTTGCATTCTCTCGCGTTTCCCAGAGAAACTTTGTTTTTTCCCATCTCATTGTTTTTTGTTTTTTTTTACCATCACCATGTCCCTTTAGGGCCTCTGTACTTATCTGATCGCGACGTACAGTGAAATCTCTGAGGGCCACATTACGCAAGCATACAGGTGTCCCGCCATTTCTTCAGACCCCCTTCCGCTCGGAGCCATGATTCTAGCACAATATTACAAACTATAAATACGGCAGATTGTGTCCTGCGATAAGTCAAAACCTTGAGTATGTGATACCAAAATAAACACGCTGCCAACTGGAGGGCCATTCAGAATCCCTCAAAAATACCAAAACAGGAGGCCCGCTGACAAGACACATTAGGCGTGACATGCTGAAAGCGACCGGCAGGCTCTTGTGTCCTAGTGACCTTGCTGTAGGAAAAGATGAAACTGCCACCACACCATCCCAACCCAACCGTGCTTTCAGCCCCACGTCAATCTTAACAAACCGCACGGACCGCCGCTCAATTACGTATGTCTAATTAATTTGGACAAAAGACTAATATTGGCTTGGCATGGGGGCTGGAGACTTTTGTTTTTAGAGCGAGTAGGTTGGTGGTGGAGCGTGAAAAGGTCTGCGTTTTGTAAAAGCTTTCTTGAGATGCAGAAGCTTGGCTGTGTAACTCTCGCTCGGCCGGATCCAAAATTCGGATCTGTACCCAATTAGCTGGCTCATAATTATGGGCCCACAATTCCTGGCCCACGTTATGGACCAAAAGAGAGGAGATGGGGAAGAAAAGAGAAGAAAATGTACAGGGCCATGCGACTGCTATTGGACACAGTCTGGCCAAGTTCAAATTGTCTTAATTGAATCTTCTATGAAAATGACTTTTTCTTTTATTCGTTGAAATGGGTGGCTATTCCATTTATATATTTATTTTTTTAAATTCGTTTTTTGGCATTTTGCCTTTATTAAGATAGGATAGTGTATAGCAGACATGAAGCAAAGTGGGATGGGATCGGGAAGGGTCCTTGAGCCGGGATTTGAACTCGAGATGCCCGCAACGCAACGACATTATAACAACAATTCCATTTTTGAATGTGCATTTATTAGCACGTATATAATGCAAATTTCAAGTTAAAGTAATACAAATATATGTCGGGATTTTCAGGACCTGTAACGAGTGGAATACGCCACCAAAACCAGGCTCCAGAAACAAAAAGTGAAATGGGAGAACGAGGAGACAGGCGCGTACAGATTTGCGCAAAACTTTGGCGATATTTTATAAATATTTTATAAATAATATTTTATATATAATATTTTGCGTTTCCATTAACCAATGTTATGCGACTGGCGTTCTCGCGATAAGTCATGGCAACGGATTTTGGTGAGATTTGACGGATTTTGGATATATTTATTCAAAGGAGGCCTAAGCGTGTATCTTTACAGAAGCAGCACGGAGAACCACTTCAGAAACATGCGTGGCGTGGCTGGAATAAACACATGCATTGACTAGTGGCCGCAGTCAGCTTCAGTGGCCGTATCAGAGCCGCACCGCAGACGTGTGCAGTGTAAATTGTCTAAGCATTGATGGCAGGGAAAGCCCCTTATACTCCAGAGCGACCACATGAAGTGTTTCTTGGAGGTTATAGTACATTGAAGAATGATTATCTGACTTTTTACATACGCCATGTGACCTGTAAATGCGAAAAAAACTTTTTTGCGATATAGGCCTATGGGAGTTTTTGCGAAATTGACGCGTTTCCATTAGGCGTATTTTCAATTCGTAATTTTAATTTGCGCAATTTGAAGGGTAATGGAAACCGCCTACAGTCACAGAGCGCTGGGAACAGAAAGACGTGATTCTGCCTGAAGTGTTCATGTTCACTTTCACTCCAGAATCACCCTATTACCACCCAACACGCGCGTAACGTGCATTTTAACAGCCCTAAATGTCATTGTATCTCAGCAAGAATTCATATTAAACAGTGTTAATGACCTGTTTCCAGTCAGAATGCGGAAGATGTGATGAAATTGTGAAATACTGTGAAAAGATATAAAAGATTTTCATTTTAAACATCTCTATTTTCTATTTCTGGCTTACATGAATGCTCCTTAATGTTTCTAAATATGATTCTTAATTAATAATTTTTATAATGAATTAATAACATTAATTAATTTATAATAAATTAATAAATAAAATAATACAAATAATTAATTAATATATTACGCTGGAAACACATATGTGCAATGATAACATTTATGAAATTTTAAAAAATGCTGTTAAAGATTATGATAAGACCTTACATGCATAATTTAGCATTTTTAAATATTTTAAATAGAATTGAATATAATTCCTATTATATTATTTCTGTTTTTATATTTGCCAACATGAACTCTATTAGTAAAATAAATATGATTATTTTAAAATAAAATAACACACACGTGCCCGCGATGAAATAAAGCACAAATAATTTGAATTAGTATATTAAATTAAGCAAGCAGGACACCTGAGTAACAGCAGATTTTTGTGTTTATTGCTCTTCATGAAATGTTGTGGACACAAATGGTCCTCATTTAGCGCCCCGTGTGTCTTCAGCACAGACTATAAATGAAGGCTCTGTTCAAAGACATGAAGCCCTGTCAAAACACGCATATACACATCTATCACACACACACACACACACACACACAAGCCAATCTGCTATTGCTGTTTTCAGTGATCAGGTTTGTGTGGCACATAATCAGCAGGAATACTTGTGTTGAATATCTTGTGTTGAGATGCGGTTCATCTGGAGGTCATCATTCACTCAATCGCATTCATTTCAGTTCAACAGCGTTTCTACATGAACACAGTCAAACTGCGCATGCAGGTCACATGCTGCCCTCTAGTGCGGAGTCTGCATGGTGAACGCAAAAAGATGCATCGCATTGCATTTCACACTTGCAGTGCATTACAATTTTTTATTTTTTTTGCTAAAAGTACGATTTAGCAACACTGTGGTAAATGAAAAAAAAAAATTCTAGATTACTGGATTTATTTAACTATAATATATATTTAGGACTGTGACAGACTGTATTCATGTGTATTGTTTTCTTTCTTTCTTTCTTTGACTAATACTAATCCATCTTGTGTGAATCTCATGAAGCTTCCACATCATGCCATATTTCACTCCAAAATCAGAAGCAAGAAATATGAAATTATATTTTTATATTTGCATAATTTAAAGCCAATTTCAGGACTATTCAGATTTATTTTATTTTATTGCATTTTGACATTATCTTAATGACAATTAAGATCTTCTATAATTTAGAAAAAAATATCTTTCCTATTACTGTAATGCCAAAAAAAAAGGAAAAATAATATTTACATGAATGCATAATTTTAGTTTATATTTTAATTTATGCTGAAACCTGCCAAGAACAAGTGCTCATCATGTCATGTTTCACCCCAAAATCAGAAGAAATAAATTTCAAAATTATATTTTGCATAAAAAATGAAGGCTTAAGAGTTTGTTTTTTTTTGTTACATTATTTTAATGACCATTAGGTTCATATTTCATTGTTTTCTCATATACATTATATATATATATATATATATATATATATATATATATATATATATATATATATATATACTGTGTGTGTGTGTGTGTGTACAATATTTTTCCTCAGTTGATTAATCATAATACACTAAGACAATTGTAAGGGAATAAACATTTTCTGAAATGTGATGAAGCATCATCTAATTAAAAATACATTTGCATACATTTCCAGGTCATAAATCTTAATATTCAAAATGATTTTGACATATAGTTAAAGGTTTTTAGAGAGGGGTTTAAATTTGGATTTTTATCACTTAATAAATCAGAAAACCGAGTCAACAGCCAGAATGAATGAATTAATTCTCATCAAGTTTTAGGAATCAAATGTTAAATAAATCAGGTAAATGATATATGGAGATACGTCTCTGTAAAAACAGAATATATATAAATACGGCTGGAAAGTTTGGTGTAATTGACATCCACAGATAAAGGATCTTTTCGTTATTTGCACATATATATTTTATCCTTATTCTGCGTTGGCATGTGAAATATGACTCAGACATGTTTTCTTGCAGTAGTTAGCGTTCTGAAGGCCGAAGCAGGTTTGTATGGATGAGAGTAAGAGCTCCTGCAGCACCTGTCTCTTTCATTTCATCTCAGCAGCACAGCTTCAGACAGAAGAAGGTGAAACCTGTCAGCAGACACACACTGAATTGATTCTCCAGTCAATGTCACGCTTCAACCAGCTCAAATCCTTCTCCGACTGACACCATCACACTTACACAGCCACTGATAGACAACATGAGCTCAGTGGAGACTGGTAATCATGCTCTACAATTAAATACACTTCATATTTTCTTATAGATAGATTGATTTCTGGTAAGAAATGTGTTCTCCAGGCTTCTTCTGTTTTGAATTCATGGCCTGATGTGTGCTGCTCACTGGATCTTCCTCAGGACTGAAAACCTGGCATTTTCTTCAGAGGATACATATTTATGAATTTCATTTCCACGCTTTATGAATGCTTCAGACACAGGAGGACAGACTCTAAATAACCAAGAAGTCTTTATAATAGACTAAAAACAGGATCAGTTGTTGGGTGAAATGCTGATAAAAGTTTTTTTTTTTTATCATCCAATAATAAATAAAAACATTTGTATTTTTACATTTGCATTTTAGTATAAATCAGATAACTGTAAAATGTAAATAAATAAAAAATCAATTCAAATAAATAAAAAAACTAATATTAAATATTTTTTTTTAATAACTAAGTAATAGCAACATTATCTAAATCTATATCTATCTACAGTAGGTATCATCTCTCTCTCTCTCTCGGTGTAATTTTTAAATATATTTTTATTTATTGATTGCAGTAATTGTATTCAATGCAATGAAGTTTCGATAAGAAATTAGAGGGAAAAAATGAAGTTACTAGTTATAAAGAATAATACATTTACAATTCTTAAGAATAAATAGCACATTTAGTATAAACATGTATATATTAAAATATAAAATGCACAAATGTCTTAAATATAATAATAATTAAAAAAACAACAACGAGGACAAATAACCAAAATAACCAAAGCAATCTTTATAATAGACTAAAAGCAGGACCAGTTCTTGGGTGAAATGCAGACTGATTTAAAGGCAATACAAGATAAAAACTTATGAATTTATCATCCACTAATAATAAAACAAACAAACAAAAAACATTTGTATGTAGTATGAATCAGATAACTCAATAAAAATACATTCAAATAAATAAATTAATATTAAATTAAATGATAGCAACGCTGTGTCTATATCATCTCTCTCCTTTTCTCTATAATTTTAAAATTATATTTTTATTTATTAATTGCAGTAACTGTAGTCAATGCAATGAAGTTTTAATATAAAAATAGAGAAAAAATGAAGTTACTAGTTATAAAGTATAATACATTACAATACAATAACAAAGAATACATAATACATTTAGTATAATTATGTATATATTAGAATATAAAAATGCACAAATGTAAAAAATGTTTTAAATTTGAAAATAAAAGTAAATAATAATTAATAAATAATTATTGGGTTAAAATGCAGACTGGTTTGAAGGCAATAAAAGATTAAATATGATTTCATTTTGATTTGTTTGATTTTTATAAGTATGATTTTTATTAACCAGTAATCTTTTAATATGATAAATGTAATATATTATTTATTACTGCATGCAGCAGTAATTGCAGTCAATGAAATGAAGTTTCAATAAAGATTTGAGGAAAAAGATACAGTTAAGCTATTAGTTAAAACAATATAAAATGCTCAAATTTTAGAATGTATTATTATTATTATTTTTTCAATGAATGCATGTTTTTAAATGCATCACTCTGTACTGGTCTTTATGTACAGATTCCACAACATCAAGCTCTTGCAACATATTGCTGCATATTTTATCCTGTTAAATGAAATGGAATGACCTCAGTTTTACCTCTGTTAACGGTTTCTTGCTTTTTATGAAACATTAATCCACACATGAAGAGTATTTTGGGAACATGAGACACATGTAGTGCTTTAGAAACATATTTACAAGCGATACATACACTCGTTTTTCCCCTACAGCTCTGATTACGCACGCTTGTTGAATTTTGAAAATAAATGTGCTGTAATTGACATATGACATACTGTCATACATAACTGACCTGCAGCAGAAATCTGGACAGATGCAAAGGCGGATGCTTAGTAGCGCGCATACAGAATAGAAAGAAATAGAAATATAGGTCTGCATTGCATTCATTTCTAGTAAAAAAAAATTATGTGTAATGTATGTTGCATATTATGTAAGCCTGACTGTTTTGCAAATATTCCATATCCAGGAGTCAGAACAGATCTTTCATCATTTAAACAGTTTGATGGTGATTTTTCATTCATTTCCCTAGATTTCTTTTTTCTAAAATGCTCCTAAATGTATTCAAAATACTTCAACTGAATTGATTGACTGAAATGGTAAATATGGTGTTAAATCCCATGACTAGATATTTTGAAATATAAATAATAAATAAAAGAAATTAAAAAAAATGACAACTTGTTTTCAAATTGCCAAAATGTTTTATTGTGAGAATTATTAAATATGATAAACTACTAGCATATAATCTGTTAATAAGAAAGACACTGTATATGTTTTTCTAGCTTACTTTTAATACATGAATTCAAGATTAATTGTATATTTATTTGTAGATTTATTAAAGTATTTCATTTTTATTTAGTGACATAAAAAAATGTCATATTTAGTTTAGAAACATTTTCAAGGAGTATTTTGTAAATATATATAGGCAAAAATATATGTTTGTTTGTTCAATTTAATGGACATATATAGGAAGTATGTTTATCAATAACTACACAGCGCCAGCTTCATTTAGGCAAAATTGTTAACTGATATTTAGTTTATTTATTTTATTTTAAATGTGGCTGTTTAATTTGGATATTTGTTTAATGTTTTATTTAAGAAGAAAAACAACTTTATTTAAAATAAAAATTAATTTCCTTCCATTTATTGGTTATCAACATTTTCTGACGATTAAGTGCCTCCTTTCACTGACCATTTGTTGCATTTCAGGTGCTATTTTGTATCCTATTTGTGGAAAGTGCCAGACACATGACGCAGAGGAATTCAAAATATCTAGGGCATTTTACTGTCACTTATGTGGCATTTTTGCCTCTAGTCCTGGTTAATTTCTGACCCTAGTTCAGACATACCAAGATTATCAAGTCTGAAGGCTTAAATATTGTCCCAGACATCCAGTTAATTTGCATGCAGATCGTACACTCAGCATTCACAAACAGATGTGACAGTGACAATTTCTAAATCCAAGCAAAAAAGACAGGATATGGCTGGATCGAGAGATAGAGCAAGACAGAGAGACAGCAGCCTCGCAGCTGGCATAGCTCTACTGACCCAAAGGGAAATCGCTCACATGTTGATGTAATTAGGGCACCAAGCCAGGGTATGTTTGTGAGCTCTTGCCCTATAGTGAGCGTGAGCCACCAAGGCAGCTCCTCATGCTGTGATTTCACCGACTGTGGCAGTTTGGTTATCCTATATTTAAACCAGGATCACTGGATGGGGTCAAGAGTTCAGTCTTGACTTCAGCAGCCCCTGAAGTGCACACTGCTGTAATGTTTTCTGAAAGAAATAACATCTACATAATCATCACAGTTTAGAAAACTAGTCATGATGGTGTGCAGTAGGTTTAGGCTTTTCAGTGAAGTGTAAAAGCCTGTTGTAACAAAAAATATTGAAGGGGTGCCACCTGGATGTGTTATAGGCCCAATTTTAATTTAACATTTAAATGATTATCTCTGATTGTATAGGCAGAGAGGTGGGTTGTTTTCATGTAGATTTTGGTTTCATATTTCCACGATTCTAGAATGATAGTAGAATTCATTAATCACGCTTGCAGGAATATAGTAGATGCATATTTCAGACAGTCTTCAGAAGACATCTAATCTGTTTGTACATGGTTTGAATATCATGAAACTGACACTATAATAACTTTTCTCTGGGATCGGGTCATATTTCGTCTTCTTAGATATAGACCATGCAATGCGGAAAGAAAGAAAATAATGAGATCATGGCAATATTGCAACTTCTTTATTCATTTTAGGTTTTGTATTTATTAATTTGATCTTTTTAATTTTATTTAAATACACACATTTAGTACATTAGCCAAAGACAAAAGAAAATGGATAGTTTGTTGTAAACAGTAGACATTAGAACTTAATTTGACAATTCATTCAATTAATAATTGTAAAATAATTTTACTGCCGTAAAATAAATGTAATCAATTAAATGCATTATTTATTACAATAAAATCTGTGAACAATTGCATTATGTGATCTTTTCAACTACAGAATAAAGCTATTGTATCATGGCTTGATTGTTTTTTTTTGTAGACAAGTTGCAATTATAAATATGTATATTTAAGCATGAAGTATAGTTAAACATTACCTTGTTGTTTTATATTACTGAACATTAATATCACAAAGGATAATGCTTGAAGCATTAGTTAAAAAAATTAAAAACAAAGGTTGTCTTAAAAGGTTGTCTAGGTTAAGCTTGATTATACTTTTTTGTTAAACTGCATTTCTTATAGCAAGCATTTTTGCATTAATTGTTATTGTCTGTTTGTTATTGTTATTATAAATAATAATTTATTTATTTAGTGAAAGCACATTAAAATGTAAATACATATGAAAACAACAGTCACATTCATTATATTTGCATCATATGCATCACAATTCTGAGGGTTGTGCAATTAATTTCGAAAATTTCCAGAATTATTATATTTTAACATAGCAAAGGTAAGTTAAAAAAGCAATTATTCTGATTTTATGATACAAAACCAATACTGTCTAAAACTGTCTTGTACTACAGCTATACAAACTAATCCAATAGCAAACCATTTTACAAACCTTATCAAATAAATAATACAAATGTTATTTAGAAGATTAATTTATGTGTTCAGTTCAAATGTTATTGCCTTTTGATGTATGTTTTATTTTAATAAAAATGTATTTTGTGAATGTATACATTTTTCTGTATTGTTGTCTTGCTATTTGTGTGTAAATTCTTCTTGTTCTATTCTATTTGTGTCATTTCTATTTGTATTTTCTATTTGTTCAATTTATGTAAGAAAGGTCAATAAATGCGAATCAAATTACTTAAAAAAACAAAAACAATTAGTATTAAAATCAAAAAATGGAAATCTACAAAACTGTAGCTTAAACTATTAAACGCATGGATAAATGTATATGTTCCACTTCTTTAAATGTAGCACAGCTGCTTCAGATATTTATTAACATTTGAAATATTGATCTCAACATTTCACATGACATGTGCTAACAGCACTCCGCTCAAGAGAAAAAGATCACTATGGCTGAAATACTTGAACATTTTTCAAATTCAAGTCATTTCAATCTTTCACCCAGAACATGATGCTTTCCTAAAGGTACTTCCATGACTTTTTGATTCCACACAACGCAGCATCGTCTGTGCTGAATATTTGATTCCATCAGCACAGATTAGACCAGAAAGTAGGTCAGATCTCTGAGATCCTTCTCTCATTGATATGAAGCAGAAAATCACAACATCTCTAGTCAGGTGGAACACCACTGTTCATTACAGCACTAATAACATGGCTAAGACCACTTATATTCTAATTTAGAATTTTTTTATTATTATACATTTTATTATAAGCACAAAAAATATGAGTGATAAAGGGGGGAGGGGGGTACATAATTTGAGGAATAAATCTGACCTACAAATACTGAAGAATATGAAGTATTTCTTAGTCATTTTGCCTTGTAAACAACAATAAAGTTAAATATTTAATATTAAAAGTGTTTTAGATGTAGATTTTCTTTGAAGGTTTTTTTTTTTTTTTTTTACATGTAATCCGGCTCTGGAGCATTGAGCCGATTAAAGCACCTCTGCTAATTGGATTTAATGAATGATTTAACATGGCACAGCCTGATCAAATCTAACTGCCTCTGTCCCAGCCGTTTACTCGTGGGTCAGTGCTTTGTAATGGGAACATGTCTCGAGACACGGCCAAAGCTCCTTAACAGCCCCAATCTAAACTTCTGCTTACTTTGCCTCTCCAAACTGATCAGACTTATCTCTCTCTCTGTCATTTTTAGCGGTCTTTTCATCTGTTGCTCTTATACATGGAGATAAATTGGTTCATAAATGTTGTACTATTGTTTTATATATATATATATATATATATATATATATATATATATATATGTGTGTGTGTGTGTGTGTGTACACACACACAGTCATGGCCAAAAATATCAGCACCCTTGGTAAATATATGATCAAAGGCAGCTGTTAAAATTGTTAATCCTTTTGATCTTTAAAAAAAAAAAAAAAAAAAAAAAAAAAAAAAAATCACACAAATCTAACCTTTCATTGGATAATAAGAATTTAAAATGGGGGAAAATATCATTATGAAATAAATGTTTTTCTCAAATACACGTTGGACAATTATTGGCACCCCTAGAAATTCTTGAGTAAAATATCTTTGAAGTATATTCCCATTCATATTCACAATTATGAACATGAAATTATCCAGCCATGGCTTCCTGTTTCACAAAAAATATAAATAGGAGGGAAAACAAAGCCCAAATTCCCTTAATCATCCATCACAATGAGAAAAAACAAAGAATATATTTCTGATGTGCAGCAAAAGATAATTGAGCTTCACAAATTAGTGAAGTGGCTTTAAGAAAAGAGCTAGAGCAGTGAAAATTCCCATTTCCACCATCAGGGCAATAATTAAGAATTTCCAATCAACAGAAAATGTTATGAATCTGTCTGGAAGAGGACGTGTGTCTATATCATCCTAATGCACGGTGAGGAGGAGAGTTTGAGTGGCCAAAGACTCTCCAAGGACCACAGCTGGAGAATTGCAGAAAATAGTTGAGTCTCGGGGTCAGAAAACCTTAAAAAAAGTCAAACAGCACCTACATCACCACATGTTGTTTGGGAGGGTTTCAAGAAAAATTCTCCTAGCTCATCCAAAAACAATCTCCAGCATATTCAGTTATCAGACACGACTGGAACTTCTAATGTCACTGGCTTCTATGGTCAGATGAAACTTAAAAATGCTTTTCAGCAGCAAACACTCAAGATGGGTTTGGTGAACACAGGGATAAAAAGTACCCCATGTGTACAATGAAATATACTGCTGTATTTTTGATGTTGTGGGCCTATATTTCTGCTGGAGGTCCTGGACATCTTGTTTAGACACATGGCATCATGAATTCTATCAAATACCAACAGATAAAAAAAATCAATAAGTGACTGACTCTGTTAGAAATCTTATAATGGGCCATGTTTGGATATTCCAACCGTACAATAATCCAAACACAAACCTCAAAAACACCACAAAAATGGGTCACTGGGCACAAAACCAAGCTTCTGCTGGCCATTCCAGTCCTCTGACCTGAACCCTGTAGAAGATGAGTGAGGTGAACTGAAGAGGAGAAGCTGTGAATCTGAAGGATCTGGAGAGATTCTGGATGAATCTGAAGGATCTGGAGAGATTCTGGATGAAGGAATGGTCTCTGATCTCTTGTCAGGTGTTCTCTAACCTCATCAGGCATTATAGGAGAACATTTAGAGCTGTTAAACTGGCAAATGGAGGTTTCAAAAAGTATTGAATAAAAGGGTGCCGTTAATTGTGGCCAATATATACTAGAGAAAAACATTTATTTCATAATGATATTTCCCCCCATTTTAAATTCTTATTATCCAATGAAAGGTTAGATTTGTGAATTTTTTTAATAAAAGATCAAAATAATTAACAATGCAGATTAATTTTCACAGCCTTCTTTGATCATATATTAAAAATTAAATTAAAAATGATAGAAACTGAAAATAATAATAATTATTATTTTGAATTCTTTTTAAGGGGGAACCCATACTGGTAATCATATTTAAGCACAATAATAGTAATAATACTGATTAACTATTTTGGTATCATAAAGATTGAGATATTTTGAATTGAATTAATTACATTTTAGTTAGTGCTGAGCAACGATTGATCTGGATTAATCGCATGCAAAATAAAAGTTTTTGTGTACATAATATATATATGTGTGTGTACTGTGTATATTTATTATGTATATATAAAGATGCATACAGTATATATTTAGAAAATATTTACATGTATATTTATATTCATTATTTATATTTATATTATATATATTTTCTTAAGTATATACATGCATATGTATGTATACATACATATTTATGTACACAAAAACTTTTATTTTGGATGCGATTAATTGTGATTAATTGTTGCCCAGAACTAATTTTAGTTAAAGCTTTTATTTTGTGCATTATTATCATTTCTTTTATTACTGATAATTATTTTTTCTGTTAAAGTTTATTTCAAGTAAAAAAGGTTGTTTTAATACTATAATAATCGGTTAATAACAATATGATAAGTAATAGTTTATAAAATGTTTAATTAAACTAAATAAGTAAATATTTAAATTAAATATAGTAATATGTATTACTACTTTTTTTTAAATACTTTATCATTAATAATTATATTAATTTAATGTTTCAAAATATTAATGTAATTATTACAATTATTTATTATTATTAATAATAATAATAATAATAATAATAATAATATTACATATAATCCAAGATAATTTATTTTTTAATTAAATTTTAAATAAATACAACAATCAATAAATGATAATCATTAACTCTTTCCCTGACAGTTTTTTTTTAAGTTGCCAGCTACGCCAGTATTTTTGATCATTTTCACCAGATTTTCATGGCCTCCAGAACATTTTGTTGTATGAACATCTGAACATGAAATAGTTAAATGAAAGAACAGTCTCCACTTTTGTATTATAGCTTCATAGATTTTTTATTTTTTTTTTTATCAACACTTGAAGGTGGGTAAATTTCAAATAAATAAATAAAATGTTTTAAAAAAAATCTGCTTATAAATGCAATCGCTTGTTTCAACTTGCTGCCGTGTTTTGATCTAGAGATTTGTAATGTGTAATAGCACCTAGGAAAGTGTTTAATAAGTATCATGTAATTTATTGAGAACACTGACCATTTTAGTGATCATGTTAGTCTGTGGTTTTACATGTTTTGTTTGCTGATCTACTGTGGCTCTCTCGCTCTGTCTCTCTCTGTCGCGGTTCAGTGGCAGGGCAGTAGGTCATGCCATGCGTTTGATTTTCACACTGTTTCTCCACTCAATGCCACATCATGTTAATCAGGGTTAATAATCGAGGTGCCTTGCTAAGCAGGGGACCCGGCGGCTCAGCGTGGCCCTGCCACAGATGGGGCGATAATCCCGACACCCACGGGGAGGATGGGGACCTCGGGGGCCATCAGAGCGGAGCAGGGGTGTACGGACACTAAACCAAAGTGAATGCACCGGGGGCAAGAGAACTTTATTCTTCAGACAAACTGGGTTTGTTTTGGGTTTTTATGGAGTGGACTAATGAACATGATTTAGCCGTCCTTCCACTTTTGTTCAAAATATCCACTGCTGGGAAAGTGTTTGGGGATATTTCATCACTGGACACCTGTTGTTGTACCAGCTAAACCAATTAAATGAGACAAAAGTAGAGAAGAACAAATGACTTATTCTAAGGACCTTTCCCATAATCAAGAGAACAAGGTTATGCTCCATTTTGAAAGATTGTAACATCTCATTAGACATCTGTGGCAATAATGCAGAGTAATGTCGTTCCAAACCCGTGTGATTTTCTCTCTTCTGTGAAACAAAACAGGAAAAAAATTGAATGATGTAGAAGTAATTTATTCCCATTACAATGACTACCACGATATTTGAATTGTGACAGAATCTTTCTTTTTTGTTTGTTGTTACATGTGCAGTGCTAATGCAGATACTAATGTAGTTCCAAACCTGAATTATTTTCTTTTGTTTAACGATAAACAATTTAAATTTTTTTTTATTTGAGATGACTATTGCGATATTTGAATTTTTGCAAGACCAATTCGTACGTATTTTACAAGGTGGCTAATTCATACAACCTCACTTGTATGATTTCTGTGAGGGGTAGGTTTAGGGGCGGGGTTAGAGGTGGTCTTTCCTACGAATTTACCAACTCGTAAAATACGTACAATTTTTCACAATTCATACAAATGAGGTTGTACGAATTCATTTGAATTAGCCACCTCATAAAATGTACGTTTTTCAAAAATCATACTCATTTGTATGACTGAAGTCGTACGAATTCCTACAAATTTGCCACCTCATAAAATACGCATGATTTTTCACAAATAGTACAAATTGTTACAACCTCGTATTTTACATATGCAGGGCTAATGCAGAGACTAATGCGCCTCGTTCAGACGGTCAGCCCTAATCCGATTTTTGTGCAAATCCGATTGAAATCCGATCATATTTAGATAGTCTGAACGGCAACTAACTACATGAAATCCGATTTTTGCAAATCCGTTTCGAGCTACATTCAAATGTGGTTTGGAATCCTATTCAAATCGCATTCCTGGAAATCCGTTTCAGTTTGACCGGTCAGATCGGATTTAGCCTAGGTTTTTCACGTTTTCATGCCACGTAAAACCGTAAAAACGTCAGACGTTTTTGTAGAAAACAATGAACGTCTTTGCAGAAACAAGCTTGTGTTGTTGCGAACTGCAAGTCAAGCGGGAAAAGACAATATACTGCTAGTATACGCACCTCTTTGAGTTTTGAAAAACGTAAAACGAAAAATCGGATATGAACAGTTATGATACGCTGTGTGGACAGTCAGTTATTCAAATCAGATTCCATCCGGATACGCACAAAATCGGATATGGGCTGAGTCTGAACTAGGCTATGTAGTTCCGAACCTGTATTATTTTATTTTGTGTAACGATAAATATATAAATAGAACAATCTATTAGTAATTTTTCTTTGCAAAGACTATTGCGATATCTGAATTTGTGCAACACTATCTCACAACCAATTTGTACGTATTTTATGAGGTGGCTAATTTCTGTGAGGGGTATGTTTAGGGGTAGTCATTTGTACGAATTCCTACAAATTTGCCACCTCGTAAAATACGTAAGATTTTTGCACAAATTCATACAAGTGAGGTCATATAAATTTGTGCGAATTAGCCACCTCGAATTAGCCACAAATTGCTGTGAGATTGGGTTGATTTTTCACAGAAACCTTTTTTGACATCTGCAGCACTAATGCAGCGAGTAATGTCACTTAAAACTTGTATGATTTTCTTTATTTTGTTGAACACCGAAGGAAAAAAAATTGATGTATTATTTTTTTCATTGCAGTGATTATTGCCCTTTTTAAAATGTGACAATTGGTTTTTGACATTCACAGCAATAGTGCAGAGTAATGTCGTTCTAAACCTATGCAAAAATGGAAGTATTAATAATATTTTCATTGCGATTCCTATTGCGATATTTGAATTTTTTTGGACATTTGCAACACTAACACAGAGTAATGTTGTTCCAAACCAGTGTGATTTTTTTCTTTGAAATACAAAAAGAAAAAATCAGAATGATGTATTAGGTTTTTTTTTTCTCTCATTCCAATGACTATTGCGATATTCGAGTTTGATATTTTTTTTTTGACATCTATGGCACTAATGTGTTGTTCCAAACTCATTTTCTTTTGTGTGAAACAAAAATGTTGATGATACAGTATATTTCTGATGATACATATTTTTTCTTTTGCGAAGAAAAAAATATATATTTTGCGAGTTTTAAAATATAATCAAGAATGTGAATAATTCACAAAAAATACAGAATACTAAATTCAACAGTTATGCCCAAACTCCTTCACGTCACACATGACTTTTCCCCCTAAAATTTTAAGACCACTCGACATTTTCTCGTCTTCCTGTTCCCTTAATACGTGATTTCAAGAAGCCCTTGGCTGGAATACGCATCTCACATCCATTATCGAGGAGGATATTCAGTCCTTGATCGCACATGCCACCGCACTTCAGTAAATGCCACGCTGGATTATTTAAAGGCTTTTTTTGAGGCAGTGACACTTCCTTGATTTACAACTCTTAAAAGCATCTTCCAACACCACTGTATAGTCTTAATATTTAATAAAGTGCCAGAAAAATGTAAAAAAAACGCATTTTATGGTGTTGTATAGTGCAGTGCTGTCTGCAATATATTTTTAAAGTCTTAGTCAAAGTGGCGTTTTTTGACATTATAAAGTGGTTAAATTGAAAACCAAGAGGATAACAAAACACAAAATGGCATGGCGAGGTCACTTAGCGGTGCTTACGACATCCAGCAGAATTTGTCGCTCGTGCACGAGGTCAAACTTCGGTCAGATCTCGGATGATCTAACAAAAATCGGATATTGCTCCAGTGTTTCTCTTCAAATGTCGAATCTCTAACAAAGTACGAACCCAAACAAACCCAAATATGAACTCTCGTTGTCCCTACGAAAGAATTAAGCAAAGTTCATCTGAAGTTCACGCGTCTGGTATCATAGATTTACACTGGCGGGAATGAAGGCTGATTTTTTTTATTTGGGTTTTTCACATTATAAAGTGGTTCAATTGAAAATCAAGAGGATAACAAAACACAAAATGGCATGGCGAGGTCACTTAGCGGTGCTTACGACATCTAGTCGGATTTGTCACTCGCGCACGAGGTCAAACTTCGGTCAGATCTCGGATGATCTAACAAAAATCAGATATTGCTCCAGTGTTTCTCTTCAAATGTCGAATCTCTAACAAAGTACGAACCCAAACATGAACTCTCGATGTCCCTACGAAAGAATTAAGCAAAGTTCATCTGAAGTTCACGCGTCTGGTATCATAGATTTACACTGGAATGAAGGCTGATTTTTTTTTTATTTGGGTTTTTGGGGGCTTAACACTAACCGCAGACTGTCACATCAGCTATGTCGTGACATTTTCTGAACTTCTGACCCCAGTCGGCGGGTCATCGTCCGGTCAGATCTCTCCTGCGGGCCACGAGTCGGTTCTTTAAAACATAATCGAAATGCCTGGCCATTGCCAACATGCCGTACTTTCGTTCCCCCTCCTCCGTCTAGAAGCAGAGTTCAGCGAAAGGCCACCGAATCGCCCCGCCTCCAAACAACCTCACTTGTTTACAAGGAATGTTAACGAGCACAAGCTCGATTGCTCCGCCCATCGTTAAGCGACTCGCAACGCGGGACCGTTTCGTCATACGGAAACACAGTGACCCCTGGTGTTTGGAGCTGGAAAATTTTCAGAGCGTTTCAAAGCCGTCCAATTACTTCTGTGGATGAAAACAGAAATATTTCATGTAATCTTCTGACATTTAATGTATTATTTAATTTTAAAATTTGACATTTTCTCTGATAGTTCCATGCCTGTTAGAGTCCTGTGTAATATGCTTAATTAATTGCAAAAATTCAGCAGAAAAGTCTTCTTGAGCTCAAGTTAAATATTAATATGTGTTACTAAAATATTCTTAAAATATTATTTGAATTGTGGATACTAATATTAAAATGTTTTATGAGAACAACGTTGTAATCGTAAGCTCAATAACAATAATAATAATAATAATAATAAATCAATGCTATACTACAATTGTAGCTCTAATTTGCACTGAAACTTTATATTTCATCTAAAGATGTAGAGCAAAATCTGGGATGAGAATTTAATTTAAACCTGGAAATAACTGAAAAGTAAAAAAAAAAAAAAAAGAAAAGCAAAATAAAGAAACGCTTTGACATACAAGGATTTAGAAATATTTAAGATTCTGCAATACAAGATGATATTGTTGGAGAACATGGTTACCAGTTTTTTTTTTTTTTTTTTTTTTATTATTTAAATGGCTTTGCATATAATTTATAACTAAAGTTTTTAGCATGTTTATGTACTGATTATATATAGTTGTCAACCAAAATCTGATAGTATATAAACAGAAAATTCATCATTATTTTTTGTAATGACAAACATCCTTAAGACAACAAAAAAATATATATGTAGACTTGTAACAAAAGTGAATCATTCAGATGTAGCCCGCCTGGCAATATTTTTCAGTTTATTAAGAGACACGGGGTAAAAATAGGCTTTATGGGAAAACAACAAAACGGAAAACAGTGCACGGAGAAAAAAAAAAAAAATCTTTGTCAAGAAGCACCTGGATGATTCCCATCAGAACACAGATCCCATTATTTTCAGTTTGAAACAGAAAATGTTTAAATAAATAGCTGTCTCTTTTCTTTTCTTTAATAATTAATACTTGTAGATGAATGATCCCATTAAAAAAGTACATTTTAAAAATCTTGCAAAATAGCCTGCCCATAAATTCATCAGAAGCTAAAAAATTCTGAACATTTAAAACGCAGAATAATATTAATACATGTAGTTGATAAATAATATTACATATAGTTGCAATAAAAGAAAAGTAAAACTACATACAATCTTTAAACAAATATTTTCTGGCCACACATTTAAGTGCACACTTAAATTATGCAAATCTGTAGCACAAATTATGACAAATATGTTAAAACAAAAATCACATTTGTGTGTTTGTTGTTTTATTATTAAGGACAAAATATTTCTGCTAAAAAAAAAGTGAACAAAACCATAGTCACACTATAGTCGCGTTCTTAGATATTAATTGTAATATGTTTTACATATTAACGTATGTATGTATGTATGTGTGTATGTATATGTATATGTATATGTGTATGTGTATGTGTATGTGTATATATATATATATATATATATATATATATAATAATGTTATTGATTGCTTCTATTGTCCTCATTTGTAAGTCGCTTTGTATAAAAGCATCTGCTAAATGACTAAATGTAAATGTATGTTGTTGCATAGTAGTGATTGCAGAGTAGTTTCACTAACAAATACTGTCATTTTACAAGTCAGCCAGTGCAGAGGAGAAAAGGGGAGTAATGAGTTTATTGTATATTCATAAATGCCTCAATATTTCTGTCATTCTCAATGGTTACTGGATTGTTTTGTTTTATGTGGGCTAATGACGCCCTCTAGTGGACAGTTTAAGCTGTATTCTACACTGATTCAATAAACATGCTATTAATCTCAATCATGTGAGATTTACCTTTAGTCGTTAGTGTAATGCAAAATAAATAATTATTATTGTAATAAGGTATTATTAAAATAATATTATTTAATATTAATAAAATATAATTTATAATATATGTTATATTAAAAAAAAATATTAAATGTTTATTTTTGTTCATATATATCCAAATATATTACATTTCTCTGTCCCTACCATTATATTTTATTGATTATAGAGGGGGGGGGGGGGGGGGGGATGAAACTAACTGAAATTTTGTGTTTTCACTTTTTTTTTCTACACTATTTTCTACAATTTTAAATCATGCAGACATTATGCTTAACCCTGTCATGCTGAGACATTTCGCCATTTAAAAATAATAGTTTGGTGTTATGAAATTAAATCATATTCTTTTGTTTTGTCAAACTCTATAGCTTACCTGTTATAAGTCATCTTTGTTTGAACAATTTTAGAAAAAAAAAAATCCAGATATAAGAATTTTAAACCACCAAATTGTTAAAATGATAATAATAATACTACAATAAAATAAAAAAAGTAATTCCAATTTTTTATCTGCCAATTCTGACTTTTTTTCTTGCAATTCTGAAAAGAAAAGTCTGAATTGTGAGATAAAAAGTCACAATTACCCATTTTAATTTTTCATTTTGGCAGAAAAATAAATAAATAAATAGCGAGTTGGGAGACAAATGTTTTTTGAGACGTAATGGGGTTATAATTTTTTTCCCAATTGTAATTGATCTCAATGCAGCCCTGGTACTTTTGGGCCTGAGGTTGTATAATATAATTTTTTTCAAAGTAGCAGTAATCATATTAGTTAAAAATAATAATAATAATAAAATCATGAAGCTTTCTAAAACAAACCACCTCAGCATCATTTCAAAAATGCATAAGTAAAAATATAATATTTTATTTTATTAAATAATCAATCAGCAACAAATCCATACTGTTCTAAACTTATTGCATTAACCTCTTTATTAATATAAAAACATCATGACACTCGTGAATGGATTTTCCCTCGGAATGTGGCCTTTCGTTTTTAATCCTAAAACATTTCATCTACTGGAATTTCCATAGGAAATATAGTAGAAACGTGCATTTATCAAAAGAGTCTTTGCCCTGATCAAAGCTCTGCACAGAGCAAAGATGAAGACATCCAGAGATTCACCTCATTTATCCATCAGCCTCGCTATTGCTTTTGTCATTCTGCTTGCTATTGGTCTTACCCACTCCTGACGTCTCCATTCACTGCATTTATTTCTATTGCTGCAGTGAATCCAGATGTTGTCCACTCGTCACTGATGGTGTTTCAGCTGGATCTGCATTAAGTGAGTCAAACCTAGACTGATTTCTCAAGATTTATTGAGTCAAATGATTCAGTATCTGCTTGTTTACCAACAACGCACCAGCTAGTTGACGTCAAACCTACAAACAAGGAAAGAGCACTGATAAATAATAAGCTTTTTATTTCCACCTCCATGTATTATGTATGTACGTACGTCGTGCATACATACATGTACTGTATATATATATATATATATATATATGACCATTACATAGGTCAATATCAAAATAACAATAAAATATAGCTGCAAGCAGCGATTACCAGGGTTCAAGCGCTTTAAGGCATTTAAGCAAGCACTTAAGCTTAGCAAGCCTGTTCCTACCCAAAATCAATGACTAAAAAGGGCATTTTTGGCAATTCCAGGTATATATATATATATATATTTTATATATGTATAACTGTTATAGTGCCACCTTTAGCACAATCTCAATAAAGGTTGGATGTGCTCACCTAGTTTCATGTTTTGAGTTCTAGATTTATAGGCTTTGAAAATTTGGCCTAAACGACCCGGTTATATCTAACCAAGGTTTAAAGATCAACCTTTTTTGATAATTATTGACCTAGAGAGTCCAGAGAATTGTACTGCAGTGGTTTTCTTGAAATTATGCAAAAAAAACAAACTAGTTCACAAAAGTAGTTTTTTTTTTTTATTATTATCTTGAATAATTAAACAATCGACCCCGTCTAATAGGTGCTCAAATTTCTTTGGCCGATGGCGGCCATGTTTTTTGAGATACGCAAATGTCCTCATTGACAGTTGTGGCACTTTGGACAAAGACACTGCATGTGAATTTTCAAGTCAATCCAACTAGCAGATGCACAGTTAAAGCCATTTTATATTTTTGTCCTGCTATAGACTCTGGCCACCGTGCGGTGCTATAACAGGACAAAAATATAAAATGGCTTTAACTGTGCATCCACTAGTTGTGACCTCAGATTGAGGTCTTACATTCGCATATCGAGTTGAGTGTAAATTTCTCATTCTGTTAAAAAGTTATATCCATTTTAAGAAAAGTCGAACGTTTTGGCGTCCATTTGCGACGGCGAGTCGAAAACTCAGTTTTTTTTTTATATTCTATTGATATTCACTCTCCAGATAATTTTTTTGCACTAGTTTGGTTCAGATCGGGCAAAAGACCTAGGACTAGTTCGCAAAAGTAGGTTTTTCAAAAAAATCGAAAATACCTGAAATTTTCGCCGGGACATTTTGTTTGTCGTGACCCACGGATTCCAACACTTAAGACGCTTGAGCCTGAGATTAACGGTTTAGGAGTTATGATCGATTTCATACTTTTGATCGCTGTAGCGCCACCGTCAGGCCGATTGGAGCAAGCCTTGGTGACTTTGTAGAAGGGGTGGGTACTATCATCCCTCAAAGTTTCAGGTCTCTACGCCTTACGGTTTGGTCTGCACGATCAGTTTTATGTCAGAATGGTGATCTTTGAAAATATTAATTACAATAGGGTTTTGGCACTATGCACTTGAATCCCTAAAAAGGAAAAATATGTATTCATGTAAATTTCATATAGTTTTAAAAAACTTAAAATAATTTTAACGAAAACATGACATACTAAATAAATCTAAATTAATTTAAATATTATTTATTAATATTTTTTTATTTGTTTTTTTACAGACACAATTGTTTTATTTATTTATTTATACAACTTAAATAATTTATATATAGTTTATGTTTACTGGTTGTACCACATGGAGAAATGTTAAAAAGCAATGATTGTTTTCCTCTTAAGAAATAATTAGATTGCCAAAAATAATTAATCAGGGTTTCTTTACAATAATTTAAATCTATCCTTTTAAAACAGATTTTTATAACGTATTTTTTCCAATATAAAATTAATTCATACAAATTATGTATTTATGTTTCAGCTTGTTGTCTGTATCACATGAAGAAATATTAATGAAAAACAAATCAGTTTTGTTAAAAAATAAAAAACCTTAAGGAACAACAAAAAATTGACAAACTACTTAAGAGTTTTTTTTTTTTTTTCAATAAGTCACTGACTGGATTTTAATTTTGAATAAAATACTACATAAAATCCATCAATTATATTTCCTTTGTGATTTTTAATATCATTTCCTTGACTCAATATTTGACAAGGCAGTGAAAAGTTACATTTATATATAAAATCATTTTCATAACTGAACGATACTTGACGAAAAACTTGATTAAGTCATGTGACAAATGTAGCATACTGCTATTCAAATATTACAGTTGTATACTGTTAAACATTATTCTGCCCAGTAAGCAGTATGCTAGATTTCAGTTCCAAACACCAAGTATGCTTCAGTCTAAAGTTCATTCTGTGATTACCTGCATCAGTCTTCTGACTCAGTTCCTGTGGGATTGTCTACAGTTACGGGTGCCACCAGCCGCTCATACGACACCACCATCATGATCTGTCAATCACAGAGATGTCTCAGAGTGTTTTCATACTATCATGTGTGCACTAGCTGCTTCAGACAGTCACACGTGTGCATGTGGACTCACAGTGAGCAGGGTGAGCAGACCCATCATCAGCCCCAGCATGATGTACAGGTCCGAGGTCAGACCGCCCGCCCAGAGAGGCCCGAGAATGGTGGCGAGTCCTCCGACAGAGCGTCGAATCCCCTGAGTGAACCCTGAACACAAACACAGGCCTGAGCTTCAGCAAACACTGACTTGGAAACCAGAAAGACTAGAAACGTTTGTCGCTTTGTATGTTGCTTGACAAAGCCTCGCCTAAAAGTTGAAAAAGCCTGAGAGTTATTTTTGCGCAAAATTAAAAAAAATCTAAAATTCCGAGAATAAAGTCAAAATACTACAAGAATAAAATTTAAATTGAGAATAAAGTCTAAATACTACGAGAATAAAGTCGAAATATTACGAGAATAAAGTCTAAATACTACGAGAATAAAGATTATAGTTATATTTTGAGAAAGGCTATTCTAGCCTTTTGCGCATGCAAATGGCCCGGATTGGGAGCACCGGGAGATATTCCAAAGTCTCAGCTTTCAAAATATATCAGTTTTATAGAGAAATACAAACAATCAAGCTATATTGCAATAATGTGTTTGTCAAGCGGCATGTGAGTCAATCATCTTTCTGATTACAATAACGAACAACGAGACATTATTTTCATTATAAATTAGGCTAAACGTTTTTTTTTTTCATGCATTATGATGGTCCTTCACTTTTATATCTTGCTATAAACTTGAAATAAAGAGCAAAAACACATTTATAATTTGTATTTCGTTATAAAACTGACAGAATTGAAAGATGAGCTGTGTGTAAAAGCAACAAAGCACAAAATTGTTGCGATATTGGTTGGCTGGCACGCTACAAATAATGAATGGAAGACGTTAATATTATGTCCTCATTTACAATATTATACCATGAATAATAGTTTGTGAATAGTCACTTAACGTTTACAGCAGAAAAGACAACAATATAACTTATGTTAACAAATTTGAGTCCACTTCAACCTTTAGAATGTTTTATTGCCGTTTAATTAAACAAGCTGCATGCGAGGAATGAAAGTTTGGACGCCACAGACGTTTTTGCGGAGTAGGTGGAATTTTCACAATAATTTAATGAATTGATTCACATAAATACAGCGATCTGTCACGCCACATTAAAGAGCTTGAAAATCACATTATAGTAAGACACATAATTTGTGTTACACTATAAAACTGATTTTGAAAGCTGAGACTTTGTTTTATATTAAAAGTACTAAAAGCACAAAGCTATTGCTATTGGGTGGCTGGCGCACTACAGATAACAAATGCAATGGAAGACATGAAATATGTCCCCGCGAGTATGACATATGGTATGATTTCTGCTAATAATCCCACATATATTTGTAGTGTATTAAAAAAGGGTTAAATAAGAGAGCTACAGTGCCCCCCCCAAAGGAATGTCGATTGAGTGTGTGAGCTGATGTTAAGATAAACAGTTGTTCCTGTTCAGTCTGTTAATAAATATCATATTCTTGATATTAAGGTGTTTCCGTGAGTCCTTAAAATTGACTCTTCCGCATCCCAGTAAGATGCTCGGACGCAACAATATTCAAATCAATTCCGGTGGCCTGGCAACTTCTCCCTGTGCTCTCAATGCGGGCCACTTGCATGCGCAATATAGGCAATACTCTCAAAATATTATAACTTTAATTTCTACGATTTAAATTCTCAAAACATTTCGACTTTATTCTCTAAACATTTCGACTTCATTCTCGTAATCTTAGATTTTTTTTATTTATTTTTTTACGTGGCACTAAAACGCCGTCGTACTATGGAAGCTTGTTTCCAACCACTGAATAAAAAATAAAAAATAACTTCTCACAATTCTGACTTTTTTCTTGCAATTACGAGTTTATATCTCACAATTCTGAGAATAGTAGTAAGAATTGCAAGATATGAACTCACACTCTAGAGAAAGTTAGAATTGCAAGAAAAAAGTGAATTGTCAGAAAAATGTCATAATTGCGAGAAAAAGACAGGATTTTGAGAAAATAGTCAGAATTGCGAGAAAAAGTCATACTTGCGAGAAAAAAATGTCAATTGTCAGAAAGTCATAACTGATCATACTGTTTATATCGTAAGTCATACTGATATCTCTATTTTGAGATATAAACTTGCAATTGCGAGAAAAAAGTCAGAATTGTGAGAAAAAGTCAGAATTGCAAGAAAGTCAGGATTACGAGAAAAATATGAGAATTGTGAGAATAGATGTTAGAATTGCAAGATATATCACAGAATTTTGAGAGAAAAATCTGAATTGCAAGGTAAAAAGCCATAAAACTTTTTAATTTTTTATTCAGATTAGCAAAATTTTGTGGGCGAAAAAGGTTCATTGTCTATTGTCACAACTCTCTTTCAAACCGAACAGCACATCCATGTGATCAACCCGTTGAACCCATTGTGAAATTTGCATGGCAAAATCTTTCCTGTTCGCTTGGATTTTCATTGACTAAATTTTGCCCCCGAAAAAAGACGCTGAACAATGGTAAATGTCAAGTGTTCTGACTTGTTTCTAGGCACTAGGTAAGCAGCTACTATGTTCTTAGGACTAACCTAGTCTCGCGTAGCCAGACCTTCAGACTGACGGCTGAATTTCTTGGAACTTTGGCCACGTTGAATGGCCAAGGCCCGCCCAAGAGGGCATATGACTGACAGGTAAAGCAACCAATCACATTTCGTTTTGTGCCGTGTCATGTTTAGGGGCGTGGAAATGTCGCCACAATAACAGACCGTGTGTAAAACTCTGACATTTTAAAGATTCTATGCCGCGAACTTAACATTTTTCACATACTTTTGAAAAAGTTTAGTTGATCCGTTTGGCGTCATGGCATTTTTGTTTCCAGGCGGAACGTTAAAAAACGCAACACGTCTCCCGGGAATCCTATAATTCAACCAATCTGATGACGACTTCGAAACTTCTGAAGTGTTTCCAGCTACAGTAAGTGTGCCGTATGCATCAGACGTTCAGCCAACGTTCCGTGGGTGTGACGTCTAAGGCTGAGACTAGGACTAACCTTGCGTCTTCGCTGATGTAATTTTGGAGAAGAGAGACACCTGGGCGACTGCTACAAAAGGAAGGCCCAGGACCTGAAGGAAAACACCAATGATGAACTCCGCCAGCTGCCACGCAAATCCACCTGAACCAAAGAAACATTTGTGAGCTGTGAGGAATTTTACAGCTTATGAGCACAACATCCACAGTTCTGTGTGTTCTTACCCTGAGGATTGACCAGGAAGATCAGGCACCAGACACAGGAGATATTGCAGAGGATGAGGCCGACGGCCAGCACCACTCGCTCCGCCGCACGCTTGCTCAACCAGCGCACGAACAGGAAGCCAGCGATTACCTCGACGCCACAAACACAGTACATGGCGCTGTTCTCCAACTCGCCGAAGTTAAATAACTTCTGCGTCAGAGGAGTCACCATAGTCTAGAGGGACAATGTTATCAGACAAAATATTGCACTCAAGAAATAATTATTTGCCATATAAAGTAGCGCAAGTGATTTCCACCAGCTATAAATGTAAATGCCTTTTATTTTCCACAACAATTCCTGAATATGAAATTAATTAACAAATTGGATGCAGAATTATAATTCAAATTTAAATTTAGGGAAGAAGAAACAAAAAAATTATAATTTAATCAATTTAAATGTTTTAAATCTTACCTATGTCTAGTATTTAATTTAAATACGTTACATTATATGTAATAAATTAACTTTAATTCTATGGAAAAACTCAAAACAAAGTGGTAGACTCTTTGTGGTGCTATATTGCATAATAAAAAATTGTTTTGAAGGCATGGTGACATTTTTGGGTTTGCCGTAAAACTTGTGTAACTGTCGAATCTGAATTAAAATTCAGAATCTGAATCACAATTAATTTCATTTAAATTCTAATTCTGTTGTGAGAGGGCAACTCAAATTCTTGTTCAAAATCCTGTGTGCATGCTGCAATTGCAATTTAATTCAAATTCTAATTTAAATTAATTCAAATTCCAGTTTAACATTTTGTGGAGCTTGTGGCAAATTCAATTCAAATTCCAAATCAAATCAAATCAATTCAAAACCTAATTGTTTCAAATTCCAATTCAAACTTTTATTGAATGTGTGGCAAATTTAAATTCAAATCCAATTCGAATCAAATTCCAAATCAACTTTCTGTGAATTGTGTGGCAAATTCAATTCCAAATCAAACCAAACCAATTTCAGTTCCAATTCAAATTCTGATTCATTCAAATTCCAGTTCAGTTCAAATTCTGAAGTGTATGGCAAATTCAATTCAATTTCCAAATCAAATCAAACCAATTCTAATTTCAATTCAAAACCATTTAAATTCCATTTCAGTCTTTTATGCAATGTGTGGCCAATTTAAATTCAAAACCATTTAAATTCCATTTCAGTCTTTTATGCAATGTGTGGCCAATTTAAATTCAAATTCAAGTCCAAATCAATTCAAATTCCAATTCAACATTCTGTGAAGTGTGGCAATTTCAAATCAAATCAAATCCAATTCCAGTTCCAATTCAAATGCATTCAAATTCCAATTCAACATTCTGTGGAGTGTATGGCAAATTAAATTCAAATACCTGGTCAAATCAATGCAAATTCATATCCCATTCAAATTCCAATTCTGTGGAGTGTGAAAAATTTAATTCAAATTTAATTTAAATCAAGTCAAAATTAAATTCGAATTAATCAAATTCAACATTTGGTGGTCAGTATGGCTTATTCAATTTAAATTCCAACACATGAACTAACAGTGTCAATTATTAAATTCTTAATTTTGCCAAACCTGCTACTATAGGTGTGTGTGTGTGTTCACCTCCAGAGCTGTCTGATTAAACAGTGTGATAAACTGAGCAGCCAACAGCACAACCACCTCCTCTCTGAGGAACTCTGAAAGTAGAAACAATGAAACTCACAGGTGTGAGGAAGTTACGCCTTCTTTCTTTGCGCAAACATTTGGGCGGTGTTATGCAAATCTTCCAACACAGTGACGTAGATATTTTTTTTTGGGGGGGGGGGGGGGTTAAATGAAGGCGTGGACGAGTCTTAACTTTTAGAAAGAATATCTCTTTGGGTTTGAGACTTTAGTCTTTGCAACTTTACGAATCTTATATATGCAGGAACAGCTTGTAACGCTCCAAAGACAAAGGAAAACGTGAAATTGCATCATATGACCCCTTTAAGACTGACTAGTCAAAATTGTCTTTTAATTCCTGTTATTCTGATTTTGAAAATCTGTAATTTTGCTCTCACCTCTGCTGGCACTGAAGTTCTTGAAGGGACTGGAGTTGACCTCCTCAGGTGGAGGTGAAGGCGGAGGGGAAACATGGGTCACATCTCTGTTGGCCACTGAAGAGGTCCTGGACTGGACGCTGGTGACAGTCCCGTATGAGCCAGTGAGCTCTTTGGGCCCAACCAAAGGTTTTCCCTCTTCTTCCTCCTGCTCCACTCTGTCCCTCTGATGCGTTTCGTCTTGAGGAGTGAAGTCCCAGTACATGAACAGGATGACAAACTGAAGGAGGATCCACAACAGGCACATGAAGAGCTGAAACACAACAAATACATTTGTTTATTGTACGTTTGCAAACATCCAGATGCTTCAAACAATGTGGACAGGAAATCTTCAGGATCTTACCCCCGGGGAAGTGTATTTGTTCACTGTAAAAGGTCCGATCTGGAAGTTACAGAGTCTGAGAAAGATATTGAATGCAGGACCTAGAAGACAATACAAAGAACTAAGTATGAAAAAAACACTAAATTAAATACAGAGAATTAAATATGTAATATGTAAATTGAATATGTAATGTATTTATAATTAATAAATATATAATCATTCAATTGTATTTTAAAATATTATATTAAATCAACTACTGAAATGTTTATTGCACAATTCTAATTTTTATGTATGGTCTGCTGATTTATTTTTACTGACCAATGAGAAGCCCAGCTTGACGGGAGGCCATAACCGCAGCAAAAACAGTCGAACGGTCCTCAGGAGCTGTATTTCTAGTCAAGAAGCCGAAGATCGATGATCCAGCACCAGTGCCAAAACCTAGAGCATTACAAACTGGTTAAATCACTAAAGCATTAAAATAGTCATAACCTTAAAGAATTAGACTGAAACTTCACCTGCAACTAGACGACTGCAGAGCAATAACCATTTGGAGTATCCCATAAAATACATGAAATTACCTAAAAATGAACAGAAAAAGATGTTACCCACAAGCCACCAACATTGCAAGTGTTGTTTTCATTTAAAGGAGTAATTCATACAAGATGTAGATTTCTTCATCAGATTTGGAGAACTGTAGCATTGCATCACTTGCTCACCAATGGATCCTCTGCAGTGAATGGGTGCCGTCAGAATGAGAGATAAAAACGCCTTAATGATGGATTTGTTTCTTATAAGCACGCAGCTTTTGTCTTCTCAAGACATTAACTGATGGACTGGAGTGGTGTGGATTATTGTGATGTTTTTATCAGCTGTTTGGACTCTCATTCTGACGGCACCCATTCACATCCATTAGTGAGCAAGTGATGTAATGCTTCATTTCTCCAAATCTGATGAAGAAACAAACTCATCTGCATCTTGGATGGCCTGAGGGTGAATACATTTTCATTTTTGGGTGAAATATTCCTTTAAGTGTGAATTTACCGACAATCTCAAAGACATTGGCGAACAGGATGATTTTCTTGGTGGAGAGTGTGCGATCTGACCAGAAGCCAAACAAAGGACCAGCGAGAAGCCCGCTGAAGCTGAATGCTGATAGGCTGAGACCAAGAAAGTACGGTGCTGCATTTAACGTCTGCAGATACCTCCATATTGTGGGCAAAATCACAGCTGAAATGAAAACAGACATACATTAATACATTATGGGCATATCTGATCTGGTATTTTAACTATTAACTTGATAGCTAGTTAGATTAGTAACTAATGGCAGTTCACTAACAGAGAAACTTTGACTATCTGTTCTGAAAAAAATCTTAAGAATCTCTGAACACAAAGAGCGATTCTGAGACAGGCATGTCGGAAATAGTCTCATATATAAGATATGTTTTATTAGAAACGTCACGTTAGACATTTGTGATGAATGTGACCGTCTCTTTGTTATTATTGAAGGGTGATTTACATCATGAATGATCTTGACTACTGCATTATTACTTTATGTTCCATTATTATTTTATGTTTTTTTTTTTATACATTTATATGGAATCCAAATAAAATAATACCCAATAACAACATACCAGTAGCCTAAAGTATTGCTAATAGTATGTTAAATTAATGATTGTTCTGTACCATGGTAATTGCAATTCACATCCATTCAAATTCCAGTTCAACATTCATAGAGCCTGGGGTCCATGTGACCCCAATTTTAGTTCAAATCAAATTTCAATGCAACATTTTGCGGAGCTTGTGGTAAATACGAAATCAAATTAAATTCCAAATTAATTTAAATTCCAATTAAACATTATGTGGAACGTGTGGCAAATTCCAATTCAGATCAATTCACACTCAAATCAGTTCAAATTCCAATTCAACAATGTGAAGTGTGACAAATTTAATTTAAATTCCAATTCAAATAAAATTCAGATCAATTAAAATTCAAATCCATCCAACATCCAATTCAATATTCTGTTGAGTGTGCGGTTAATTGAATTCCAGTTCAAATCAATTAATTAAGAATTTTCCTGACTACTGAAACTTTGACCATATTATTTATAGCATTATTTTATATAGTTATGTGTAGATTTAATTTGATATAAGAAATGCATAAGAATAATACTACACAAATAACAAAAAAACACCTAAATAACAAAAAAGCTAAATTAAATGAAGCTATGGTAATGCAATGCCATACTGCTTTTATATGTAAATACTAGTATGTTAAAATGATTGTACTATGGTAATAGAGTCTGCCAATCAATATACAATTCGTATTACACTATGGGTAATAGTTATTGCCAATAGTGTAATATACAAATGTAAACTATTGTCCATAACACTGTACCGGAGACCAGTAGCATACTCACCGTACTCGATCCCGCTCAGTAAGAAGATCAGTCCTATAGTGAAGAAGGTCAGTCTCCTCTTGCGTCTACTGTCCATTTTACTCTCTTTTTGATATCTATGACTTTTCAGAGATTTTGACCCATTTTATCGCGGCTCGTAATGATCAGGACACTGCGACCAATTACTGCAGCGCTCTCTACACAAGTTAAAAACACGGGTGTGAGCCAGCAGCGCTGCAGTGTACCTCAGACAGTGCTTCTCAACAGTCAGCAGCAGACAGCATGTCAGCCCTGTTTAAAACAATACGTGATTTTGACTGCAGCTGCAGTAAATCCTTCTCTGGCGTCACTACCGGTTGCCGTTGATCGCATTCACCTTTGTATTAAAAGTTCGACTAAAATTATCAAGAACATTATTTAAACTACACACAAATATAATGAACATAACCACAACATGAACGATACATTTTTAACCCACGAAATGTCTCCTACTCAGCTGTTAAACAATTACCACAAATTCAATCATTTTGACTATCTGCTAAACTGATATTCAATGTGTTGTACTAAAATATTTTTAAATACTTTTTTTAACACGTAAACTTGTAATGTCACCAAAATCTAAAACCGTAACATTACATAAAATAATTTGTTGACTGCCAAATGTATGTTTATCAAAAACCCCAGACGTATTTTCCAGCAATAAAAAATTAAACATGTATATATAATATTATAATCAATATATAAAATAAAATAAGTATAAAATAAATAATATTATAAAATAAAAAGTTGGATTATGTTTGGATATATGTTTTATAGTTGGATTATAAAAGTTATTATAATTAATTACGCAATTATACAAAAGTAAATGTGTAAATTGTTGGATTTTAAGACATATACTTTCTGTTTTACAATGAAAGTTACAAATTTGAGTGTATTTATTGCTGGAAAATGACAAATATGGGGTTTACAATGGGGTTTTGACATTTAATGATGATCAAATATCCATGGAAGCCTGTTTCTGCCACTGAATAAAAACAATTAAAATGGTAATTAGGACATATCTCATGACCTTTTTTTACTTAAGAATTTACATCTCGCAATTCTGACTTCTTTTCGAAGAATTGTGAGATCTAAACTTGCAATTGCGAATTGTAAAAGTCAATTTTTGAGAAAAACAAAAAACGTTTGACATTTTTTAAAAAGATAAATTCTGAATTATGAGATAGAAAGTCGCATTTACCTTCTTTTTTTTATTATTCAGTAGCGGAAACAAGTTTCCATAAGAATCTTTCCCTTATCAGATACAAAAAAAAGGCCCTGATTTATTAGTTTTTGTTTCCCATTCAAAAAAATGTGCCTAATATTTTGAACTATAATGAAACATTCTTTCATATGCGGCAGTATAGAGATAATCGGGGGTTAAATATTACATTCAGGCCCCTCATCGGACTGCAGACTTGTGCCATTGAGCTGTCTTGTGATTTCCATTACAGTCCTCACACTGCCACATTCATGTAGTTTAAATCGAATTAAACTGGATTCCCATTTATGTTGGGATGCAATCTTTGCTTAGCCTGTTATTTTTTGTATTTGCTTATATTCACACAGCCCAGGATGAAATTATTATATGCATGCATAGGGACCTTTCCCCAACTCTCAATTACTAGCTCCCCCTCATCTTATAGAGAGTATTTCAGACTTAAGATATGCCTCTGAAGCTTATTCCTAGTAAACACAATTTCTTATTTACTGATAAACGGTTTAAAAGAAAAGCAACATACAAAATAAAACATGTATCTGATGTCATTAATGGGATTCAACAGGGAATCAATCAATACGTTTGGCCAAAGTAGTGCACATGCACTAGATGAAAGGAGAAAGCAGTTTATCAACTGAGCATTCCTATGACTTGAATATAAAACCACATATTATTTTTTTTACGTAATTTACCATGGGCTACAGTTTCCACAACAGGAAAGCCTCGAAGGTAAAAAAAGAAAAAACAAAAATGATAACAATAATAAAAATCCACATGTTTTCTCAGTCCTTAGAAGCGAGTGTCCCTACAGGACAGGAGACACAATCAGAAAGCAAGTTTCTTCATCAGTAGATAGACCCTGGAGTCCACTTCAAATCCATGCAGATTATTAGCATCTCCCTGAAGTCGCATTAGCAGACCTCCATAAGACACATATGCAGATCTGTGCAGAAACACAAATCAGTTTAGAAACAGTGATTATATTAGAAAATAAATAATTTCACATTCAAAAAATTTATTTAAAATAAATGTAGAACTATTGAAATTCCCATGACTTTAGATTTTATTAATTTCCATCACTTTTTCCATCTGAAAATCACAACTTTAAAATTCTCTGATATTTCCGGGCAAGATTTTAGATTAAGACTGTCTGTCTTGGTTTAGAGCATATCTTTCTGGTTGGACTCAGTCTGTACAACTTACAAACTTCAGATCTGAGCTATGGCATGTTACTGGATGGTGTTCCGCAAGGCTCAGTCTTGGGGCCGCTTTTATTCATAATTTATTTACTGCCTCTTGGACAAATTTTTAGGAAGTTTGGAATTAATTTCCATTGCTATGCCGACGACACCCAGGTCTACATGTCTTCCATGCCTAACTCGGTATTTCCTTCATCTTCTCTGTCAAGCTGAACAACCACGTGTTCGTCTGAGAAGTATGGGGTCCAGGGCATTTAGTTATGTTGCTCCTCATTTGTGGAATGCCCTTCCCCAGGACATCTGTAACTGCGACAGTCTTCACACTTTTAAATTGCGTCTTAAAACTCAATTAAGCAGGCTTATCTATGATTGCATGTGTTGATTAGTATCTTATTCTTAGTGTTTTATTGTATTTTGTAGTTTGCCTTGTTTGCTGTTATATTTTGTAAGGTGACCTTAAAGATGCAGTGTGTAGTTTTTAGCGGCATCTAGCGGTTGAGTTTGCGAATTGCAACCAACGGCTCAGTCCCCCGCTCACCCCTCCCTTTAGAGAAGCTACGGTGGCCGATACAGGGCTAAGATACCGCCGTCTGAGACCGCAGAGAGCAATGAGGTTTCTTTACAAAGGTAAATTAAGGAATTACATTTACTTAATTATTCAATAAACGATGTCATTGCGAATATTACTGTTACTTGTTCATCATTGTGTCAGTGTTTTTTCGCGAGAACAACATAGTGACGATACGCGCTCTGTAGAGCAGTTTGTCCGTTAAGGGCTACTGTAGAAACATGATGGCGACTTCCATGTGAGGGGACCCACGGTATATGTAGTTATAAATCGCTCATTCTATGGTAATAAAAACATAACAGTTCATTAAGTAAGGTCTTTATACTCCTCTGAAAACGTAGTTATGTATATTATATTGCATTTCTGTCTAAAGATCATCCTAAATATTACACAGTGCACCTTTAAGTGTCATGAAAGGCACCCATAAATAAAAACGAACATGTCAAATGTGCATGTATTTAGAAATGTTAAAGCAAGCAAGCAAATAAATAAAGTAAATACAGAGATAAATATACATAAAAAATGAAACTCACAGTCGTGTTGCAGCTTCTGTTGAGGTTTCATCTCCTTCAATCCTATAAACCTTTCCATACATGACATAATCAAACTGATCAGCCCTGCAAAAGAACAACAAAGACCATAAATCATAATTTAAAATAGCTGTTTTCTGTGTGAATGTATTGCAAAATGTAATTGATTGCTGTGATCAAGGCTGAATGTTAAGCATCATTACTCCAGTCTTCAGTGTCACATGATCCCTCAGAAATCATTCTAATATACTGATCTGCTGCTCAAGAAACATTTCTGATTATTATCAATGTTGAAAACAGTTGTGCTGCTGAATATTTTGTACATCTGAATGTTTTGCATTGCATTATTATTTATAATTAATTTTATGGTTATATATATTTTGTTGTGTTACCTGGACGGTCTGTCATCCTGAGGATTGTATTCCCCATCATCTGGCGTCCCGTCCTCATACAGCGTGCTGGCGATCACCAGTCTGAACTTGTCACCTGAGCGAATGATACGTCATCATGAGGATGATACCATATCAAAACAACAACACGGCTGAAGAAAAAAACGATCTTACCGAGATCAACTGGATAAATCTGGATGTTCACGTCAAGGATCAGGTCCATTTTGAAAGACTCACTTTCACAGTGAAGACGAGATACTAATAACAACAAAGCAAATATTGTTAGAATTTCTGATTATTATTTTTTTCCTAATTTAATTTAATAGAAAGCAAAATGATTAATAAGGAAAAAACGACTGAATAAACTAACTGAGATATATTTTTTTGGTCTTGCTATATCGTATCAGTCATTATCATGGGGCTTCCCTCACAAAAGCCTTTATTGTGGTTGCATAAGATGTTTCCATTTTTTTTCTTAATATCCATTCTTAAAGTAGTATTTTCATTTTAAAAAAAATACATTACTACATATAATTAAAATTAATCCTCTATTTAAACTTAATTTTCAAAAATATTTTAATGTTTTTTAAAGAACACACTTTTTAATATTTAAATTCCACTTTAATAATGGATATTGAAAAACTAAATTAAAAGATGACAATAAAAATAGTCACTGTTTTCCCCCCAATATTTCTTATTCAATATTTACCTAGTAAAGCATTTACATTAAAAAAGCATGAATGAGTAAAATAAAAAAATAAAAGCAAGTTTATCTATTAATTTTCATTATTTAAATTTTTACTTTGTCTTATTTTAAGTTTTCATTTTAATTGTATTTAACGTAACTTCAAATATATAATTTAATGTAATTTAAAAATACTCTAATAATAGAAATACAAAACAAGCTAAAAAGATAAAAGTGTATATTGTATACTAATATATATATATATATATATACACACACACACACACACTAAAAATCATCTCACCTCTGTCAAACTTTTTCCCATCTGGATCAATATCCTTCACATCAAAGATATCCTCAAACAGAATTCCAGCCATTTACACTCAAACTGAACTCGAAACGGAAAAAGTCCTCAATTGGTGATGTATTATCCTGGTAACAACCAAAAAAAAAAGAGATTAATATTTCGCATAAAACTATGTTTCGCTTTAGAAAAATATACATATTATGTCGATAAAGCCTCATTCCGACAGCATTCTAACAGTTAGTATCAGGTACAGTAGTTCATCGCGAATTAAATAAACGATTTGTGCAAATATTACATACTTTCTCCAGATAACGCGCGCAAGATCGTTCCAGTTAAAAATAGGAAATATCAACTGTGCGAAAAAACAACAACTTTCTTCTCATTCAACACAAATATGAAACATGCCGCGAAACAAATGTGCTTCACCTCTGGCCACGTGATTTACTACTACATCCGGGTCATGGCTCGCGTTTACGACGGTGGAGCGCTGCATATATTTAATATTTTATAGCGAAGTAATATTAATTAAAATAAATAAATACAATTAAAATATTTCTGATTTTTGTACGAATTACTTTTTTAACCTATAAACTAAAAAAAATATAATCCGCTTTATTGCTAATAATAATAATAATAGGATGGGTTTATTTTTGAGTAAAGATTACAAACGATCATATATACATTAAAATAAAATTTCAATACATAAATAAAAATAATAAAATTGATTAATAACAATCTGTTGTGTTCCCAGCTTTTTTTCGTTTCAGAAGGCTTGAAAGACATCCATGTAATGAATTCCATTTAAGGTTATAATAATTTCACTTGCTTCCAAGAAACAAACCAACAATTTTCCATTTTGAAACTCTCATGTCAAAACTTTTGACTCAAAAGAAACAATAACGTCCCAAAATACAAACGACTACATTTAACCTCACGTAAAACTACAACAAATTTTACGACACTTGCGGTTCCGTCGCGGTTGCTAGGAGAAAGCGTCTTCCTCATGGTTACCATCGCAGTTAGCCAAACAGCTTCTGTTTATCCTGCTGAATTCGTCTTTAATAGCGTATATACCTCTACGGATTTGACATAAAACGCATCAGATATGTTCAGCGACGGTTGTACATGAAATATTGTTGGTGAGGTGAGTTCTGTTATCACATTTAAACTGCACACTGGCTATCCAGCACGCGCACGTCAGCTAACCTAACTGTATTTATAAATATATGTGTTTATGCAACTCATTATTATTTACGCATAAACAGGTGTAGTATTTTTAGCAGCATATGTCAGCCGGTTTAGCTTATTTCTGCATAGCCAGTTTGTTTTGCTTCGAGCTGAAGAAGAAAGAAGATAAAACGGCTCTCAGGTGACTTATTTGTAAAGCAAATGATGTGTTTTGTTGGGTTTGTGTCGATTTCTTAAGGGATTATATGCAGCCTAGCGAGCCAAAATGCTGTTAACAAGTGATATTTAGTATTCAGTAGTGACATCGTCGTCTTGAGATCTGATGTTTTCTGTTACAGTACCCCAGTATTAAAATGAATGTATTTGTTTTTAGATTGTGGTTCAATGAGCTCCAGAACATCTGAAAAGATGGGGGAGGATCTGGCAAGCGAAAGTGATCTGCTGTCAATGATCAACGAGGTGGGCTTAAATACGACTTTTATTAAATTATTAAAAATATATATTTCAAAGATATAGGCATACAGTGACATATTATGTAACAATTTACAGTATCTGAGGTTTGCTGAGTTTGAAGAGACTGTGAAAGTGTTTGAAAAGGAAGGCAAACGCAAAGGAAAACCTGTCCTCAAAAGTGCAGGACACTCACGGAGAGACTCCAAAATCATCGGCATTCACGTGAGACTGCTTTCTGAGCTCATTTATTCAAAAATAACATCAACTTTTAAATTGCAGTGTTTTTTATTACATTAGCTTGCATTAGTATCATTGTAGTATAAACATATTAACAAAAGCTTAACTTTTAAAATGTCTCTTTATTTACCTTTTCCTGTTTTGTCAGTGTTATTAACCAGCTATCGTAGAAACTTTTGCATTTTTTCATTAGTCAATTTGATATTTATATGTACAATTTTTACAAAACAGAATCAGTGTGTTGTAGAGTTTTTCCACAGGTTATCTTGCTTTAGTATAATCTTATTATAAACATATCAGCTAAACTTTTAAATTGTCTCTTTAATTACTTTTTTCCCTATTTTTGTTATTAGCCAGAATTCTGAAATGTTCTGAACTTTTGCACTTTTTCATGAGAAATCATAATTTTAATCAATTTGATATATGTACAGTATTTTTTATACAAACTCAGTGTACCCAACACTGCTTATTAACATCGTGCCAAGCATTTTAGATTTTTTTCTAAAAAGTTTAGAAGTATGGTTCTAAAAATATGTTAACACATTCACCCCCGGTTTCACAAACAAGGCTTAAGCCTAGTCCTGGACTAAAATGTAAGTCTGAGCTGTTTCAACTGAAAGAAACTTGCAATGACTGATCTTAAAATATATCAGTGCCTTTGTTTTGTCTCAAGATGCACACTACTAATGTTTTTTTCTAAGCATGTTTATAAAAATGACTTAAATGTCCTAATTGAACTATGGCCTAATCCCGATTTAGTCTAAGCCCTGTCTGTGAAACCGGGCCACAATGTATTTAATAATAATTAATTATAATCTGTAATATTTAAATTATATATATATATATATGTATGCATGTATATGTGTATATATGTATATATACTCTGTGTGTGTGTGTATATATATATATATATATATACACACATATACATATACATATACATACATATATATACATGTATAAAATTTTGCTGGATGCTGGAAAACCTCTGTAATTACCAAACTGCTCAGTATTTGGTAATTTTATTTTAATTAAAAAAAAGTGAAAAGCAACTGAAATGTACAGATTTTATAAATTACTTGATATTAATATGATTTATGTTATATTTATACATTTATATAATTTTAGCTTTAATGTCCCCAACATTGCTGTCAGTACAGCATGCCGAGCATTTAAAAAAAATATATATAATAAAAATAATAATAATATATATATATATATATATATATATATATATATATATATATAGGAAAAAACTTTATTTATATATTTGTTTGCTTGTTTACAAAACGCTTAGTATTTGTAATTTTTAATATAATAATGATAATAATAGAGCTGATAAAATGTAAAACTGTAACTTGAATGCAATGTAAGTCGCTTTGGATAAAAGCGTCTGCTAAATGCATAAATGTATAAATGTAATAATAATAATAATAAAAGATTTAAAAATAAAAAGCAACTAAAAAGTTAATTCATTACTTGATAACTTGTTGTTTTTTTCTCCCCCCAATAGGAGGATTTTCTCAGCTCTTTTAATGATGGCGACTATAAGGTGTTCTCTGAGCTGTGGGCTAAAACCATTCCTTCAGAGATTCGGGATTTTGATCCAGTAGCTCAGAAACTGGAATTCTACTTACAAATTCATTTTACAATATACCCACTGAAATCACCTGTGGGAAGTCATGTAAGTACATTTTACTGTTGAGAATAGTAATAAAATCACCTTTTTTAAAATGAACTGAATAGAAAAATATTCAATGCATGTATTCTGTTTGACCAACAGATGTCCTCATAAAGTCAAATATTCAGGAAAACGTCTCGTTCAGTCAAATACATGACTTGAATCAGTATTTGAATGGCATGGTAGTAGCTTTCAGTCAAGATGCAAATAATTTTTTGTTAAATGTAAAAATATATTTGTGTAATACAGGATAAAGGAGAGTTTGAGAACAGGATCACACATTTCAAACACTATCTGGAGACCAGAGGGGCGGCATTGAGCCAGACCACTGAGTTCCTGCCGTTCTACGCCCTGCCGTTTGTGCCCAATCCCACGGTACATCCGTCCTTCCAAGAGCTTTTCCAGGTACAACACACACCAAAACACCAGCTGATTAAAATCATAACAAAAAAAAACTATGATAACTGAAGATAGTTCTTAGAAAAGCATATACAGTGTCCTCCACTAATATTGGCACCCTTGATAAATATGAGCAAAGGCGGCTGTGAAAATAAATCTGCATTGTTTATCCTTTTTATCTTTCATTCCAAAAATTCACAAAATTCCAAACCTATCATTGAAGTAAAACAATTGAAAATGGGGGGAAATCTCATTGTGTAAGAAATACTTTCTCTAGTTCATGTTGGCCACAATTATTGGCACCCAATTATTGAAATGTCCTTTTCCCAGCACAACAGCTCTGAGTTTTCTCCTATAATGCCTGAAGAGTTTGGAGAACACCTGATAAGAGATCAGAGACCATTTCTTCATACAGAATCTCTCCAGATCCTTCAGATTCACAGCTCCATGACGGTGCTTCTTCTCTTCAGTTCACCTCACTCATTTTCTACAGGGTTCAGGTCAGAGGACTGGAATGGCCATAGCAGAAGCTTGGTTTTGTGCTCAGTGACCCATTTTTGTGTTGTTTTTGAGGTTTGTGTTTGGATTATTGTCCGGTTGGAAGATCCAAACATGGCCCATTATAAGATTTCTAACAGGGTCAGTCACTTATTGATTTTTTATATGTTGGTATTTAATAGAATCCATGATGCCATGTGTCTAAACAAGATGTTCAGGACCTCCAGCAGAAAAATAGGCCCACAACATAAAAAATACAGCAGTATATTTCATTGTACACATGGGGTACTTTTTTATCCCTGTTGCACCAAACACATCTTGAGTGTTTGCTGCTAAAAAGCTCATTTTTTAGTTTAATCTGATCATAGAAGCCAGTCCCATTTGAAGTTACAGTCATGTCTGACAACTGAATATGCTGGAGATTTGTTTTTGGATGAGTGAGGAGAATTTTTCTTGAAACCCTCCCAAACAACATGTGGTGATGTAGGGACTGTTTGACAATTATTTTCTAATGTTTTCTGACCCCGAGATTCAACTATATTCTGCAATTCTCCAGCTGTGATCCTTGGAGAGTCTTTAGCCACTCAAACTCTCCTCCTCACCGTGCATTAGGACGATATAGACACACGTCCTCTTTCAGGCAGTTTCGTAACATTTTCTGTTGATTGGAACCTCTTAATTATTGCCCTGATAGTGGAAATGGGATTTTTCACTGCTCTAGCTCTTTTCTTAAAGCCACTTCACTAATTTGTGAAGCTCAATTATCTTTTGCTGCACATCAGAAATATATTCTTTGGTTTTTCTCATTGTGATGGATGATTAAGGGAATTTGGTCTGTGTTCCTCATATTTATAATCCTGTGGAACAGGAAGTCATGGCTGCACAATTTCATGCTCCTAGTCAACCTGGTGTGCTAAAAAATGTAAATATGAATGGGAATATACTTCAGAGATATTTTACTCATAAGAATTTCTAGGGGTGCCAATAATTGTGGCCAACATCCATTGGAGAAAAACAGTTATTTCATCATGAGATTTTCTCCCCACTTTCAATTGTTTTACTTCAATGATAGGTTAGAATTTTGTAATTTTTTTGAGGGAAAGATCAAAAGGATAAACAATTCAGATTTATTTTCACAGCCGCCTTTGCTCATATTTATCAAGGGTGCCAATATTAGTGGAGGACACTGTACTAGGATGCATTTTCTTATAGGTGCGTCATATTGTAGTATTTTGAAAACTAGTATTATTCTGTATGATAAACCCCATGTACACTAAGCACTTGTTTGATGCAGAAGAGTTTTAACGTGTTGTGGTTGCTGTTTTTACTGGATCATAGGATTCCTGGATGCCAGAGTTGAGGGAAAGGCTGGAGAAGATTCTCTCAGTGACTCTGAAAGCTTCAAACACACCGAGGCTTCTGACTTTATATGTATCCTTTTTGTGTATATTGTGAGGCATTTTTTTATATCATAATTTTAAAATGATGATTTACAAACCTGTAAAACGTAACGAATAGAAAAATAAAATACAAATAAATAGTAATGAAATTAAAATAAAACCACTTCAATTATTGTTTTATATTTTTTTATATATATATATATAAATTTATACACTATAAATGTCAATTTTATATATTAATCGTTTGACAGCACTAATATATATATATATATATAATATATATATCAAACGATTAATCGCATCCAAAATAAAAGTATTTGTTAACATAATATATGTGTGTATACTATGTATATTTATTATGTATTTATAAATACACACACACATACACTACATATTTTGAAAATGTTTACATGTATATACATTTATATTTTATATTCTTATATTTTATAAATATATATAAATATATTTAATATATAAACATACCATATTTTTCTTAAATATACATGCATGTGTTTGTATTTATATAAACATAATAAATATACACAGAACACACATATATTATGTGTGTGTGTGTATATATATATATATATATATATATATATACAATGTATGTATGTATAATATTTACTTATTTATTTACATAATATATATAAATGGAACAAAATGGGATAAAGATAAAAAAATCCTCAGAAAGAATAAGGTAAAAATAAAGATAAAAATCCCCTGAAATTTTCACTTTGATTAATTTACTCAAGCATGTTGCCAAATGACGTGTTCATTCATCATACTTTGTCTATGCCAAAAATTGTAAAAAGATAAATGTTTTCAGTGGGCTTTCAAATTTTGAAACATGAGAAATGTGAAAATATGCTGCTACAATTATTTTTTTTTTTTTTCATTTTGCATTAATTTTGCAAATACAATGTGATTTCCAGTAATTAAGATCTGGACACAACAGCACATTTTTATCAGTTTACTGACAGCTTTCTTTGCGCATGAAATCCCCTGCATGCCAACAAGCCAATCAGAACATGCAACAATGTTTTATTATGCCAACTTTGTTAGACCTTAATGAATTTATAGTTATGTTAATATTTATCCAGTCGCCAAATATCAGGGCTGTTCAGTCCTCTGGGGATTCAGGAGTAAAGCTACTTCCTCTATATGTCTATAAATGAGGAAGTAGCTTTAATCCTGAATCTCCAGTCACATTTGTAAATCATGACGACAAATTTCTGTGGGTAATAATTACATTTGTTTTATCTAAAACAAAGTTTCTCAATGAAAATGATTAACATTTATTGATTCTTTATCAAAGTATTATGGCTGTAATCTCATTACAGATGCTTCTGTAATTGGCTTTTCTTTAGTAGGCATTTCAGATCTATCAAGGCAGAAATGTAACGCTAAAATATTGTAAACAATTCAAAGATACATTTCAGTTTACAGGTCAACACAACAGTAGCCTTTAATTGCATAAAAAGTGTCAGATAATGGAGGTAATAAAGATAAAACTGGTTGCCACATGAGGAAAGATGACTCGTAGAATAAACCTTTACTAGTATAGCCTTCATCTCAAAAGGTGCTTATACTAATAATAAAATGCATATTACATAAGCAGTGTTTCAGAAGTTTCCTAAAATATATACACAAATAAATAAGTAAATACTGAATTGATAAAAAAAACTTCTAATTTTAATGCTACAAAACTTCCAATAAATGCTGTTATTTGAATCTATTTATCGAAGAATCCTGATCATGATTTCCGCAGAATGATGAAGCAGCATATCCGTTTCTGCATTGATAATAATCAGAAATGATTCTTTGGCAGCAAATCAGAATGATTTCTGAAGGATCATGTGACTCTGAAGACTGGAGTAATTATGCTGAAATTTCAGCTTTGATCACAGAAATAAATTACATTTTACATAAATTACATATTACATAAATCGCTATTTTAAATTGAAAAACAAAACAAAAAATTGCAATTTTACTGTTTTTACTAGTGCTGTCAAACGATTAATCGCGATTAATCGCATCCAAAATAAAAGTTTTTGTTTACGTAATATTATTATGTATATATAAATACACATCCATGCATGTATATATATTTAAGAAAAATATGTTATGTTTATACATTTAAAATATTTATATATAATATAAATTATATGAATATAAATATATACTGTACATGGGAATATTTTCAAAATATATACTGTATGTGTTTGTATTTATATATACATAATAAATATACACAGTACACACATATATATTATGTAAATACAAAAACTTTTTTTATTTTGATTAATCGTTTGACAGCACAATTTTTTCTGTATTTTTGATCATCAGCATTAAAAATAAAATCTTACAGACTCCCAACTTGGATAATATTTTCATTTTCCTGTATAAAAATAAAAACATGTCTAGGTTTAGGACTATATTCGAATCACTGAAGCTAAGTTTGAGCTATGTTAATAGCGATACTTGCTTTAGAAGCAGGAAGTGCTATGACTCATCTTAAATAGTTTTACCTGAAACCTGAAATAGCCGTGAGCAGCTGAACAGTGCACATTCCAGTTTTTGATATCAAACAATAGCAACTGCACCATAAACTCACATTACCTATTAATGGCTGAATCTCTTTTGTAATAGAGGAAAGCCTGAGGATTATGGTTGTGTAATAATTAAATATCTCAAGGGCCAAAGTAGCTAAACACATTGTACATTGTCATAAAATGTACATGTTTTGTGTTCTGTCAGAACAATTGGCCGTGGATTGTGAACACAAGTTGTGTAAATGTTGTGTTTGATGAGCAAACTGTGATGTTTTTGCTTGAGGTTATTTGAGGACATTAATCCATCAAAATTAACAATGACTCCTTAACACCACAAAACCAGACCGAAGGTGGAAAAGGCACCAAAGGTGAATTATTCTGAGCCTAATTATTTAATTCAAAAGTGTATATTTTTGTCCCTAATAATGGTATTATTTAGCTGTTTTATTTGCATATGATGTGTCTGTAAAAATGCCCCATTGCAAAAATGTTGTGATTTTGTTCTAAATATATATATATATATTTATCTTGAAGGAATAATGTGATTTGGCATAAAATCATAAATGTAATTGTTCTCAAAATATAAAAGTAGCTTTAATCCTGAATCTCCAGTCACACTGTAAATCATGATTACCTGTTACTATGGGTAATAATTAAATTTGTTTTATCTTAATAAAATAACAGATAATATGATATCATATAATATAATTTAATATTTAAAAAAAAAAAGTATGTATAATTTTGTCCCTAATTAGTTGGGATTAATTAGCTGTTTTTCCTTGCAAACTGCTACCAAACGAAAATGTACTTTTTTTTGCATTTGTAACATAACGTGAGGAAAATCAGATTTTAGCGAGTGTTCATTTTGCTCTCTGATTGTAGGTCAAAAGCACTGTCACACTCAGAAGTTGTTAACTTCCCTACTGTGGCGATGTGGCTCTTTTGCATCATGCATATTCACCAATCCCTTATTTGACTGTTTGAGTGTTTTTTTTTTCTCCCAGAAGTGATTCAGCAAATGCAGCTCCATCTGACCGAGGTGGAAAGGAAGTCGGCCATCTGCATGAGGAGATTCGCTAAGCTGCAGGCCGACCATCACAACCTCATCGGCGTCACGGCCGAGCTGGTGGATTCGCTGGAGGCCACAGTCCGTGGAAGGATGGCAAGCAAACATCAACTCACACATTATGTGCACAATTCCAACAATGCAGATAATTACGTGGGACAGGATTCCTTGTAAAATGTTCAAGGGACTATGGCGGATGTTTTGCAGATCTCCCCAGAGTACCTGCAAGGCGTGTGCATGCAGCTCTTCAGCGGTCACATGAGACAGAGCGCTGCTCAGAGCGTAGACTTCACCAGACCTGGCACTGTGAGTCACTGCCTCCACACATTACTGACCATATTTATTTCAATGCATTGGATACAAATTTGCATGTTCTAAATATCTTTTCCATATTATTTGCATATCCTCATTCCACCCATATTCAATTTCTTTGTTATTTTGCAAATAATGAATTCGGATCTCTTTGTTCAGACAGTGTAAATAGAAGAAATATTCAATGTGTATTGAATATATATACTATGGGCCAGTTTTACTAACAGCTTGTGCCAGCTCAAACCGTCTTTTGGTGTTAAAATAGTACTGTCAGGATTTACTAAAGACGTGCAGTGAAGAATTAGCACTGAAAAGGTGTGGACACAGTCATTTTTGCGCCTGACCTTATTGAATACACATTTGTTTCCCTTTCAGACGCAAAATTATTTTGGAAAGTATTCAAATGAATCACGCAATACAATTTATAAACGTTTGCACTCGTCAAATTACTGGCATTTGCGCCATTATTTAACGCCCAAAAAAAAGCATGTCTTAAACTATTTTGTGCTTGAAATGGCTGCAATTATTGTTGCTAGGAGGAGGACAGAGAGCGCGTGGTAGAAGGGAGAGGATTTTTTTTTCACACTAATTTATTTGGAATGCAAGAAGAACATGAACATATCATTTGCCAAGCTATGTTATTTTTAATTTGCTTCAGGAAATAAAAGACGTCTTGGAACCCTCAACTATGAGTCACGCAATACCAGCTCTATCAAAACTTCTTGCAACTTCTAGCATTTTTTGGCCTCCGGTTCTTTTTAACCTACTATATAGCTTCTTTATTTCTTTATTCTTTATTTGCGACTGCTCTAATTTGCGCTTCGCTTGGTATATTGCGTTGGTCGTTATGTAAATGAGATGTGTTCTTTAATTTGCACGTTGTTAGTAAATCACCCGCAGAAATTTCTACGCTCATCGGCGCTCTCACACTAATTTGCCCTGTTTAGTAAAACTGACCCTATATTCTAAGATATAATAAATCTTAAAGGGATACTCCACCCCAAAATGAAAATTTTGTCGTTTTTCACTTACCCCCATGTCGTTCCGAACCCGTAAAAGCTTCGTTAGTCTTCAGAACACAATTTAAGATAGTTTGGATGAAAACCGGGAGGCTTGTGACTGTCCCATTGACTGCCAAGTAAATTGCACTGTCAAGGTCCATAAAAGTATGAAAAGCATCGCCAGGATACTCCATCTGCCATCAGTGGTTCAATCATAATGTTATGAAGCGACGAGAATGCTTTTTGTACGGAAATAAAACAAAAATAATGACTTTATTCAACAATTAGGCACCGTAACTTCTCCTCTGTGTCAGAGTAGTGCCATTTTGGAGATTATCCTCTGGACTCAAAATACATACACTCTTCTGTATCAGCCGGGCCACAAGGGTGCGCTGTTTGCATTCAAATCAGAGCGTAAATAGACGAAGAAGATGCATCCCTGTGTCAAGGCTGATACACAGAGGAGACGTTACTGTGCCCAATTTTTGAATAAAGTCGTTATTTTTGTTTTATTTCCGTACAAAAAGTATTCTCGTCGCTTCATAACATTATGATTGAACCACTGATGGCAGATGGAGTATCCTGGCGATGCTTTTCATACTTTTATGGACCTTGACAGTGCAGTTTACTTGGCAGTCAATGGGACAGTCACAAGCCTCCCGGTTTTCATCCAAAATATCTTTAATTGTGTTCTGAAGACTAACGAAGCTTTTACGGGTTCGGAACGACATAGGGGTAAGTGAAAAACAACCAAATTTTCATTTTGGGGTGGAGTATCCCTTTAAGGCTTATTTTTGAACTATTAGGATTTTTACAAAGTAACGTTATATTCCAGAAAATTAAGCACATTTCCTTCCAAATTGTCATAACCGTAAGGCATAGAAATGTAATTGTCATTACCGTAATGGGATTTGGTAGTGTTGATTGTGTTAGTGTGTTGTTAAATTAATTTAAATTAAACGCTGTTCAATTCAATTAAATATATATATTTTTTTTGTTGTTACAGTATTGAATCACCATTGACAATAATGGGAATTACAATCTCAAAAATTAAATCTTGATTCATTATGGCAATGAGAATGGAAATTGAATAAGAATTTGATAGGACAATTAAATGTGCTTAGTTGACCCTTTGCAAAGACCCGGCCCCCTTAGTTACTGTTGCTATGTCCGACAAGTCATGGCGCACTCATGCCACACATCACATTCTCATGCAGTGAAAAATACATAGCAGAGTCTCAGCTCTCAAATTTGGTCTTTTTTTTTTTTTTTTTTTAAATTCAAACAATAAATACTGTTTTGTGGCTCTTTAATGTGTTGTGACAGATCGCTGTTTTGCCTCTGTTCAATCTAGGGCTGCACGATTAATCGAATGCGATCATCATGCGCATCTTGTCAGCAAAGCCGGTTCTTTGATTAGTAGTAAATCTCATCACGTGTTTTCAGATTAAGCAGGATTTACTGCACAGAGCCGTAGTTCTCTGACAAGCTTCGCAAAACCACGTTCATAATCACAGACGATATAATTGCGCGATAATGAAATCGAAGAAATTGTTCGCGATAATGACAGCTGTTTGCGTAGCTTCTCAGTGAACTACGGCTCTGTGTAGTAAATGTTGCTCCATCTGAAAGCATGTGAAAATACCACATTTAATATTTCATACTTCATAGTATAGCAACATATTTCATAGTATTCTAAGCAGTGATAAAGGTTATGTTGATTAGCATTGCATTATAGATATACTTTATTATAATGAAAATTATAATAAGACGAACTCAGATAAACCATATATTGTCATAGTCGTGTGTTTATTAGTCACACTGAATCAATGAAAGCAGTTAAATCTTCTGTTTATTCAGCTACCGCTGTAGGGATTTCCTGGATTTCTTCTGCGGGGCGTATTTGGAGTTTCTCTGGCCTTCGGATGGAGATTTACTGCTGATCACAGAACCGTGTTTCACTGAAAGATACGCATGACAATCGCAGCTTCTGCCTAATCACGATTTATCGCCTTTGTAATTTAATTTCGATTAATCGTGCAGCCATAGATCAATCGTTACATGAACCGATCATCTCTTCATCTTTACTAGTTATAGCACGAAATAAACATGAATGAACATCGGAAGGTATCTTGTTTCAGCGCCAGAAAAACACGTCAAACACACCATTTTTAAAGTTAAAGTCCACCGCAGTTAATCTACTCTCCGGTCTGGTTTGTTTGTCAGACAAAATGGCAGATTCTGCGTTATGATTGGTCAGATCGCCTCTCAATCAAACTCCCTGCGAAGGGGCAATTGTCTTGAAAATAATGTTAGAAATGTGGAGTAAAGTTAAATTTTTATTTTTTGATTTTGAGGTTAAATGTATGGTAGCTCATTTCTGCCATGGAATTAAAAAAAACTTTTTAATAACTTTTTAATCTCACAAGTTGAACTTTTTGTTTTTTACAATTCTAAGCAAAAAAGTCAGAATTGTAATCTAAACATTTAGAATTCTGACTTTTTTCTTGCCACTTTGAGTTTATATATCACTTCATATTTTCTTATCAAAATCGTAACTTTATGTCTCACAGTTCTGCGTTTGTATCTTGCAGGTCTCACTTTTTTTTCTCAGACTTATGAGAAAAAAAATAAGGATTGTGATATAAAAAAAATCACAATGAACATTTTTTATGTTTGTATTCCATGGTTGAAATGGCTTCCATAGATATAACCTCAAAACTCAAACTGGAAAGCAGCTGTCACTTTTGAGAGCACGGAAACTTGAAAATTCTGAATCTGCTCACGTCTGTCATGACAAATCTTCTTTAACTCAGTTTAAATTCACAAATTTGCACTCAGTCTTTACTCGTGCACTACTGTGCATTGTCTATATATGCAACACTCTGAAATCTGATTTGACTGTTTACACTGGGACCCGTTTCTGATCAGATTTGAATTCAGAGCACTTGCAAATGTGAATTGGTTTTCTGCTGTCTCATTGTTTTGTTATATGCCAAAATAAAATAAAAAAATCTAAACTGTCCTTCCAGTCAGAACAAAGCCTTTAGGGGCTGTTCACACAAAACAAGTTTTAGCATTCCAATGCACTGCTTTTCCATCATTTTTTTATGTAAATGTGCTAGAAAAACATGTTTGACTGCTGTGCCACATATTTTTGCATTTAAAAAATCCATTCTCATTATTCTCAATGGTAATTCATAACTGTTATGATATGTTATGAAAAATATTTATTTATTTATTTAAATCAGCATAATTTAAAGTGGCAAACACTATCAGAATCTGTAATTTGCCATTCTTTTCTTTTAATCACATTACGATAATGACAATGACATTTTTATGCATTACGGTAATGACAGTTTGGAGTGAAATGTGCTTAATTGTCATAAATATAATGTCACGATGCAAAAAAATCTTAAGTAAGCTTCATTTTAAGTACAAAATGATTTCTTATTTTTCTTGACATGTCTTTAGACCCTGTTTTGTGTGTGTGTGTGTGTGTGTGTGTGTGTGTCACGTTTTTAAACAAAAACATGTGAATGGTGGTCACATTTACCATTGTTCACCAATTTTTGTAAAAAAAAATCCAGTCATTTCAATTGGAATCCACACGATTGATTTATTAAACAATAAACCTTTTTTTGCATGAAAATATGACAAAATGTGACTGCACGTTTGGAGTGACGCTAGAACTGGAACTTTAAAAAAAAAATCTATTCCTTTTATATGATTTGTATTTTATGTTTTGTTTTCGGTTTCTATCATCATTTAGTTGCTTAAACCAACCAAAATATTTTGGTCTGTAAGATATTTTCCTACAAAACCCAACATGTTTCACATCCAGGTCCTACAAAGAGTTGCATAATCAGACATTGCCTAAAATGTTTGTATATTTACATGCTTTTGCAGCTAGTGTGTCCTCAATCATATCTTCCTGTGTGTTTGTGTGTCTGATCGTCTGCTCATGAAGGGATATTACTCTATGAGTCCTTATGATGATGGATATGTAAGTTGTCTTTCTTCCTGCCTCCCCGGTCTTGCCTGTATGACCATGAGTCCTGCCTGTCCTCTTCCTCCTTTGTATTTCGTCCCAAAGCCCTCTGCTTCATCTGTTCCCATTAGATCGCTCTAGTGTCACGGGACGTCCGTCCTTGTTCAGTCTAAGAATGCTCGGCTTTGTCCGACAGTCATGTATATTGTTGCTGAATCCCGAAGGAAGCGCGTAAAACTGATTACTTTGAAGACTGTGTTTCACTTGTCTCCAGTTCCCCAGAGTGGACAGTTTACATACTAAACTGTTACAACAAGGACTTGCATTCAATATACAGTGAAGGGGTCATATCATGATTTTCTTTTAAAATAATCTGCAACTTCCTGGCTTCAGATTAAAAAAAAAAAAAAAAGAAAGAAGAAGAAAACAGGACAGCCTGCATTTACATATCAGTGTGCTTACTTTTTGTTTAGAAACTTGAGCCAATGGGCCACAGTGAAGGAAGAAGGAAAAACTTTGCAAAAACAATAATACACCACAAAAACATAAATAATTTGCTGATGGTGTGTCCAAATGCAACTCTTCATAACAAAATCAAATCAAATCACTTTTATTGTCACATCATCACAGCACATGTGCCTTGATGAGTGAAATTCTTGAGAGCGTGCTCCATACAGTGCAGAAACAATTAACATATAGACAGTACCATTACATACTTACAGACTTATACAGATGACAATGTGCAATATAATTAATTATAATAATTCATTACATTTATATAGCGCTTTTCTAAGCATTCAAAGCGCTCTACATTGTGAGGGGGGTGTCAATATACACATACATATACTCAGTACACACAGTTAGACATACAGTGCCCTCCACTAATATTGGCACCCTTGGTAAATATGACCAAAGGCGGCTGTGAAAATAAATCTGCATTGTTTATCCTTTTTATCTTTCATTCAAAAAATTCACAAAATTCCAACCTATCATTGAAGTAAAACAATTGAAAGTGGGGGGAAAATCTCATTGTGAAATAAATGCTTTCTCTAGTTCATGTTGGCCACAATTATTGGCACCCAATTATTGCAACATCCTTTTCCCAGGGTAACAGCTCTGAGTTTTCTCCTATAATGCCTGAAGAGTTTGGAGAACACCTGATAAGAGATCAGAGACCATTTTCTTCATACAGAATCTCTCCAGATCCTTCAGATTCACAGCTCCATGACGGTGCTTCTTCTCTTCAGTTCACCTCACTCATTTTCTGTAGGGTTCAGGTCAGAGGACAGAGACAGCAATGGTAAAATATTCATTTTGTGCTCAGTGACCCATTTTTGTGTTTATTTTGATGTTTGTTTTGGATTGTTGTCCTGGTGGAAGATCCAAACACGGCCCATTATAAGATTTCTAACAGAGGCAGTCAGGTTTTGATTTTTTATCTGTTGGTATTTGATAGAATCCATGATGCCATGCATCTGAACAAGATGTTCAGGACCTCTGGCAGAAAAACAGGCCCACAACATTAAAGATCCAGCAGTATATTTAACCGTGGACATGGGGTACTTTTTTATCCCACTAATCTCTGCAATTCTCCAGCTGTGATCCTTGGAGAGTCTTTGGCTACTCAAACTCTCCTCCTCAGCGTGCATTAGGACGATATAGACACACGTCCTCTTTCAGGCAGATTTTTAACATCTTTAGTTGATTGGAACCTCTTAATTATTACCCTGATGGTGGAAATGGGGATTTTCAATGTTTTAACTCTTTTCTCACAGCCACTTTCTATTTTGTGATGCTCAACAATCTTGTTCTTCACATCAGAAATATATTTTTTGTTTTTTCTCATTGTGATGGATGATTAAGGGAATTTGGCCTTTGTGTTCCTCATATTTATAATTCTGTGGAACAGAAAGTCAAGGCTGGACAATTTCATGCTCCTAGTCACCCTGGTGTGCTAAAAAATTTAAATATGAATGGGAATATACTTCAGAGATATTTTACTCACAAGAATTTCTAGGGGTGCCAATAATTGTGGCCAACATTCATTGGAGAAAAACATTTATTTCATCATGAGATTTTCTCCCCACTCTCAATTGTTTTACTTCAATGATAGGTTAGAATTTTGTGAATTTATTGAGTGAAAGATCAAAAGGATAAACAATGCAGATTTATTTTCACAGCTGCCTTTGCTCATATTTATCAAGGGTGCCAATATTAGTGGAGAGCACTGTACTTACAGTTATCAATACACATTATACACCGTATGTACACATTCTACATTATGTACACATATATATACACACATTATACTATACTATAGCTATTATACATAAGCTGGATACGCAAATGTCATGGATGTGCATTGAATGGTATCCAGTGGTAGCAGATAGATTGTTGTATTAGTGCAGTGTGTACGTGTAGTCCAGTTTGAACTGTGTTGGAGTTAAAGTGCAGTGCGTGGCATATCGTAAAGTGGGAGTGTGCTGTAGGGTGTATTAGTTCTGACTGTTCATTAGCCTGATAGCCTGAGGGAAAAAGCTAGTCGGCTAGTGCGGGATCGGATGCTGCGGAGACGTCTTCCTGAGGGCAGCAGAGAGAACAGTCTGTGGGACGGGTGGCTGGAGTCATTGATGATCCTCCGGGCTTTCCTTATACACCACCTGGTGTAGATAACAAGCCTTATTATATTAAAAAAAAGTTTTTTACAAGCTTGTTTTAAGGATGCTTAGATATTTTATCAAGATGATGATAATAATAGTGATAATTATGTAATAGTCATATAAATGTAATTATTACATCATTAAAACAAGATCAATGTAAAACCCTTTTTTGATAATAAGACTTGTTTGATGAAGTTGAATGAATTTGACCTTGGATACATCATGGGCAAGTTAATTATTTGTATTTTGGTGTATTATTAATTTATTTTGTGCAAAGTTTTTCCTTCTTCCTATTTCTGATATGTAAATGTAGGTGGTTGTGTGTGTGTGTGTGTGTGTGTGTGTATAAATATATATTCATATATAAATGACACCAGGAAGTCACAGATTATGTAAAAAGGGGGGAAAACCCCAATATGATATGATATAATCAATTTATTGCATCCTTGCTGAATAAATTTGTATTTATTTATTAAAAAAAAAAAGACTGGAGTAATGATGCTGAAAATTCACATTTGATCACAGGAATAAATTACATTTTAACAGATATTCACACAGAAAACAGTATTTTAAATTATATTTTACAATATTACTATTTTTGAGGTTTGTATTGGAATAAAAAAGTACTTAGAAAAAAGTAATATTGTAAAATATCAGCCTTGGTGAGCAGAAGAGAGGGCTTTCAAAAACATTTAATATAATTATGATTCCTAAATGTAGATATATTTATAATGATAATAAAAATAAGCAAAAGTGAAATAACATAAGTTTTATTTTTATTAATTAATTTATTTTTACTTTTATTAATAAAAAGAAAAAAAAAGAAAATTGTTATTTAATAATTGTTTTATTTATTAAAAAAAAAATACAATGAATCAACTCTTAGATTTGACATACATGTAAACCATATAATCCTTCTCTGGACCAGGATACACTCATTACGTTCAAACACTTGTCATTGTGAAAGCCACATATGCAGACGAATTGCAAATAATCAAGAGTAAACACTTAAGATTTACCAAAGTTGAGAATGTTCGTATGCATAACTCCATCTATCCGGAACTTTTCTTCAAACCAGTTTAAAGTTAAACTAGCATGACTCACACAGCCCTTCACAGAAGGATGTTTATATTTGACAGGAAAAGAAAAGTTGGCCTAACATAACAAACCAGCACACTATTATCACCATTCCTCACACTCCAAATAATGCGGAACCACCTGAGTTTGTGCTCACATGATCCGCCTCCTCGTGGGTTTCGGTGTAACCCTCCCCAAGGAACGGCTTCTAATTGCATCTTTGAGATGCCAGAATTTGCCGCGCTCTTTGGCTCAGTTGGAAATTAGATCCCGCAGGTGCAGCGCAATAATGAGCGTGGGGAATTCCTCTCACTAACCCCCTCCTCCAACCTCCCTGCTTTGAGACCATGTTATTCATTTGTTTCAGGTCATTCATCGCATGTACATACACGTAACCCCACCGTACTGCATGCATTCGCAACCATTACTGCAACAACCTGAATACTCACATACTGTAGAATAACCATCTAAAAGTTCACTAACACGCACAGACGTTTTATTTTTGTTTGCAAGCCAATGTATCATCAGATTCCAATTACTTGTTTATTTTTTTTATTGATTTTTTTCCCCATTCAGGCATCCTCAATGTTGCGGGCATCAGTCGCACCTCAGTAAGTTTTGTGTTTAAAAGATAATAAAAATAGTGCTGTCAAACGATTAATTGCGATTAATTCCATCCAAAATAAAAGTTTTTGTTTACATAATATATGTGTGTATACTGTGTATATTTATTATGTATATATAAATACAAACACATGCATGTATATATTTAAGAAAAATATGTTGTTTATATATTAAATATATTTATATAAAATATAAGAATATAAATATAAAAATTTATATACAAGTAAATATTTTCAAAACATACTGTATGTGTGTGTGTTTATATATACATAATAAATATACACAGTACACATACGTATATTATGTGAACAAAAACTTGAATTTTGGATGCGATTAATCGTTTGATAGCACTAAATAAAAAATCTTGTCTCGCCAGTAGTAGCAGGCATGTCTGCTAAACATTTGGTAACTTGATGTAGATAAGGGATTTTCACATTTTATTTATTTATTTTAATTTATTTTTTAATACCAAGGACCGCTTAATATGTTATAAGGCTAGTTATTTACATTGTGTGGGGAAAAGACTACTCAAAAAAAAGCCTCTAGCCTTTTTGACATCCCATATATATTTACAGTATCTTGTTTTTATAACCATTAATATTTAAAATACATTTAAATCTGAAAAATATCTGAAGACACCTGAACAAAAAGTGTCTTTGTAACACTTTATTTGTACTTAAGGTCTCTGCACACTGAGTCTGAAATTTTCATATGCGTTTTTTCGTATTCGTTATCCTAAAAGTTTGTCACGCCAGAAACCCGATCCAATTTTTTTTTTCTGACGGATGAAAATTTTGGAGGCAGTGTGTAAACGTGATTGACATATTGTGAGGTCGTATTTATTTTTTAACATGCGAAAATTTTGTATGCGTTTTTTCGTATTCGTTACCCTAAAAATTCGTCACGGACAGAAACCTTGCACACTGAGTCCGATGTGTATTAATAAATCCGTTGCGAAAAAAAATCGTGAAACAGAACTAAATGGAGTCTTCAAGCAGTGAGGATGATTTTGTTGTCCTCTCGCTTCTTAAAAAGAGAAAAAGAAAGGAAATATTGGGTCCATCCAATCCTGAGATATAGAAAGGAAAGGAGCAGCGGGATTACCACAGGCGATTCAAAGTTTACTTCAGGACGTCAGTGGCTCAGTTTGATGCTTTGCTAGCAATACTAGAGCCACATATTAAAAAGAAGATCATTTCTATGAACTCAGTGTGCAATGATCTTTATACAGTGCTTTGTGCTGTGAGACGAAGACGAAGTGGATGAACTTGACAATCGCCATTCTGGATTTTGGCATTCGCTTGTACGGTGGCTCTGAACTGTCAAAACACCTCTCAAAATGCTTGCCACGGATGTGAAAATTGCAAAGAATTGAACCCGATATGAATTTTTTTATGACGGACGAAAATTTCGGAGACAGTATGTAAACGTGACTGACATAACGTGAGGTCATATTTATTTTTTTAACGTGCGAAAATTTCAGACGAGGTTTTCGGACTCAGTGTGCAAAGACCTTAACTCTAGTAATAACAGTAAAGTTAGTTGCATAGTTTGCCTAAACCAAACCGTAACCCTATAGTATGTTTATTTTATTTTATTCACAATCACAATTCAATTTATTTTATTCACAATATCCAGATTTCTTTCTTTCTTTAAAATCTATAGTTGTCAGTAGAATCAAATAGTTTCATTTTAGATGGTCTTTAGAAACCAGGATGAATTACTGTAATTTGTGTTATAAATTTTGTAAAAAATGTTTTAATGAATATCTTAAGTAGCTTGTTAACTTTAGCATATTTTACTTGTCATATCATTCAAAAGTAATTCTATAAACGCAATAAAACCAGATTATGGAAACATGTGATGTTCCCAGAGATGGAAAGATTCCAATCAGTAACCTGAAAAGCCAGATCTCATGTGCTGATTCATCATCCTTTCATTTCCTGCTCTCAGGAGGCCCAAAGATGTGCCGTTGTTGCCTTCCCTTGACTACGAGAAGCTAAAAAAAGACCTAGTGAATGGATCAGATCGACTGAAGGCTTTGCTGCTTCAAGCCTTGCGCTGGGTAACTCAGAATTACCGTTAGTAAACTCAAAACATCACTGATGTATCCCATTGTTTCTGACACAATATCACAACAATTAGGGGTGTTTTCTAAGTCAAGAATCACTGGTAATATTGGTCAAACATGCTAAAAACGACATGGTCAAAATTAAATTCTGATTCCTTTAAACTTGAGAGTTTGTAGGATATATTTAGTTGTTTTATCTCGATCTTTGAGATACATTCTGCCCTTTAGAATACACATTGAGACACAAATAGGTTTTCACACTGCATGACAATTTTCTTGTAATTTCCCAGAGGTTAACCAGATCTCTTCATGGTGAGCAAAGGGACACGGTTTTACAAGCCTTCATCAGCAATGATCTTCTGGAGCGCTACAGTTCCAAACAGGTACATTACAATACCCTAATTGGGAAATTATATGTATGTATTAATATAAAAAAGTGCACTCAAAATAATTTTACATATTTAAAATAGCTTTATATTAAACATATTATATATCAAGGCACTGATATGACCTTGCAGGACATGGTATTTAGCTATCTTGACACATTGTTTCCAACACTTGTGTGCTGCATCTATACAAATATGTAAAGCTTTCAATTTTGTTATGCTTATAGATGCTAAAATCTGTCTTTCTTTTATGTGGAGACGTCAAGCTGCTGGCCGGGCTGAAAAAATAAACAAGGAGCTCCACATAAAAACATAAACATTTTTAGCCCGTTCTCCACATGTGTATTTTTAAAGAATATATTGTAGGATATTTTATTATAGGATGCAAATTCATAAACTGTTTTGAAAATGGACCCTTTATGTAATTCCAATATATTTAAATTGCATTTCTATCCAGATTTTGATACATTTTTGTTTTGCCGTTCACAATGAATGCACTTAGACTACAACAATTAAAACACTTTAAAATAATTTGCGCTGTCTATGACCTACTTCGTTTCTAAAATGTGTTTACCATCAGTCTGTCTCAGGTATTTAGGATGAAGATGAATGTGGATGCTCAGGTTTCAGCAGATAACGTGACATCTTGACATAATTTCCAATCATTGTCAGCAAGTTCCTTGGGGCAATCGAGTCAGATAATAGCATACATGCCTTTAGCTCACCTTTCAGTCTTTGTTCAGGATGAATGACAATATCTCACGTTACTAAAATCCAGAATAAACTTGGTTGGCAGACAAAATAGTCCTTTTCACGTTAAAGAACAACTAATTGGACCAAAAGCCATATGAAAAAGCAAGAAAGAAAGAAAAAAAAACAGCCGAGTCAGTTTTTGCCTAACCGGTTTTGTTTACTTTACAGAAAACTGTTCTTTATCTGATGAAATCCAAAAATGAGATTGTCAGACAGTATATGGCACGACTCATTAATGCCTTTGCCTCTTTGTGTGATGGTAAGTGAAAATGATTCCTCACAAAAATGTAGTGAGCAGAGACGTCTTGTTTTGTTTGTTTCAATTTTCTTATTTTTCTACCTTCAAATCAGTTTGTGTGTCAGAGACTTAAAAAAAAAAAAAAATCTTAGCAGGTCCCAAATCCAACTCATTGATCATAAACTTACATCCCTCCGACGCTCTAGGTGATGCTATAATGCACAAAAACGTAATTTTTTTGTAACAGGCTAGAATTCAAATTCTGACCCTCAATCAATTGTGAATGTGGATTTATATTTCCACCTCGAAATTTTTGGGAGCATTTGCCATTTTATTAAAAGCCTACTTTTTAAATTTAAGGTGTGGTCACATTTACTGTTGTTCTGTGAATTTTTGCAAGCTAAATCTATTTATTTCAATAGGTATTCACGCAAGTTCATCCACTACATTCAGTGCATTGATCGTTATGTTCGCTACGCTTGCCACAGTAGACAATGGAGTTTTTTTGCCTGTAAAATTTTGTCAGGGACTGTAAATAAACTTGTCAGGATGGTTCCAGATTACTTCCGCTAATCATACACACACATCACTCCAATGCTATAGGTGGCACTATAATACACAAAGTTTTTGCTTAACTTTATGGGGTAGAGTCAAAATTCTGACCCTGAAGCAATTGAGCATATTTCTTTGCCTCGATTTTTTTGCCCATTTGGCATTTTATTAAAAAAAAAATATATTTTTTTTTTTTCAAACTCTGTTTACTGTTGTAAATGGGTTAAATCATGTAAATTCAATAGGAATCAACACAATCAGAAATTTCCCCTAAGGGCGATATATTTCCCCACGAGTTCATATTGGTCACATGGATTTGTTGCGCTGATCGCTACACTACATTCACCATGTTGATGTCACTGTTGACATCAGACTTTTTGTTCTGTTACATTTTAGTAGAAATTTTGCTGAAATTTTACAAATGTGAACACACCTTTTTTTCTGTTTGGCAGATATAGGCCACTACTTTTTTTGACCATGGCCCAAACTGATTAATTGACGTTGGTTTTGAGCAAAATTTAATTTGTTTCTGGTTGCCAATTCTCAAAATATTTGGAGCTGAATTTTCGCTACATTTTCATTGTATACATCTTTGTCTTTAGTTCTGAACCATGTTTATTGTCGTCTCATGCACTGTTGCACGCCCAGGACGCATGTACCTGTCTCAGATACCCTCTTTACTGAGGTTTCTGCTTGATTCTCTGAGGACCGAAGAGAAAGAGTCTGTAACTCGAGAAAATGCGCTTGCAGCGCTGCAGAAACTCAGCCTCAGGTATGCCATTTTTTAATAAATGTAAACACACACTGTAATCATGTGTGCACCAACAGAATTGTCAATATAATAAAAAAAATAATTTTTAAAGATGTTATTTTAAGTACAAAAATTTTAAGATGTTATAAAAAAAACATAAAAACAATAAAAAAAAAAAAAACGATACAGCTACCAAGTAGTTTTTTTTGTTGTTTTTTTCAATTTCTCTTTCAAGTATTTATTTTTGGAACTGGTTGATCCTAGATCTGAGCTCATGCACCTCAGTTTATGAGCGAATATTGCCGAAATTATCCAAATAGTGCATTTTTCACTCAAAAACTGAGGTGTGTCAGCTCATATCACTAAACAATATGATCAATCAGTTCCAAAAAGAAATAAAAAAACTTGTGCTAATTGAAAGTGAACAAGATGACAAAAAGACTGAATCCAAGATTTGATAATATACCACAGCGAGAAATTTAAACCATTTTGACTGGGAACTCCAAATTAGCTAAAGCATTTCCAGCAGAATACATTTTAAACACCTCAAAAAACACCTGGTGTTTGTATATTTTCTGCTGTGTGCAGGCGAGCACAGCAGTCAGCTATGATCAAAGACGGTCTGATTGGCTGGTTGGTCAAAGAGCTCCACGACTCCGACTGTCTGTCCGACTACATGCTGGAATACGCCATCTCCCTCCTGATGAACCTCTGCCTGCGCACTCAAGGTAACAGATACACTGCCACAATGATCTATTAATCAATACCTATCAAAGAAATAAAGGTATGTTTAAACAATTGCATTGTTGTTCATCATCCTTTGTTTACTTAATTTGCCCTCTTTATTTGATTTGCTATAGTTATCAGAGAAATGTACTATAAGCAGCACAGTGTTTACTGTAGTAAGTCTCACATTTCAGGAAAGAAGAAATGCGCAGAGGAGGCCAAGCATGTCCTGAAAGTCCTGACAGAGCTCCTGGGACATGAGAACCATGAGGTAAATCAGTAATTGCTCAAGCGCTATATGCACAAACAAGGTGTGTTATTTGAGTTTGTTCACCGCCTTCCTGATTAGTGAATACCTGAAGGCGTCAATTCATTTAGGCCTTTTTACGTCAGTCGTTTCTCAAATAAGAACGCTTTTGTCAATGTTGGATTTTAAAAGTTTGTCTTGCAAGTGTACCTTGAAGATTTCACTCCCTTTTTAAAATGTTTGAAATAGAGAATCAAGCCTACACTCTTATATTCCCTTGTGAACTTACTCAGTACTTCAAAATTATTATATATATATTATTATTAATCAATGTTAGACTTAAAGGGTTAGTTTACCCCAAAAAATTATAATTCTGTCATTAATTACTCACCCTCGTGTCGTTCCAAACCCGTAAGACCTCAGTTCATCTTCAGAACACAAATTAAGATATTTTTGATGGAATCTGAGAGCTATCAGACCCTCCATTGACAGCAAGGGTCCTTACACGATTAAGGTCCAGAAACATAGCAAGGAGATTGGTAAAATAATCCATGTGACATCAGGGGTTCAACCATAATTTTACGAAGCTACGAGATTACTTTTTGTGTACAAAAAAACAAACAAAAAAAACAACTTTATTCAACAATTCGTCTCCTCCGTGTCACCCTAGCGCCATTTTGGAGAGTATCCATTGAACGTAAACAGCGTAAGCTGTTCTGTGTCACGCGGATACGTTGTTTACGTTCAGATCAAAGCGCAAACAACATAGAAAACATATTCGTGTGGCGCAGCTGACACAGAACAGCATACGTTGTTTACGTATGTGATACTCTCCAAAATGTCGCTACAGGGTGACGCGGAGGAGACAAATTTTAAATAAAGTTGTTTTTTTTGTTTGTTTTTTTGCACACAAAAAGTAATATCGTAGCTTCGTAAAATTATGGTTGAACCCCTGATGTCACATGGATTATTTTACCGATTTCCTTGCTATGTTTCTGGCAGAGATGGGCACTCGAGTTAGTGACTCGTTTTATAGACTTCAGACTTGACTCAGACTCGACTCGAGGAAAAGGAAAAGGACTCGTGAATATTTTAAAAGCAACTCGAGTCTTTTATACTTATATACTGTAACTGATTTTCAAAAGGCGGACCGCATCCGCACCCCGGCATCCATCCGGACCGCGAGCCGTAACAGCAGCACTATTTTAAGTGAGCAGTGCGTCAAAACAGCGGAGCGGATCACATAACATGTGCTCAGGGTCGTTTATGGTAAATATCTTTCAGCGCTATATCATCTAGTGTTTTTATCTAAAGCCAAACACTCTTTATTCAAGCCCTTTTAGCTCGGTGCGCTTTCTCTCTCTCTCTCTCTCTCTCTCTCCGGACGCGCGCTGGCGCCATGTTCAAGAGCTGAGGATGATGCGGTTATTTTAACAACAACAGAAACACGGCGAGCAGTGAAATTATAGATTACTTTCACTAAAACACAGCAGAAAAAAAACAATGCTGCAAATATACAGTTATTTTTCTTACTATTTATCTATCTATAACCTATGACTCTGACTATTCAAACCAGATGTGACAAGACGTTTCTGATCTTTTAAATGTTCTGAAGAACATATAAAAAAAAAGTAGGCCTAATTATAATTGTGGAAATTGTTGTTAGATGGCTAGGATAGAACTTAAACTTTGAAACTGTTAGTTATCTTTCTGCTCAAGATGAGAACGTTTTGATTATTGTAGCTACACTGTTTTTAGTAGGCTAGATACTGCTTTTAAGTAAAATATTAAAATAGTATAGATTTCAGGAGGAAAACCCTGAACAGAAACAGTATTTTTTTTTTTTTTTTCGTCACATGGCCTCACATGTATCTAAATGTAAAAATACAATACATGTAAAAATGTATTTATTTATTTGTTTTGTCTGGACCTTGCTTGGAAGAAAATATAGAGGCTGTGCCTCTTGGAACTTTAATTGAATACCCCTGAATTATATCATAAATAAATTATTTATTTGTATGGTTTTGTAATATCTGTGTCAAGCATTTCCTTATGTGTCATGGTAGATCGGACTCTTATTATAGAATTTGATTACAGAAAAACTGTTTTGAACATGGTAATGGATAAGGATGGATGTATATTAACATACGTTAAAAAGTAACAGGCTGGATGTATATTAACCTTACATCTTAACATCTCTTTTTTTTTTACAAAGCAGATCATAGATCATATATTTTGTCTATAGCCTATAAAACAGCTTCATAAATATGACGATTTCAATACATGAGGATTCTGAATGGGATTTTTTTAGTGAGCCATTAAATGACTTGAGACTCGACTCGGACTCGTGACCAAAGACTCGAGACTTGACTCAGACTCCAGCGACAAAGACTTCAGACTTGACTCGGACTCCAGGTTAAAGACTTCAGACTTGACTCGGACTCCAGGTTAAAGACTTCAGACTTGACTCAGACTCCAAGTTAAAGACTTGTGAACATCTCTGGTTTCTGGACCTTGATCGTGTAAGGACACTTGCTGTCTATGGGAGGGTCAGAGAGCTCTCAGAATTCCATCAAAAATATCTTAATTTGTGTTCTGAAGATGAGCAGAGGAACAACATGAGGGTGAGTAATTAATGACTGAATTTTCATTTTTGTTTGAACTATCCCTTTAATAGTTTTTATGTAAATTAGAACTGAGCAAAACATTTGTTACAACAAAGAAACTGAAGTTTATTTAACATTTAGCTGAGGTCAATATAGCTGAGCACTCAGTCTTATGAGTAGTAAGATTAAGAAATTTGCTCACCAACCAGGCTTTAGGCCCAATCCCAATTCTATTTTATACCCCTTCACTTACCCCTATGCCTACCCCTTCCCCCTTGAAACAGAGTGTCAAGGGGTAGGGGTGAAAATATTTCCCTAAGAATTGGGACACCACTACTATAGCATTACACGTCATCATACGTCGTCTAGCTCCTAAAACACACACCTATGCTGGTGTGCTGATATGAATTAGAGCCTTTAATTACCGTTCCTTATTAATGTACCTGCTTACTGACACACACACACACACATATCGGAGATCGCGCAACTCATGCATCCAGGAGCAAAGAAACTTGTCAACGCTGCCCCACGACTTTTATTAAAGCTGCAGTCCGTAAGTTTTGCCTCTTTGTCGCCATCTCTGTTGAAAACCTGGTATTGCAGCAAGGTGCGGAATTATCTTTATTACGTGGGCTGTACTCTGGCACGGCTTCAGCGTGGATTAATCTAATGTTTTGAGGTGAATGTGTAGCTGTCAGTCACCACACCGGTGTGAATCAAACACTTAATCACAGATTCTAGCCTACGTCTTGGAATATATGACCCAAATCAGAATTTTAACCATATATTGTCATCTGAACAAGTAAGTTACAAGTCAGTCACGTTTGTTCTGCCCAACTGAGGAAAAAAACATTACAATAAATCGTGCTACCAATGGTGATTAAATCTAACGATCAATTAGCTCATATCACACCAAACCGTGCTAATTATTATTATTGTTATAGTTTATTCTCAAATTAATTAATGTTAACAACATCAGCATTGCGTGACTATGAGTATAGTGTGTATTAGCGTGTAGATTTCAATTTCTGTACAGTGTAATCTAATTGTCATACCATTCGAATTTCATATTAAGAAATTCTTTTAACCCCAAAAGCAAACTATGCTCCCTTCGAAATGGTTTTCTTTAGAATACAAATCTTGTGTAATCCCAGGCTATCTGTAATCAGAAGCACGTTTAAAACTGGAATATAATTTAATTTCATTCACATGTGTTTCATAAACACATAATCCTTTTTGGATTACAATCCGCCAACAAAATGATACATTTAATTATTCCAGCTGCTGTGAGAAAAGGCTATAAACGATCCTCCACCTGCAGGATCCTCACATGCGATAGCCTACTAGTCAGGAAAACTTCTTAATGTTTACAGATGTGACATAATGACACAGTGCCATGCTCGAATTTCCCGCGAAAACTACCCGTACCACTCAAATTAGAAAACATTATTATAAGTTTACCGTTGTGAATGGGGCTAAAGTAAGGCGATAGTTTTGAACACTGGGTGGTTATGTACTTGCTCAAATATTGATTTCGGATAATTTTTAACCCCAAAAAGTTACAGACTGCAGCTTTAATAACAGTTTAAATACTGAATCACTTCATTATATTTTCCAGCAACGAGAGGATACAATCGCTGTTTTTGAAGTAAACTCACTCATTGTAAAGAGAGACGCACAGACGTGCATACATGCAACTTTCATCTCTCTCACTCTCTCACTCTCTCTTGAATTGGCAATATTTGAGAAAAAGGTTTAGTGATTTAATTATTGGGGGGACTAGCCCCCCTCAATGTCTATGGTGGTTATCGCCCTGATCAGACATGAAAATATGTTGTGGTACTATCGTGCAGTCAGTAATGATATGACGTTGGTAGACTTTAGTGGGTTTTTTTTGCAAACATTTCTTTGAAATAACATGACTGTAAATATGAACACACGATTTAATGTAACATAAAACAAATTATTACTTTTCATTAAAATCTTCATTAATGACAAAAATGCTTATATTTATGTGTGTTTTTGTTTGCTCGGGCAGCCATGTTGCCGCTGTAGCCAGTTTATGCTGATAATTGTCATACCCCTTTGTTTGAAGTGTGGTCCCGAAAAAATTTTGTTTGAAGGGCTATCTGGCCCTTCCCCCTACCCCTACTCCTCCAACCAAAAGAGAATCGAGACACCCCTACCCCTCTGTTTCACGCGTTCACATGAAGGGGTAGGGGTGTCTTGATTCTCTTTTAGTAAGGGGTAGAAACGGGATTGGGCCTTAATATCGCTTAAGCACTTAACAAGTTCATCAAAGGATTGAGAGCCTTTTGGTTCAATTGGAATATATAACTGAGCGCCATCTGTTCATAGATGATGCATCATATATATATATATATATATATATATATATATTTATATATGAAAAATTGAGCCTCATGGGCACATATACAATGAAAACAAAATGGGTCCAAGTATAGATCCCTGTGGCACACCATTATGAAATTTAGTTTGCGTAGAGCACAAATTCCAAATGCAAAACAAAAAAGACCTGTCCTTTATATATGATTTACAAGGCAGTACCCTTAATACCAACAAATTCTTTCAACCGCCGCAATAAAATGCCATGTCAAAGCATCTTCACAATAATAAGCTAGAAAATAACAGTGTTAATGTTGCAAAATTCATCGGTTATAAAACAAATGACAAAAAAATAATTAAAATTCAATGCTATGCAGAAGACAGTAGTGTCATTTTAAATCAGTTTATTTTAATGCTGATTTAATTCAGTTCAAATACAGTTGCAAAGTTAATCAAATATGAAACAAAGTGTCATAGTTGCGTACAAAGTGTACAGAGCTTTTATAACCATGTGTTTAGTTCAGAATGATTTTAAGATGTGTGTCCAAACTTTGGCTGGAAGTGTCTGGGATGCTGAAGTTTCAAATGTTCATTGCATGTTTGTGTTCATGTGTGCAAATATAGATTCGGTACTATGTGAATGGAGCATTATACAGCATCCTGTCCTTGCCAGAGATACGGGAGGAAGCCAAACAAATGGTATGTGTTTAAACAGGTGCATAATATCAAGATAATTGCTTTGACTCCAATGAGTAATAAAAATCTCATTCATTGCATTTGTGATAACAGTCAAACCTTTCAAAGTTAAACAGTGATGTATGATGCAACAAATGAGAAGGTTACATTGCAGAAAAAATGGTTTAATAGTTTGTTTTAAAATCCCAGAGGAAACACTAAACTACCCGTAATCCTTAAGTACCTGTTATATATTTATATATAATAATACACTACAGTTCAGAAGTTTGGGATGTGGTTATATAAAACATACATATGTATTACAGTTTCTTGAGCTACAAATCAGCATATTAGAATGATTTCTGAAGGATCATGTGACACTGAGGACTAGAGTAATGCTGCTGAAAATTCAGCTTTGATCACAGAAATAAATTACATTTTACAATATATTCACAAAGAAAACTGCTTTTTTAAGTTGTAATAATATTTCACAACATTACTGTTTTTACTGTATATTTGATCAAACAAATGCAGCCTTGGTGAGCAGAAGATACTTCTTTCAAAAACTTTTTTTTTTAAATTTACCGACCCCCCCAACTTTTGAATGATAGTGTATTAATGTGAATATATATATATACTACAGATCTTCAAATAAAAGTTCAAATGTTGTGATTCTGCTCCGAGTTTGTTTCTTGCATATTTTGGTTTATTTATTTACTTTTTTTTTTTAATCTCTATGGAGAAAATAAACAAGAAAAATCTTGCAAGTAACAAGGCTGCTAAAAATTGATGGGTCACTGTTATGCTCCATAGTTAAAATCACAGAATAAAGAAAATGTGAGTATTTTGTTGTTGCATTTAGAGTATGGAGGAGATCTTACGCTGTTACAGTAAAGAAGAAAATCCTGAACTCAACAGACAAATTGAATTCATCATCAAACAGCTTAACTCGGGTAAGACAATAAGCAGTAAAAACATTGTTCACCTAAAAATGCAAAATAGATAAATAATTAATCGGTCATCATACTATTTAACCAATATAACTTTGTTCTTCTGTGGAACACGAAAAATACATTTTTGAACAATATCCTGGTCACCTTTTTCATTAAAATGAAACTGAATAAGAACCAGGTTATCAGGTTCAAAAGGAACAGAAAGCCCATAAAAGTATCATAAACCTGGTCAATATGACATGGAATTGAGTGCAAATCATCTGACACTTTATAATGCTTTTATTATGGTTTAATTATGGTTTTATTCAAGTTCACTGAATTACAAAGAGTTGCCAGGATATTCTTAAAAAATTTAGCTGCTGCATTCCAAGGTTTATTTCCATCATTATTTCACTAATTCTTTTGTATTCATTTATGATTCTAACATGTACAGCGGACATCCCTGAACATGAATCTGAGTCGGATGATGAAGAGGATGACGACGACGATGACGACGAGGTAACTCACTTTGATTTTGTCTTCTAAGAAATGTATTGCTTAACATGACTTCTGATTTCACATAAACTGTGTGACAGCCTATCACTGGGATTTGCATTTTATCTGCAGTTTTATTGTCAGCTTACCCCTCAGTCCTTTGATCTTATTGTTTGATCTTGTTAACAGGAAGATGTTATGGAGGCAGACCTAGATAAAGAGGAAGTCCTGCAGCCTCAGCCAAAAGAACTCAGCGGAGAATCTTTGCTGACAACAGAGTATCTTGGGGTAAACCGTCATTCTACAGTATATTTATATGACGAGAGAAACTGGTCCAGAACTTCACATACAAGAGTATTGTAGGTTAAACCATGTAAATAATTAATATAAGATGACTTTTCAAAGTAAATTTCATTTACTCACCCTCAGGCCATCCAAGATGTATTTACTTTTTTCTCTTCATTAGAACAGAGATTTTTATCCTGAAACTGTTGTCCTTGTTGATTCATAAAAAGCAATTCAACAGCTACCAGCAATTTGAGAGTCAAAAGGGCATATACAGGCAACACATAATTAATACCCATGGCTACTGACAATATATTGAGGTCTTATGAAGCGAAACGATCAGTCTGTGCAAGAAACAACATTATTTACAACATAATTACCAGTAATTCAGAGCTTTAGGCAAACAGGGAAATCTGATTCTTTTCCACTAATTGGTTCTTTCGGACAGATTATTTCAATAAACTGGTTTGTTTGTATAACCGATTAATTTCCGTAATCATGAAATGATGTAACACAGGGCTCTAGACACATTCTTCCCACTGGTCGCTCTTTTGCGACTAACTTTCTCAGTTGGTCGCACGAGCACATAGTTTGGTCTCACTTTATTATTTTAATTTTTTTTGCTACAACATTTGATTAATCAATGCATGCTGATGAACTTTTATCATAGTTTATAGTTATATGGTAACGAAAGTGTTCAACATTCAACCCTTTTTCATCAGTGTTATTTGTGATTTAAATTTTGTGAACAGGATTTCCTCTTTTCGTGCACTTTCACTTTCAAATTCGCAATCTTGGTGTCACGTTTTACAAGAAAAAAGCACAACAACAATAAAACGGTAGGCTACAATGACAAACTACCTTTCATAAACTTTATTAACCGAATAAGACGAGGCATGGCATAGGACACATCACACACTGTATTATATACCAACTAATAAATTACAGAATGCTTAGCAAACACTGAGGAATCAAATAAATAATAATTAAAAAAATTAAGGAAAGCCTCCATACCGTAACGTGAGGTAAACAGCAAAGATAACAAGCTTTTCAAAACGAAAACAAAAAGAAAAGTAATACTAAACCGGCTGTCGCTGACAGGACTTGCATCCACAAGAATACCAGCATGTTCACCTTCTCTGGTTTAAGAAGCGGTCTTTTACTTTAGTTTGAAAACCAAATCCTCTGTTGCGCTCCGTCCGCAGCTCGCACCTTCGTGCTCGTGCTGACGTGGCGAGTATAAACCAAGGTACAAACCACACCTCTCTTCACGTGATCAGTGAAATCTGACTCCTGCTACAATGTGCCGCGGCTCTGCAGCGCGCGCTGTATGAAGCAAACGCTTTGGAGCAGCGCAGACAGGCACTCGCATAAGTGCGACCACGTCAAATTTTTACTCGCAAATGCAACCATTTTGGTCGCAGTCTAGAGCCCTGTAACATATACGCAATTGTATTATTAAAGCGCCCAATAATAATGTGAAACGTAGATGTTTTACGTGCCTAAAGCATATAAAGCGAAATCAGCTTTTACACAGTGAGAAACCATAAAAAACTTGATTTTGTCCTTTTATTCAAGTGTTCGGTTCACACATGTGCATATCAAATCAAATCAAATCAAATCACTTTTATTGTCACATCACCACAGCACAAGTGCCTTGGTGAGTGAAATTCTTGAGAGCGTGCTCCAGACAGTGCAAAAAAACAAAACAATTTACATATAGACAGTACATATTTACAGACTGTACAGAAGACAATGTGCAAAATACACATACACATACTCAATACACACAGTGTACTATCAAAATATTAGCGGCTCATCAGTCTTCGGTTCAAGTTGAATTGTTTCCTCCGTTCAGTGACTGTTGGAGGAACTGGAGCACTGAATGAATTTGCAAAAACCAGCATCATAAGATCATATACGCCGGTAATTTGGTTCGAGTCGGAGTGACTGTCAGGCATCTGAAAGGGAGTTTTGATTGAGTAACTTTTAGAGCTGTACTGCTCACCCTGTGAACTGTTTCAGATGATATTGTGAACTGGTTCAACTAGTCTACCAAAAAAAAAAAAAACGTTCAAAAGAATGATTCCTTTGTGAACCATAGAGAAACTGTTATATGTGTTGATTTGTTTGCGATGCTGGACGATCAGATGCTAAGTATCTCTATGATGCTTTGTAGATAATGACCAACATGGTGAAGATGAAGAGAAGATCATACCCTCCATCATCTCGCAGCATAGACGAGCCCCTCCAGCGGCCCGTTACTCCCAGTTCCCACAAAAACACCATGTAAGAACCTCTTTCTAAATGCCTGTTCACATCAGGAGGAATGTTTGGTGCTATTTTAGAAACAATCTTATGCTTTTTTGTCACTTTAATGTAAAAAAAAAAAAAAAGAAAGAAAAGAAAAGTTTAGCGTTATTTAAAATTGATTTTCATAGTGGAATCATTTTATAAATTCACTTCAAATCAAGATCCATTAGGAATCTATTAAGTCAACCTACCTTTTTTTCATGTGACTTGGAGTTCAAAACCATCTTGCATATTAATATTAGAATCGTTCAGAAATCTTCCTCTCTTGGACAGAATTCATATGAAATTTACTCATACCCAGATATGGTTCATTGGAATGCCCGTGTTACTTTAATAAATGCAAGTGTACTAGTTTGATTCCTTGTTGGTATGTAACCACTAATTGTTTATTATTTTTTTAATAATTGAGGTGTTGTCATTGGAGGCATCTTAATTTGAGATAATTATACAAGATACTACCAACACAGTGACTCTTGCCCGTAGCGGAAGTGCAAATGTGTCTATATTCATCTTTTTCCTTGTCATGAACACTGCGGAGAAGTCAATAGTTCTGCCCTTAAGTCAAATAATGTTAATGTGCAAGCAGGATATGCAAGACTCCATCCACTGTTGGATATACCCTATATACAGGTGCTGGTCATATAATTAGAATATCATCAAAAAGTTGATTTATTTCACTAATTCCATTCAAAAAGTGAAACGTATAATGTATACATTCATTCCACACAGACTGATATATTTCAAGTGTTTATTTCTTTTAATTTTGATGATTATAACTGACAACTAATGAAAACCCCAAATTCAGTATCTCAGAAAATTAGAATATTACTTAAGACCAATACAAAGAAAGGATTTTTAGAAATCTTGGCCAACTGAAAAGTATGAACATGAAAAGTATGAGCATGTACAGCACTCAATACTTAGTTGGGGCTCATTTTGCCTGAATTACTGCAGCAATGCGGCGTGGCATGGAGTCGATCAGTCTGTGGCACTGCTCAGGTGTTATGAGAGCCCAGGTTGCTCTGATAGTGGCCTTCAGCTCTTCTGCATTGTTGGGTCTGGCATATCGCATCTTCCTCTTCACAATACCCCATAGATTTTCTATGGGGTTAAGGTCAGGCGAGTTTGCTGGCCAATTAAGAACAGGGATACCATGGTCCTTAAACCAGGTACTGGTAGCTTTGGCACTGTGTGCAGGTGCCAAGTCCTGTTGGAAAATGAAATCTGCATCTCCATAAAGTTGGTCAGCAGCAGGAAGCAGGAAGTGCTCTAAAACTTCCTGGTATATGGCTGTGTTGACCTTGGACCTCAGAAAACACAGTGGACCAACACCAGCAGATAACATGGCACCCCAAACCATCACTGACTGTGGAAACTTTACACTGGACCTCAAGCAACGTGGATTCTGTGCCTCTCCTCTCTTCCTCCAGACTCTGGGACCCTGATTTCCAAAGAAAATGCAAAATTTACTTTCATCAGAGAACATAACTTTGGACCACTCAGCAGCAGTCCAGTCGAGACGCTTCTGACGCTATCTGTTGTTCAAGAGTGGCTTGACACAAGGAATGCGACAGCTGAAACCCATGTCTTGCATACGTCTGTGCGTAGTGGTTCTTGAAGCACTGACTCCAGCTGCAGTCCACTCTTTGTGAATCTCCCCCACATTTTTGAATGGGTTTTGTTTCACAATCCTCTCCAGGGTGCGGTTATCCCTATTGCTTGTACACTTTTTTCTACCACATCTTTTCCTTCCCTTCGCCTCTCTATTAATGTGCTTGGACACAGAGCTCTGTGAACAGCCAGCCTCTTTTGCAATGACCTTTTGTGTCTTGCCCTCCTTGTGCAAGGTATCAATGGTCGTCTTTTGGACAACTGTCAAGTCAGCAGTCTTCCCCATGATTGTGTAGCCTACAGAACTAGACTGACAGACCATTTAAAGGCCTTTGCAGGTGTTTAGAGTTAATTAGCTGATTAGAGTGTAGCACCAGGTGTCTTCAATATTGAACCTTTTCACAATATTCTTATTTTCTGAGATACTGAATTTGGGGTTTTCATTAGTTGTCACTTATAATCATCAAAATTAAAAGAAATAAACACTTGAAATATATCAGTCTGTGTGGAATGAATGTATACATTATACAAGTTTCACTTTTTGAATGGAATTAGTGAAATAAATCAACTTTTTGATGATATTCTAATTATATGACCAGCACCTGTATATATATATTGTTTCTACTGAAGCGTATGGAATAGTTATGGGAACTACTGCAGACAATTGGTTGCGTGACTCTCAATGTTTTATCCTTGGTGCTTTGAAATGTTATGGATGAAAGAACACAACATTGTGATTATGCCCTTGAGATGAGTTGAGAACTTAATTTGTATATATTAATATATTTTATCCTTGATTTTTTGTTTTTTACTAGTTAGAGGAACCATCATTTTGCCATCACAGATATTGTTTTTGAATTTCCTAACTTTGAATTTTCAGCATTTCATCAATTTAGTTAAAACACTTTGAGCATGTTGGACATGGTAATGTGCATTATTACATGTGTCTCTGCAGAGCTGGTGGTGATGGAGTCTACGTTGTTACCCGACAGAGAAGTGACGATAGCCCCGCCCATTCTCGCTTTAGTTCCCGCCCACCTACTCGCACCGGCAGCCGCCCCAGCACTGCGGAATCCATCCACCAAACATTAGGTATGTGTGCCGTCAATTGACAAATATTTAAATATGTACTCCAGCATGTCTTAAATTGCTTTTTCACTTTGTTTTCACATTGATTTAGGCTAACATGCTACAGGCTACATCCTTTTTCATCCAGCTCAAAAGTTGGGCTTTTTGTAATGTTATTTTATATCCTATTGTCCGATGTCATTGTTTTGTAACCCTTCATAAAGATGAGATCATAGTTCCATCTTTAATAAATATTCAATGTTTCTCTGAAATGATTCAATTTCCGAGGCCTTTAGCCTGGACTGTGCTTTCATGGTCCTCTCACTTCCGTTCCAAATGCTCAGCCTGATAAAATCACTTTGATGTGGTTTTCAGTGCCTGCAGGCAAGGGTTTGTCTGAGAACGCTACCATCCAAGCACGATATCAGACAAAGCCAGATATGAAGTGCTTTAGTCGTCCATATGTTGTCATGTTTCATAAGTGTTTCCTCTGAAACATAGGTAATCATGTGCATAGGTAGAAAATTTTATTTGTTTGCCTCAAGGTATTTACTTTTCTTTTTAATTTGTATCAGATGTGCAATTTTTTTCAGCACTGTTATAAAAATTTGGGACATCAAAATAGAGTTTAAAACTCTGATGTGGATAATTGAAAAAAGTAAATAGTAAATAATAAATAAAATATAACAAATAAAATTAGCACAAATAGTCAAGCAGGACTGTTGATATAATTAAAATGACCATGTAAATTCAGGGGAAACTTATATATTTTTTGATGACTTTGGTAATCTTGATCATTTTGGTCATCAAATGTTTGGTAATTTTTATACATTTTGGTAACAGATGAATGTTTGATTGCTTTAATAATTTTGGTAATGGCTGGGTATTTGATCTTTGATCTTTGATGATTTTCAAGATGGCGGCGTGCACAACAGACGCAGCGGCTTCTCTCTCTCCCGACAGAACAGTGTTTTCGTGTTTTTTGTCCTGTAAGTCGCAATATTTTTGTACATATTCGTCTCGTCTACCTGTCTTCAAGCGCGCATACAGTCGTGAGTTTCTGCTCGATGTCGGCAGAACCACATTTTTAGAGTTAAACTCCGCGCACGCCAAAGTGCTGCAGGACCTCGGTCTGCTCCGGAGGCCTACACCATCACCGACCCCCACTACTGCATCTCGCCCAGAGCGGAGGCGCTACAAGCGGCGTGAGAGGAAGCAGAAGAGGGGTAAGCGCGGAGGTATCCGAGCTAGGCTAGCGGCTAACCCAAACAAGCCAGCTATCCCCACCATCGTACTGGCGAACGTACGCTCTTTGGACAATAAACTGGACTACATCCGACTACTTCGCTCTACTCAGAGGACTGTAAGAGACTGTTGTGTTTTTGTGTTTACGGAAACATGGCTTAACAACAGTGTTCCGGACTGCGCCATTCAGCTCGAGCAGCTAACATGCTATCGAGCAGACAGCTCTCGTCGAGGGAGGTAAGAGACGTGGCGGCGGGCTTTGTATTTACATCAATGATGCATGGTGTCGCGACGCTGTTGTGGTCTGCAAACACTGCTCACCCCTGGTGGAGTTTATGATTATTAAGTGCCGGCCGTTCTATCTACCGAGGGAATTTACAGCCATACCGCTTGTTGCTGTATACATCCCTCCCAGCTCCAATAACAACAATAGGAGTGAGGCACTAAATGATCTGTACCAGCACATCAGTGGGCAGCAGACAGCCCACCCAGATGCTTTTCTCATCTTGGCTGGGGATTTCAACCACGCAGACTTAAGGAGTGTGTTCCCAAAAAATCACCAACACAGACTTTCCAACAAGGGGAAAAAATACCCTTGATTTTGTTTACACCACACAGAGAGGAGCTTACAAGGCCCTCCCCCTCCCCCACCTCGGAGCCTCAGACCACATCACTGTCATGCTAATGCCTGCATACAGACCACTCGTTAAAGCCATCAAACCAGTACACAAACAGATACAAGTGTGGCCTGAAGGGTCATCAGAGGCACTTCAAGACTGTTTTGACACTACTGACTGGGATATGTTTAAGCAGGCTGCCACATACAACAATACTACAGACCTCCAAGAGTACTCAGAGACTGTCACTGCCTACATCACCAAGTGTATTGATGATGTAACGGTCACAAAGTCTATCACTGTCCGGGCCAACCAGAAGCCGTGGCTGACAGGGGAGGTCTACAGACTTCTGAAGGCTCGTAATGCTGCCTTTAGAGCTGGAGATGAGGAAGGCCTGAAGACAGCTAGGGCCAACCTATCCCACGGCATCAGAGAGGCCAAGAGACAGTACTCCAGGAGGATAGCCCATCGTTTCAGCGACAGCAGAGACACTCGGAGCCTGTGGCAGGGGATTCAGACCATTACGGACTACAAGCCCCCACCACAGATCTGTGACAGCACCATCCCCCTGCTGAACGAGCTGAATGCCTTCTTTGATCGCTTTGAGGCACAAAACGGCACCACTGCACAGAAGACTCAACCTCCTCCCGGCGACCAGGTGATGTCGCTGTCCCCTGACAGCGTGAGGAGATCCCTCAGCAGGATCAATGCACGCAAAGCTCTGGGTCCTGACAACATTCCTGGGCATGTAGAGAGGAGAGTGCAGTGGAACTCACTGATGTCTTCACAGACATTTTCAACATCTCACTAAGTCAGGCTGTTGTCCCCACATGCTTCAAAGCTACCACCATCATTCCAGTCCCGAAGAAGTCATCTCCATCCTGCTTCAATGACTACCGTCCAGTAGCACTCACTCCTATTCTCATGAAGTGCTTTGAACGGCTAGTCATGCAACACATCAAATCTGTCCTCCCCCCCTCCCTGGACCCCTTCCAGTTTGCATATAGGTCCAATCGCTCGACCGATGATGCCATCGCCACTGCCCTCCACCCAGCCCTCACACATCTGGACAAAACGGACACGTATGTCAGAATGCTGTTCATAGACTTCAGTTCAGCATTCAACACAATCATCCCTCAACAGCTCATTCATAAACTGGTTCAGCTGGGGCTCAATACATCGCTGTGAAACTGGCAGTTGGACTTTCTGACCGGGAGACCTCAGGCAGTACGGGTCGGCAGTAACACATCCAGCACCATCACACTGAACACAGGGGCCCCCCCAAGGATGTGTGCTGAGCCCCCTCCTCTTCACTCTGCTGACCTACGTCTGCACACCGTCACACAACTCCAACCTCTTCATTAAATTTGCAGATGACACGACTGTGGTGGGTCTCATCAGCAACAGAGATGAGACAAACTACAGGAGCGAGGTGAGCCGCCTGGCCGGGTGGTGCAGTGACAACAATCTCTCTCTGAATGTGGAGAAGACGAAGGAGATTGTCGTTGACTTAAGGAGAGTGCACTCTCTGCATGCTCCTCTGACCATCAATGGTGCGACCGTGGAGAGAGTGAGCAGCACCAAGTTCCTGGGTGTACACATCACAGAGGACCTCTCCTGGACCAACAACACTGCAGCACTAGCCAAGAAAGCACAACAGCATCTCTACTTCCTCAGCAAACTCAGAAGAGCCAGAGCCCCGGCCCCCATCATGTGCACCTTCTACAGAGGCACCATCGAGAGCATTCTGACTAGCTGCATCACTGTGTGGTATGGCGCCTGCAACGCGTCCTGCCGCAAGTCCCTTCAACGGATAGTGAGAGCAGCTGAGAAGATCGTTGGTGTCTCTCTCCCCTCCCTCCAGGACATCTACAGCACCCGTCTCACCCGCAAAGCCCTATACATTGCAGTTGATACCACCCACCCGACACACAGCTTCTTCAGTCTGCTACCATCAGGGAGGAGACTGCGGAGTCTCCAGGCCAGGACCAACAGACTGAAGGACAGCTTCATCCACCAGGCTGTCAGGAAGCTGAACTCCCTCCCGTCCTTGCCCCCCCTCCCCTTTCTTACACCACGCACCACTGAACTCTGCCCCCCGCCCCCCACACACCACACCCCACACCCACCCCTCGCACCCCACACCCACCCACCCACACACACACACACACACACACACACACTGTGACAAGCACCAGTCACTTTGTACAGCATTGGACTGACCTCATTCAACTACCTCTTCTGACAGTCTGAATAAAGACTGCTCTCTTTTTGTCACTTTAAATAGAATAGACTTAATAAGCTCTTTACACTACACCATTCATATTCTGCACTGTTTGTGTATTTCACTGGTTTGCACTATCTACCATGTGCCTTATGCCACTTTATCTATTTTTTATTATTATTATTATTTTTATTTTTTTCTACATGTCCTTATTTGTATATTTGTGCTTTCTACTGTTAGTGTATAGTGTTATCTGTATGCACCAGGGAGTAAGAGAGTAATGCAATTTCAATTCTCTGTATGTATGTACAGTACATGTGGTAGAATTGACAATAAAGCTGACTTTGACTTTGACTTTAATTTTGGAAACAAAGCTGAAAGTTGTTTTTAATGACTTTGGTAACAGGGCTGAATGTTTGGTCATTTTTTTATAACTTTGGTAACAGGACTTAATGTTTGCTTAATGTTTGATTGTTTTAATGATTTTGGTAACAGGGCTGAATATCTGATTGTTTAATGACTTGGGTAATGGGTTAGTATGTTTGATCATTTAAATGACTTATAATTTAAATGACTGATAACATGATTGAATGTGTGATGTTTTAAAGGGGACCTATTATGCAAAAATCACTTTTATGAGGTGTTTGAACACAGTTGTGTGGCCGCAGTGTGTGAAAACAACCAGCCTATAATGTTAAAAATCCACCAACTAATTTTTTTATAAAACCATTAAATCATAAACCGTCTCTCCAAACGAGCTGTTTCAGATTCTCCCTCTGTTCACGTCACAGAGGGGAAAAAGTCCCACCCATTTGTGACACTCTCTGCCCTATTAGCATAAACACAGCCCTGAGTGAGAAGCTGCAGTCCGCCATTACTGGAGATATATACAATGTCAGCACCAAAGAGGCTTTATGAGTGTTGTGTTTTGGGATGCACTAATGAACATAGGAGTCGCCATAATCTCCCCTCATCTGAGCCGAGGAAACTGTGGTTAATTTTTTTTTTCCAAGGAAATATCCCAGAAAAAATCGGTAACGTCCCCTATATGTTTAGGAATCAATACCAATGCTTCGTGCGCGAACGTCAGCTCTAGTAAGTATCACGCTTTTGTTTTCCAAATTGTCTTTCTGAAAGAGCTTCTTGGCACTCTTTAAGGCTTATTGCTAAAGCTATCATTGTCTCTGTGTGTTTTCACTGATGCTGTCTTCAAGTGCTATCAGAATGACCGTGAATAGGAATGTGGTGGTTAAAAGTTGCATACGAAAGCAATGTGAGTCGATCGCTTGAAGTTGTCGAGCTCATAATCAGAAGTGGGACTTAACGTTTTTGATAGCATGAGACCAGCTATGTTGTTATTTTTATCCTGCCGTGCTCCCCTTCTTTGTAATTCATATAAACGCGAATTTATTATGCACAGTATAATCAGATGACTGACTTTGAAACCGAGTAGTTTTATGTAAAGATAACAGGCTTGTATTAATAGTGTAATGTATATTTGCAAAGGCTAGCACTGCTAATGCCGGAGCTCGAGCTCTTGAAGCTAAGCCCTCTTCTCCGGGAGCAACAGCTCACTCGCGATTAAAGCAACACACTCAAATCAGCACGTTGTGGCTCATACCCTAAAAGTGGCAATTTTAACAAGCTATAAAAATTTATCTGTGGGGTATATTGAGCTAAAACTTCATATATACGCTCTGGGGACATCAGAGACTTATTTTACATCTTGTAAAAAGGGGCATAATAGGACCCCTTTAAAACCTTTGGTTAAGGCTGAACATTTGATTGGTTTAATGACTTTGGTATCAGGGCTAAATATGTGATTGTTTTAATGACTTTGGTAACAGGGCTAAATATGTGATTGTTTTAATGACTTTGGTAACAGGGTTGAATGTTTGATAATTTTAATGACTTTAGTAACAGGGCTAAATATTTAATTGTTTTAATAAATTTGGTAAAGGTGGAAAGTTTGATCGTTTCAATGACTTTGGTATAGGGCTACATGATAAATCGGAATGAAATCGAAATCATGATTAGACAGAAACTGCGATTGTCATGCATATCTTTCAGTGAAGCACAGTTCTGTGATCAGCAGTAAATCTCCATCCGAAGGCCAGAGGGCGCTCTCGCGCGGAAAGTCCAAATACGCCCCGCAGAAGAAATCCAGGAAATGCCTACCACTGCAGCTGAATAAACAGAAGATTTAACTGCTTTCATTGATTCAATGTGACTAATAAACACATGACTACAACAATATATGGTTTATCTGAATTCTTATGATTATAATTTTCATTATAATAAAGTATATCTATAATGCAATGCTAATCGACATAGCCTTTATCACTGCTTACAATACTATGAAATATGTTGCGTGCCTTATTCTGTGTAAGAAGCCACATTATCTCATAGAAATATTTATTTCAAACACTCAGCTGATGTTATGAAGTGAGTTTGGAGTAAAAACATTATTAAATGTGGTATTTTCGTATGCTTTCAGATGGAGCAGCATTTATTACTCAGAGCCGTAGTTCACTGAGAAGCTACGCAAACAGCTTTCATTATCGTGAATGATTTTTTCGATTTCATAATCGTATGATTATGTCGTCTGCAATTTTTTTTTTTGCGTAGCTTGTCAAAGAACTACGGCTCTGTGTAGTAAATGCTGCTCCATCTGAAAACACGTGATGGAGATTCACTACTAATCACAGAACCAGCTTTACTGACAAGATGCGCATGTCAATAGCAATCGTGCAGCCCTACTTTGGTAACAGGGTTGAATGTTCGATCGTTTTAATGACTTTGGTAACAGGGTTGAATGTTGGATGTTTTAATAACTTTGGTAAAGGTTGAACGTTTGATCGTTTTACTGACTTTGGTAACAGGGTTGAATGTTCAATCTTTTAATGACTTTGGTAACCGGGTTGAATGCTTGATGTTTTAATAACTTTGGTAAAGGTTGAACGTTTGATCGTTTTACTGACTTTGGTAACAGGGTTGAATGTTCAATCTTTTAATGACTTTGGTAACAGGGCTGAATGGTTGATCATTTTAATAACTTTGGTAACAGGGTTGAATGGTTAGGGTTAGGTTAGCCTAACTTGGCAAATGTGGTCAATGCAGGAAGTACATATATGGGATTTATGGCTTCAAAAATAAAAAGTCATCAGACAGTACTGCTCCATATAATGGATAGTTCTGCTTCTACAGTCTGATTTAATGAGCCATGTTCAAAGCTGTGTGCAGTTACAAACACTGAAAATAGTGTGCAATTAAAAAAATAAAAACATTATTAAGAATTACAACCCCAAATCAGAAAAAGTTGGGACAGTATGGAAAACGCAAATAAAAAAAGAAAGTAGTGATTTCTAAATTTACTTTGACTTGTATTTCATTGCAGACAATATGAACACAAAATATTTCATGTTTTGTCTGGTCAACTTCATGTCATTTGTAAATATACATCCTTTCCTGTCATTCAGACCTGCAACACATTCCAAAAAAAGTTGGGACAGTAAAGCATTTACCACTTTGTAATGTTGCCATTCCTTTTCACAACACTTAAAAGACGTTTAGGGACTGAAGACACCAAGTGATGAAGTGTTTCAGGTGTAATTTTGTCCCATTCTTCCTGCAAACAAGTCTTAAGGTTGGCAACAGTACGGGATCTTCGTTGTCACATTTTGCGCTTCAAAATGCGCCACACATTCTCTATTGGAGACAGGTCGGGACTGCAGGCAGGCCAGTCTAGTACCCGTACCCTCTTCCTCCGCAGCCAGGACTTTGTAATGTGTGCAGAATGTGATTTTGCATTGTCTTGTTGAAATATGCATGGACGTCCCTGGAAAAGATGTCTTCTTGAAGGCAGCATATTGTGCTCCAAAATCTCTATGTACTTTTCAGCATTAATGGTGCCATCACAGAAGTGCAAGTTACCTTTGCCAAGGGCACTGACACAACCCCATACCATGACAGACCCTGGCTTTTGGACTTGTTGCTGGTAACAGTCTGGATGATCCTTTTCTTCTTTGGTCCGGAGCACACGGCGTCCATTCCTCCCAAAAAATACCTGAAATACTGATTCATCTGACCACAGTACACGTTTCCACTGTGTGATGGTCCATCCCAGATGCCTCGGAGCCCAGAGAAGTCGACGGCGCTTCTGGACACTGTTAACATAGGGCTTCCTTTTGGCACAGTACAGTTTTAACTGCCATTTGTGGATGTAACTACGTATTGTGGTACTTGACAAAGGTTTGCCAAAGTAGTCCTGAGCCCATGTGGTGATATCGCTTATAGATGAATGACGATTCTTGATGCACTGCCGCCTGAGGGATCGGAGATCACGGTTGTTCAGCTTTGGCTTGCGCCCTTGTCCTTTACGCACTGAAATTCCTCCAGATTCCTTGAATCTTTTAAATATGTTATGCACTGTTGAAGGTGAAATATCCAAATCTCTTCCTATCTTTCTTTGAGGAACATTGTTTTTAAACATTTCAATAATTTTCTCACGTATTTGTTGGCAAACTGGCGATCCTCGGCCCATCTTTGCTCCTAAAGGACTAGACCTTTCTTGGATGCTGCTTTTGTACCAAATCATAATTACAATCACCTGTTGACATCAACTGTTTCAAATCACATCATTATTTAACCAATTTACCTCATTACTAGCCCTAAATTGCTCCTGTCCCAACTTTTTTTGGAATGTGTTGCAGGTCTGAATGACAGGAAAGGATGTATATTTACAAATGACATGAAGTTGACCAGACAAAACATGAAATATTTTGTGTTCACATTGTCTGCAATGAAATACAAGTCAAAGTAAATTTAGAAATCACTACTTTCTTTTTTTATTTGCGTTTTCCATACTGTCCCAACTTTTTCTGATTTGGGGTTGTAGAATTCAGAATTATAAGAATTAGCTCAGTCTCTTTAAAATGACTTTCCTCTTTTCGCACTTTTTTAGAATTTGTCTTAGCTATTATATTGTATCATCAAAATTATGGGGCACCTGTTTCATTTATTTCTCATTGACTCTGTTATTAGCTAATCTTATTCAATTTCCTTATGAAGAGTAACCATATAGCACATATCTCCTAGACCACTTTGCATTTCCTTGTAAAGTGAACAGCTCTCAGGTCCTTCACTGTGGCGTGTGTGTGTTAATGATGTCAACCGTGTGTGAGGTGTGTGTGACATCTTTTGGTCTTTCTCCAATCAGCAACCGATTCAGAATGCTGGCGTTCCTCTGTGGAATCAGGGCTCATGGGGTCCCCAGAAAGACGTGTACCTCCACCAGGCCCGAACAACAACAACGGCCACTCGTACAGGTGGGTTTGCTGCCCATTCCGTGTATTTTTAGCCCAACATACGTACATTACCCATCTCGGGATCTTCCACAACTGAGTTACGTTACCAAGAGGTTTAAGGATCCGGGTGCGACATTCCATGGTCACTGTGGCAAGACATATCTAAAATGTAAAGGCCCACAGGATCCAGTGTTATCAAGTGTGTCACAGGCTGTAACTTGGCTCTGGAAGGCAGCAAGCTGGAGAGAGACCAAAGGAATTTGGGGGTGGGAGCGAGGCATCGAACCTTGAGTTAGCAATGCCACAGGACAGACTTTTTCATGAGAATTAAACAACTGCTAAACAATGGGCTGATTCAGGTCCCTTCCTTCCCAAATCCCTGTCCAACCTGACTCCTGGAGACCCGTGGATGTAATAGCCCTGTGAACACACGTGCATCACATTTTCTTGTATAAAGCTTCAATTTTAGCTGCATTCTGCAGAAAAACTGCCAAATTGAGCGTATAAGCTGAATTCTTCATTGTCTCGTTTATTTTGTAAGGTCAGAAACATGTAAATATAACAACGTAAACTTGTCTTAGGGGACGTTCACACTGAAAACATTTTTGCATTTCCATTGTTTTTCTATGGAAACATGCGCTAGATGAATGTGTTTGATCACTGTGTCTTTTGTCTGGCGTCATAGTGTCTCAAGCACAACACATTCTAAATACTTGGTGCTCAAACTATGCATGCTCGGTGTCATTGTGTTATGTTTTTACTAAAACATGTAAAAACATAATGGATTGACACTTGAGCATGCATAGTTATGGGCTGTTCGCACACAATGTTGTTACGCGTTTTTGCATTCCACTGCGAATTTCCATTGTTTTTTTGTTTTCATATGCGCTAGACAGATGCGTTTGACCGCTAAATCACATATTTTGTAGTGTATTGGCACGACATTCTAAAAGCATGGTGCTTAAATTAAAAGTAGTTCAATTATTTATTTATTTTAAAGTGTCTCTATAGTCAAGTCAAGTCACCTTTATTTATATAGCGCTTTTAACAATACAAATTGTGTCAAAGCAACTGCACAATATCAAAATAGGAAAATAGTGTCAATAATGTAAAATGACAAGATTAAACACTCAATTTTCAGTTAAAGGCATTTCATTATTGAATTCAGTGATGGCATCGTCCAGCTCAGTTCAGTTCAAAAAGTTTCTGTTCAATCAAGTCGACGATATCGCTGGAAATGAAGTGTCCCCAACTAAGCAAGCCAGAGGCACAGCAGCAAGGAACCAAAACTCCATCGGTGACAGAATGGAGAAAAAACCTTGGGAGAAACCAGGCTCAGTCGGGAGGCCAGTTCTCCTCTGGCCAGACGAACCAGCAGTTCAATTCCAACTGCTGCAAAGTCAGATTGTAAGGGCTCAACTGGTTCCAGTGGTCTTTTCCCGATGGCTGTCTAGGTGACGGGGTCCTCACTGGGGGTCTGTCTCTGGGGCTCATCTAGGTGTCCTGGTCTCCGCTGACATTCAGGGCTGTAGAGGTCGTCTCTAGGTGCTGATCCACCATCTATACTTTTTTTTTTTCATTGCACTACCCTGGATTTTGTGTTTTTAAATGGAAATATGCATTTTGTGTGAACGGCCCTTAAAGGAAAACGCCACCGTTTTTCCATATTCCAATATGTTCTTCCCTCAACTTAGACGAGTTGATATGTACCTCTCCCGTCTCAGTCTGTGCACTTAATCGCTCTAGCGCGCGGCACCACTATGCTAGCGTTTAGCTTAGCACCATTCATTTCTTAGGATCCAAACTGGGATAAATTTAGAAGCCACCAAACACTTCCATGTTCTCCCTATTTAAAGACGTTTACATGAGTAGTTACACGAGTAAGTATGGCGACACAAAATAAAACGTGGAGATTTTCTAAGCGGATAAAAATTATAACTATAATGTGTGGCGGAAGAGCACTTTGCAGCACTTCGACCTCGGCGCAGTAATATCATCACTCCTGAAAACTCTCCCTCTCCCTCTTCCGTCAATACAACCAACGTGGCCTGCACTATCACTATCAGGGAGAGGGAGAGGGGGAAAAACTGTTAAAATACTTAAACTGTTAACATCGTATAGAAAGCTACAAATAATATATTTCCTGCCTCATTCTTTGAAAACATTTCCACACACAAAATAAGTCATTTTGTTACACTCTGTAGGTTGTTGAAATACATTTTGAGTAGCTGAAATAGTTTAACTTGTGTAAATTGTCAAGTTAACGTTTAGCTTTGTTAAGCTAAAATGCTATTTCTATATTTTTAGCTAAACTTTATACACAAAAGAGCCTTAAGAACCTTATTATTGTTAATTATATATATATATATACACATACATGCACTGTATATATTGTGTGTTACAATAAAATGTCTATAAATCCTTCAACTAGATATATTTGATTGAGAAGCTAGTCTGCTAGTCACTCTGAGCTCTGAGCAGCACTGGACGAAGGCAAAATTTAAATGTAAACTTGGTATCATTCATTCGTTCTTTCCTTTCTAGTGGCCAGAACGTAGGCTTTGCAAGCCGGCCTAAGATTCCTCGCACCCCTGACAGTGACGCAGGCAGTGCTGGCAGGTCTCGTCTGCCCCCGCTGGCCCCCCAGTTCTCCAACAGCGAGCCCCAACAGAGCGGCAGCAGGCCCGGATCGTCAGGGGGCTGTGGCGGGCGGCCCAGCCAACAGAGTGAGTATTTCACTCGACTTCCCCATCAAAACTGACAGTCTCAAACAAAACTTGTATGTATTTATCTTATCTATGGGATCACACACCAGTCCCACCCATGTTGGAAGACTAACCTTGCGAAATTAAAATCTTGATAGACATTTTGTATGTGTACAGTTTAAGTAAACACGCCTTTGTTATATACTTTTATTCTCATGTGTACCATATGTTGTGTGTCATAATTGTGGGCTCTTATACACCATGACAGGCCATTCCTTACCATGATTTTACTACGGTTAAAGATGGTCTCTAACAGTTCCAGTTCACATTACTCTGTATGTCCTTAAAGGGATAGTTCACCCAAAAAGGAAAATTCTGTCATTAATTACTCACTCTCATGTTGTTCCAAACCTATAAGACCTCCGTTCATCTTCGGAACACAAATTAAGATATTTTTGATGCATTCTGAGAGCTCTCTGACCCTCCCATAGACAGCAAGAATCCTTACACGATCAAGGTCCAGAAACATAGCAAGGAGATCGGTAAAATAATCCATGTGTCAACTGTATGTTTACGAAGCTAAACGTATCATCTGATTGATGTCTTGAGGTGTGGTAACCGTAGTACAAGTGGAATAATTGACTTTGGGCCATTGAATTCTTAGAAAATAATGCACACCCGAGGTGTAACGGCATAGCGATCTCAGGTGTGCATTATTTTCTAAGAAATCAATGGCCCATTGTCAATTATTCCTTACTTAAACTAATACTTATAAAAGTATTTTTTAGATGCAAAATAAATGCAATCTTTAACAGTACATTAAATAACTAATACTTAATAAAAACAAGCTATACAATAAAAAAATGCAGTAACATTTCATTTATTCAATTTTACAGAATACTACACTCAAAATTAATCATAATGTGCATAATTTGTGTAGCAATCAGATGACACAAGTTGCAATGCAGGGTTGCCAAGTCTGCGTAATAAAACCAACCCAACTGGTATTCAAAACTAGCCCAATCACATTCCTGGGAGAAATGGCTATCAAAACCTCCTTCCGGGGGTTCCACCTCAGTCAAAATTGTTTAGCAGGAGGGAGAGGTATTTCGCTTCAACCTGCGGACTTAAAAAAAAAAAAACTGCGACAACGGTATAAAAGTAGCCCGATAACCGAGGACTTAGCAACACTGTTGCAATGTATGCATTTGATTCAACTAAAAAGAACCAAATTATAAGATTCATTAGTTCAGGAATCAGACTACACTGATGGTGTTTTATGTTTATTATTCAATAAAAAGAGCCAACTCATAAGAGTCATTCTTTCAGGAATCAGACTACACTGGTCGTTCTGTTCACTTTTGATTCACTGAGCTAGTATATTTAAACACTTTTTTTCTTAAAAAAAAAAATATTTTTATTCATTTATTTTTGCATTTTGATTCTAATTAATAATTTTAACTATACAGTATTTTTTTTTTTGTACATTTACACAGAATTGTATTTACAGAGAAGTAAATAATGAGCACCATAAAAAAAATTGGTGTATGTTTACATGCCCATATAGTATCAATTTGTCTGACAGCCAAAACCGGTCTTTTTGTTTTTTCTTGTGAGGGATTGTTTGTGTCTCATGTTCTTCATAAAACATGTTGCTCCTTGTGCTTGTATTTGAGCTCCATATAAATCACATTTGAACAATGAAAGGAACCGGTTTAATGGAAATCTTGTAGTTTAGGTCGACCAGTTTTCCCAGAGTATTTGATTCCACACGGAAAATCTTGGGTTACAGAAGTTGTTAACAGTTTAGGCTCAGATTATTTTACATTAAGTGATGACTAAATTAAATAGAGTAAAGTGGATTTTTATAAATAGTAATGTAATCTCAAAGGCTTTAAGACAGTCAATGGTGATAATATATATATATATAAAAAAAAGAAAGAAATTACTATAAATGCAAATATGAAGATGTTTGACTTGAGATAAGGGAACACTTTAATGTGTCTTTATTTGTTGACTCATTCAGTCATTTGTTCATGTTTTTATTGGAACAGATGTCAAGCAGTATGAAGAACAGCTGCAGGACAGCTGAGTGTGCCGTGACGTCAAACCATAGTGTGTCTTGGAGATTCTAAGACATCTTATCATATGCATTAACGTTTCATTTCAGTTAGCTGATGGAAGTGAAGGCTATTTGGTTTAACAAGTTACACTTAAACTCCTATAACCCAAATAATATAAGTAAGTGATCCCATTTGGGTTCTCTTCTGCGGAATTACCATAATCTGTACATAAATACATTTATTAATTCACCAGACACTTTCAACCTAAGTGACTTGCAATGAGGAACATATATGTGTTTTCCTCTGAACCTAGTGTGTACCAATTCTTATTAGTCTTCTGGGTGGTTGCTGGGGCATTCTCAGTTGTTTCTATGTGGTTGCTAAGATCTGGGCTGTTGCTAGGTGGTTGTTACAGTTTTTTGGTAATTGCTAAGGTGTTCTGGAATTTTTGTTAGGGCATTATGATGGTTGCTAGGGTATTTGGGCTGTTGCTAGGGCGGTTAGGGTATTCTGGAATATTTTTAGGTGTTTAAGGTGTTCTGGGTGGTTGGTAGAGTTTGTTGCTAGGGCATTCTGGTGATTGACATGGTGTTCTAGGAGGTTGCTATGGTGTTCTGGACAGTTACTTGGGTGTTTTGGGTTCTTGCTAAGTTGGTGCCATGGTGTTTTAGGTGGTTGCTAAGGTGTTCTGGATTTTTACAGTGTTTGGGTGGTTGCTAGGGCATTCTGGAATGTTTTTAGGTGTTTAAGGTGTTCTGGGTGTTTGTTAAGGTGTTCCAAGTTGTTGCTGATGAATTCAGTGTGATTGATAGGCTGTTCTTGATGGTTGGAAAGGTGTTTGTTGCTAGGGCATTTTGGATCATTGATATGATGTTTTGGGAGGTTGCTAAGGTGTTCTGGATTGTTGTTACCATGTTTGGGGTGGTTGCTAGGCTGTTATGGAATGTTTTTTTAGTGTTAAAGATGTTCTAGGTGGTTGCTAAGGTGTTCTAAGTTGTTGCTAATGCATTCAGGGTGATTGATAGGGTGTTCTGGATGGTTGGAAGGGTGTTTAGTTTGGTGGTAGGGCATTTTGGGTGTTTAATACAGTGTTCTGGGTGGTTGTAAGGGTGTACTGGGTGATTGATAGTATGTTCTGGGTTCTTTTTAGGTTCTTGCTATGGTGTTTTAGGTGTTATGCTGCAGTGTCTGGGTGGTTGCTAAGGTGTTCTGGATTGTTACAGTGTTTGGGTGGTTACTAGGGTGTTCTGGAATGTTTTTAGGCGTTTAAGATGTTCTGGGTGGTTGCTAAGTTGTTGCTAATGCATTCAGGGTGATTGATAGGGTGTTTTGGATGGTTGCTAAGGTGTTCTGGGTGGTTGTTAGGGTGTCCTGGGTGATCGATGGGGTGTTCTGTGTTCTTTTTAGGTAGTTGCTATGGTCTTTTAGGTGTTCTGCTACAGGGTTTGGGGGATTGCTAGATTTTTCTGGGTGGTTGCTACAGTGTTTTTGGTGTTCTGGATTGTTACCTTGTTTGGGGTGGTTGCTAGGGTGTTCTAGAACATTTTTAGGCATTTGATGTGTTCTGGGTGATTGCTAAGGGGTTCTGTGTACTCTGGGATGTTGATAAGTGGTAGAGTTTTCTGGGTTCTCGTTAAGTTGTTGCTACAGTGTTTTGGGTGGTGGCTAGGACGTGCTGAGTGATTGACGGGGGTTCTGGGTGGTTGGTAGGGTGATTGGTTTGTTGCTAGGTGGTTGATAGGACATTCTGGGTGACTGATATGGTGTTGTGGGAGGCTAAATGGTTACCTGTTTGTCCTGGGTTGATGCTACAGTGTTTTGGGTGGTTGCTAACATGTTGTGGGTTGTTGCTAGATGGTTGTTGGGGTGTTCAGTGTTTGATAGGGTTTTCTGGGGTGGTTGCTAAGGTGTTCTGGCTTGTTGCTACTCAGAGTGGTTGCTAGAGTGTTGTAGGTGGTTGCTGGGGCATGGCTGTGTGGTTGCTAAGGTGTTTTATTTTATTTATTTATTTATTGTAAACTGAATTTTAGCAGTAGTGTTTCTGTGCATTTGATGGTTGAAGTAAATTAAAACATTCATTACCTCTTGACATTTACAATGTCAACATTTACTGTATTCAATGACAGTCAATATTATGATCAGGCAATGGAAGCAGATTCATTGATTTATTTGATCACGTCCTTTGTTTCTCTCTTCATTCTATGCATGTCTTCTTTCACCATTTCTTTCTCACTGTCTCTAATAATGAAATTTTTATCAGTCCACTGTGAGGTCTGTCTGTCTTTCTGGCCTTTTTGTCTCATAAATCAGATTGTATTTGGTGTTACTCCTTCCTGCCCGCTGCTGAACTTTACAGATGCATTACTGGAAAATCAATTTTCCTCTCTAATGCACACATGATCAAGGCTCCATATTATGTTTACTTCCTGTTAAGTGCTCCGTCTTTTCTATCTCACTGATGGTAATGTTACAAACAGGAAAGTGCAGCTAGTGTGTCTGTTCAGACCACAATCTAATCAGTCAAAACCACTGAAAACATGGCTGTTGAACTCATAATACATCATTACCCAATCACTTCTGGAGGGATGAATCTCACCAAAAATATGCATGGCTTATATTTGAGATCAAAATTAATTACATGAAGTGACATAAGTAATTGCCATAAATTTCATTATTATGTAAAATGCCGCCTTAAACAAATAATTTAAAGACATTACATCACTATGGTAGATGAGAAAAATCACATACATAAACAACGTATGCAACATACACTGCTTTTAATATACTTTAAAATATAACTTATTTCTGTGACGCAGCGCTGAATTTTCAGCATCATTACTCCAGGCTTCAGTGTCACATGATCCTTCAGAAATCATTCTAATATGCTGATTTTATTATCTGTTGAAACTGTTGTGCTGCTTCATATTGTTTTTTGAAACATTGGATTTTTTTTATTCTTTGATGAATACAAAGTTAAAAAGAGCAGTATTTGTTCAAAATAGAAATATTTTCTAACAATATAAGTCTTTACTATGACTTTTTATTCATTTAACACATCCCTCCCGAATAAAATTATTAATTAAAAAAAAAAAAACATTGTACTGACCCCAAACCTTTGAATAGCATTGTATATTGTAACACAAAATTGCTTTTTGAAATAAATGCTGTTCTTTTTAACTCTTTATTAATCAGAGAATCCTAAAAAAATATCACAGGTCCCAAAAAAAATATAAAGCAGCACAACGGTTTCCAACATTGATTATAAATCAGTATATTAGAATGATTTCTGAAGGATCATGTGACACTGAAGACTGGAGTAATGATGCTGAAAATTCAGCTTTGATCGCAGGAATAAATTACATTTTAAAGTATATTAAAATAGAAAACTGTTATTTAAAATTGCAATAATATTTCACAAAATATATATATTTTTCTGTATTTTTGATCAAATAGATACAGCCTTGATGAGCAGAAGAAACTTCTTTAAAAAACATTACAAATCTTACTGATCCCAAACTTTTGAGCGGCAGTGTATGTACGCGGATACGTTGTTTAAGTTCAGATCAAAGCGTAAATGTATGTGATACTCTCCAAAATGGCGGAGATGAATTGTTGAATAAAGTCGTTATTTTTGTTTTATTTGCGCCCAAAAAATTATTCTCGTAGCTTTGTAAAATGACGGTTGAACCACTGATGTCACATATATTATCTTAACGATTTCCTTGCTACGTTTCTGAGCCTTGATCGTGTAAGGATCCTTGCGGTCTATCGAGGGTCAGAGAGCTCTCAGATTTCATCAAAAATATCTTAATTTGTGTTCTGAAGATGAACGAAGGTCTTAAGGGTTTGGAACAACATGTGAGTGAGTAATTAATGACAGCATTTTCCTTTTTGGGTGAACTATCCTTTAACAAATAAGCCTGCCATACCAATAAGTCAACCTGCCATACCAAACCAAAGGACTGTAAATAAACTACTATACGGATCTATTCAGAATCACTAAACACACCAAAATACAAATGAAAAATGGAAACATTTTGTGTAGACACTCGGCGATCTGAAGGCGGCTCGACGTCATTAGTGAACAGTGAGCTCTGTCAGAACAAGTGATTGCGTGTGTTTGGAGCGTTTGATGCCCATATGTACGTAAACGCCACTGATCCTCACAAATTTTGCGTATCAGCGGTCGGGTGTTTTGAGCCGCCGTTCAGTCCGTATTTCACACAGCGCGATAAGAAACAGCTTAAAGTTGAAACGGCTCTCTTTCAACTTTAAACCGACGCCTTGTGATAGTAGAATTCGCGCTCTGCTTCTGTGAACGGTAAACCCCGCCAACTTGGATTTGATTGGCCATCTCAATCATTTTGACATTGACGTGTGTTGTCAGACCCCCGAGGCAGATCAGCCTAAAAATTTCAACTTTTAAACAGCCAACAGAGTACTGCGTAATGGAGTGCAGCAGTGCAAGAATGTCAAATATTGGGGTGGACAGCAAAATCAATCATTGTCTATGGTGGTTATGACACTGCATTATAGTAGTACTATAGTGAATTAAATAAATGAAAAATTATGAGAATTTTGGTGAAATAATTTCACAGCTTAATGATCTTAAAAGTAAAATTTTTCTCAATGGAAAATGCAATTTCTTTGTTATTTTTGATGTGGATATTTCTTCACCATATGATCGTTAATTTAAAAGATGTGTATTATGTATCTGGTATCTGAATAGCTGTCTGAAATATGATGATGATTGATCACTTCACATGCCCGTCTCATGGTTTATCTGTAAATGTAATAATCTTTTACAGTGACTGACTATACTCTTATTCTTTTTATAAACAACAAAATTCTCCCCTCCACCCTCATTAGGGATAAATGGGTTAACCGCTAATTAGAGTGACTAAACCAGTTCTAAACATGCAGAGCGTGTTTATAATATTCCGTACCTTATTTTCACCTTCCAGACAGCCAATCGCATAGAAAGTGAAAAAAGAGAAGCTTTCAGCAGGAGAAGCCTATCGCCAGAGGAGCATCCAACTTCCTGTAACAGCATCCAAGTTTCTTATCGTGGTCAGGCCAACAGAGACGGCCGTGGGCCTGTGGAACAAAGCTGAGGATTGTGGTTTCGTAGGGCCTTTCAGCCCCTGCCACAGAGCGCCTCTGTAACACAACACACTTGGGCAATAATCACAACAAGTACTTTCATTATCCCACAACCTTCCAAACGCCTGGCGCTCCGCTCCTGCTTTGTTACTCTTGAACCTCGACCACCCTCGCTCAGAGGAAGCAGATAGATGTAAAAACATAGAAGAACAAAGGTGTTTTCGGTCAGTCTGAATTGTTTTCCATGTCGCGCATGTGATTTGATGCCGTTTTATTGTTGTCGCCGCTTTTGTGTACGTTTTAGTCATAAAACTTAATATTGCCCTTTTTTGCATGAGTGTGCGGTGTAAAATAGACCTGGTAGAGGAAACTAATACAGGTAAAAATTGAGCTAACAGATTGATGTTTATACCAGTTGTTTGCGATTTTAGGTTTGTTTTATGCTTTGAAGTCACGAATTGTGAATATTTTTGTACATTAAATACATTTTATACAAAAATGTCCTGTTGCGTCATACTACAAAATAAGGTAAATTCAAAATATTTAAGACAAGTTATTTGTATCGTTTTATTTATATTGGCTATATAAAACATTCATTTATTTCACAATATTTTGATCAAACTGGCAGAAGATGAGAAGTCCTACTGTGTGTCATGTCTTTCCCCAGTCGGCCTGAACATCTGTGCAAACGAAGCCCAACAGTGCTGAAATCTCAAGTGAACTCACGTCTGTAATTCTTATATTTTGGGTTTGTTAATCCTCTTTCTTTTATTTGTTCTCTTATTTCACATACTTACCTGTTTGTCTCAAATATCTGTTTGTGAGGCGTGAGTTCCAGAAGTACTTAAAAAAGCATTTGAATAAATGATAAATGAATGTAATGAAGATATGAAGGTACTAATAATAACACGAGTATAAGATTATGCTCAAGATTCCACGTACACGTCTTAAGTGTAGAGGTGATCGAGCATTTTCAGTTGTGGCCCCTAGACTATGGAATGATCTTCCTTTCTCTGTGCGCTCTTCGACCTCTCTGCAGATGTTCAAATCACGTCTTAAGACCTATCACAGGCTTTTGATGTGTAGTTTTATAGGTATTTCCTTGTATTTTAATTAATTGTTATCATTGTTTTGATCTGCTTGTACAGCACTTTGGTATACCTTTATGGTTTTAAAGGTGCTTTATAAATAAATTATTGATTGATTGATAAGATCAAAGGTCAATAATAACAAAGAGTATCATTTTCTGAATAAAATATGTGCTTGTGTAAAATACATGGTTCATATGTTGGGTTATAAAACATGCAAAAAAGTCCATCTGACCATGAACCATGACACGGGCCAATAAGCAACTGCTAATATGTGCTGAACAACCAGCCAAAACACTTCAGCCACTAAGCAATAGCCCAGTAACCATTCAGAACAGCAAAGTAGCAAAGAAACCATAAACATTACTTACACTATCAGAAAAAAAAACAATTATATTTTTACATTAACAATGTAATCAATATTCTATTTATTAAATCCAAGTATTAATCTGAATAAGTTAATTTTTTTAAAGCATTTTACATATATTCCAAAATTACAACTCAAGGCAGTAACAATTTAAACAATATATTTTATTTGTAAACTTATGTTCAGCTATTCTTTTTAATAGTTAATTTTTTGAATCATCAGTCATCAAAGCTTGGTAAATATTGGTCACAGACGCAGAGATTTATGTTAAATTTCACCAAGCTGATTACTCACTAAAAACTCCCACATATCATGTTTTCATGCTATTTAAAAGTCTTATTTTGACATAACAGTGGTTATATCAAGGGCCCTGTTTACACTAGTGTGTTTTCACTGCGTTACAGAAACGATTTCCCGTCAACACTACACAACCGAAAACGCATGTCACATGACCATTCATCCAGGTACAACCATAGATATGTACAGTGTCCTCCACTAATATTGGCACCCTTGGTAAATATGAGCAAAGGCGGCTGTGAAAATAAATCTGCATTGTTTATCCTTTTTATCTTTCATTCAAAAAATTCACAAAATTCCAACCTATCATTGAAGTAAAACAATTGAAAGTGGGGAGAAAATCTCATTGTGAAATAAATGCTTTCTCTAGTTCATGTTGGCCACAATTATTGGCACCCAATTATTGCAACGTCCTTTTCCCAGCACAACAGCTCTGAGTTTTCTCCTATAATGCCTGAAGAGTTTGGAGAACACCTGATAAGAGATCAGAGACCATTTTCTTCATACAGAATCTCTCCAGATCCTTCAGATTCACAGCTCCATGTTAATACTTCTTCTCTTCAGTTCATCACTCATTTTCTACAGGGTTCAGGTCAGGGAACTGAAATGGCCATAGCAGAAGCTTGGTTTTGTGCCCAGTGACCCATTTTTGTGTTGTTTTTGAGGTTTGTATTTGGATTATTGTACGGTTGGAAGATCCAAACATGGCCCATTATAAGATTTCTAACAGAGTCAGTCACTTATTGATTTTTTTATCTGTTGGTATTTGATAGAATCCATGATGCCATGTGTCTAAACCAATGTCCAGGACCTCCAGCAGAAATATAGGCCCACAACATAAAAAATACAGCAGTATATTTCATTGTACACATGGGGTACTTTTTATCCCTGTGTTCACCAAACCCATCTTGAGTGTTTGCTGCTAAAAAGCTCATTTTTTAGTTTCATCTGACCATAGAAGCCAGTCCCATTTGAAGTTCCAGTCGTGTCTGATAACTGAATATGCTGGAGATTGTTTTTGGATGAGTGAGGAGAATTTTTCTTGAAACCCTCCCAAACAACATGTGGTGATGTAGGTGCTGTTTGACAATTTTTTGGGGGGGTTTCTGCCCCCGAGACTCAACTATTTTCTACAATTCTCCAGCTGTGTTCCTTGGAGAGTCTTTAGCCACTCAAACTCTCCTCCTCACCGTGCATTAGGACGATATAGACACACGTCCTCTTCCAGACAGATTCGTAACATTTTATGTTGATTGGAAATTCTTAATTATTGCCCTGATGGTGGAAATGGGAATTTTCACTGCTCTAGCTCTTTTCTTAAAACCACTTCACTATTTTGTGATGCTCAACAATCTTGTTCTTCACATCAGAAATATATTTTTTGTTTTTTCTCATTGTGATGGATGATTAAGGGAATTTTACCTTTGTGTTCCTCATATTTATAATCCTGTGGAACAGAAAGTCATGGCTGGACAATTCCATGCTCCTAGTCACCCTGGTGTGCTAAAAAATGTAAATATGAATGGGAATATACTTCAGAGATATTTTACTCATAAGAATTTCTAGGGGTGCCAATAATTGTGGCCAACATGAATTGGAGAAAAACATTTATTTCATCATGAGATTTTCTCCCCATTTTCAATTGTTTTACTTCAATGATAGGTTAGAATTTTGTGAATTTTTCGAGTGAAAGATCAAAAGGATAAACAATGCAGATTTATTTTCACAGACACCTTTTCTCACATTTCTCAAGGGTGCCAATATTAGTGGAGGGCACTGTATAGGTAGATACATGGCGGACGCGTCTACATGCTTGGAGCGGTCAAATGGGGCATCTACATATACATATCTATGGGTAAAACAATGAGCATGATGTTATTGTTTACACAGTCGTCAAGGATATGCAGAGTGAATGTGGGCAGCCACGCCATCGTTTTCAAAAGTCTTCATTTTGGTCTGTTTACACTGAAAGGTAACCCTGGAGTTTTCAAGCTAAAACAGGGTCTGCAGCGTTTTCGAAAGTCTCCATTTTCAAGGGTCGAAAATAAAAGTTGTTTAAAAATGAAAATGTACTAGTGAAAACATAGCCTAAGTGTGTGAGTTGTTTACTTACTTTTTTATTAGTCTTCCTATTAACACCATTAAATTGTTTTTGGGATTTATCACATGAACCAATCACAGCCGAACATAACCAGTCATATCCAATCATATCGTGATGAAAGCATTGCCTCCTCTCACATGACTTTCCCCTATTCATTCTCAATTACCCCCCAGAAAACTCACCGCATGCTTTAGGGGGTCTGTTAAAACTCAATGGGCTCAGGGGAGATGTGGACTTTACCGCTTTACCTGCTGATGTCGCTGTTGGACAATGTTTCTTTAGAAAAACGAGTGATTTATACACTTTTTAATTATATATTTTGTAATATTGGTGTTGTTTTATTTTTGTATTACAATTTTTTTTTCTCATCCAATATTTTGAGGAGGCACTGCCTCCCTTGCCTCCTCAGAGGAAACGCCCCTGCTGCATAGCAATGTTATAACAACCATCCAGAACACCTTAACAATGCCCCTACCAACCGTATAGCACATAACAATATTAGCAACCACCCAGAAGACCCTAATAACTGCAATGCAAGGCACTGACAACCACCAGCTACACCCATCATGGCAGAAAGTAAAGCCCACTCACATTTTCTCCAGTAAAGTGACTAATGTGTTTTATTTGGCAGGTGTTTTGCTATCTACCAGTCAACAGCTCTGACGACAGCACGGTTTCTCCAGCTTCCTGGATGGTGCACTACAACAACGGGACACAAAAACAGCCCTGCAAAACAGGAATTATTTAATCTAACTTCAGCTGCGTCCTACAATCCACTCTTCCTTTCTTTCTCTCTCCATATCCTGCTTTATTCTAGCTGTCATGGTCTGTCCATGTGCATCCTGTGCTTCAGGGGGATTTTTCCTACCCCCCCCCCCCCCCCCCCCCCCCCCCCTTGGCCTGAAAGTGGACCAAATTTGGACCATAAGTCCCTCTGTTTTTGTCCCCTAAAACAACACTTTTGCAACCAGCTCTTGGCAGACGTGAGTGTGCCCTACAGATTATGTCTCCAATCGGCCCCTTGGGAATGAGGAAGTCCAAAGGAAACCATCAAAGAGCAAGTTATTTGTTGTTAACGATGGATAAAGCTGGGCTTGTCTTAGCAGATCCCAAAGCAAGGTTGCAGAGTTATTAGATCCGGAGATGTCGATTTAGTTATAGCATGGCAGTGTCCCTCTAGAGGAAATGGTCCTGCTTATGGAACGCTGTGCTCTTTGGAATAGAATTCCTGGTGAGGTTAGACATGTCCATGGGGGACAAGCTCTCGGGACATGTTTTTATGTCTCAAGCTGAGCTGTTTTGAGCTCGGCATGATGGAGTACCAAACATCTGAATCCTCAGCTGTGTTGTACCTTGCATTTGCAGATTTCCTGCAGGCCTTGGCATTGTGACAACCCTGCGGACAAGCGCTGAAAAAACAAAGCAGATGAATGCATGTTCAACCTTTAGTTCAGAGTGTTTATGTAAAACTTTATTAAAACTATTATTGTCACCTCATGCCAGATTCATTTAAAAAAAGTGTCTTATACTATAGTGGAATCGCACCTTGCGTTGTTTACCCAGTAGTTTCGGGCCTGGATATTTAATGCTCAATAAAGCATTTCAGTCATTAAAATACACAGTACAGTAATAGCTATCATGTGAAACTCATATTACTTGTTTTATACAGAGTTTGTATATTTTTTGTACATATGTCATGGTAATATCACAGTATTCTTTGAAGTATCCTTTCTTAAAGGATTAATTCACTTCCAGAATAAAACTTTCCTGAAATTTACTCACCCCCATGTCATCCAAGATGTTCATGTGTTTCTTTCTTCAGTCGAAAAGAAATTAAGGTTTTTGAGGAAAACATTCCAGGATTTTTCTTCATATAGTGGACTTAAACGGGGACCAACAGGTTGAAGGTACAAATTGCAGTTTCAATGCAGCTTCAAAGGGCTCTACATGATCCCAGTCAAGGAATAAGGGTCTTATCTAGCAAAACGATGTCATTTTCAAAAAAAAATAAATGTATATACTTTTTAACCATAAATGCTCATCTTGCACTAGCTCTGTGATGCATGTCCACAACTTTACACATTTCGAAATCACGCTGAAAAGGTTACGCGTGACATAGACAGAAGTAGAACTCCATCTGGTTTTCTCCTCCAACTTCAAAATTGTCCAACATCGTTGTTTTACTTTTTTTTTTTTGGTAAAGAGTGTTTGATTTAGTCTTTGCACAATTGCTTTGTAAACACTGGGTAAATACTTCCGTCTGTCATGCGTGACCTTTCCAACGTGACTACATAATGAGTGAAGTTGTGGACGCGCATTGTAGTGACCGATCGTTTCGCTAGATAAGACCCTTATTCCTCTACTGGGATCTTGTAGGGTCCCTTGAACCTGCAATTGGGACCTGCAACCCATTGGCCACCATTGACGTCCAATATATGGGGAAAAATCCTGGAATGTTTTCCTCAAAAATCTTAATTTCTTTTTGACTGAAGAAAGACATGGACATCTTGGATGGCATGGGGGTGAGTAAATTAACAGGAAATTTTTATTCTGGAAGCGAACTAATCCTTTAATATGCAGCCAAAATATACTTCCCGTGTCCGTGTTCTGCTCCACCTTAACCTGTGTAATGCAAATTCTGGCATCAACACACAGGGGGCCTGTCCAAATTCCCACTCTTGTGGTCTTGGCCACTTGAGAGATTGTGTCCACAACAGGAAGTGCATGCACAAAACTGTCCCAGGCCTTTAAAACACCAAAATACCACAACTCAGGACCCTTAACGCACACTCCACACTTCGGACCAGTATTCGTGGCCAAGCGTATGCCATCATGCATCATGTTCAGGGACTCACATGCCCTGAAATCGCAAGATGTCAAGGAAACATTCCATTGTATGTTAATTAGATATTATATGTAATTTGGTAGCAAATTGTAAAGTGTTGTAGTGTTTTATTTGGTGCAAAGGTGAGTGTTTATTTTGAACATCATTTACAACTTCTTTTTATCACTTAATTAGAAGCACCACTATTACTAAATTGTGTCGTCTGTTTTAGGGACTACTAAATATACATTTAGAAGTTTATTGGAAAGTGCAAATTAGAAAATGTGTAAATAAAGCTCTGTGAAAACTTTCTTTACATTTTTACAGCGTTATAAGTGTGTCCCATTGGATTTAGTCAAATGTTCTACACAGCCCACCGCCTTGCGGTCTTCACACACACTTGAACACTTAAGACAACTACAGAAAATATGTCAAGTAAGTAGTCAAGTGCAAAGACCACAAGTGTGGGTTTTGAGACTGGCAGTCTATTGAATGCGTCAGTCCACTCTCACAGTGGAATGGTTTACGCCAAGGATCTCCAGCCCTGCTCCTGTAGATCTATCAGACTTCAGTTCCAACCCTGCTCCAACACATCTGCCTGTCAAGTAACCCTGAAAACCTTGATTAGCTGGTTCAGGTGTGTTTGATTTGTGTTGGAGCTGAAAGCTGCAGGATGGTAGCTCCCCAGGAGCAGGGTTGGAGATCCCCTGGTTTACGCACTGAACTGAAAACTTCCCATGTCCCGCTCAGGCTCAGTCAGTCAAATGCAAATTTTGGCATCAAGAAAGTCCACAGATGTCAGTGCAAAATGTCCGCATGCAGCTTGAATTGTGTATCCTGCATGCGCAGGTGATTTGAATGTTAGAAAACAAAGGTCAACTGGATAGTGCACATGTGCCAAATATTTCAGCCTGCACTCAAGTTCTCATGTATGTCTTCCATTCCAACTAGCGGACAGTCCACATGATTGAAACAATATAATGAAATAGTGAAACAAAAAATTCCAAAAATATACTTCCCATGTCTACTCCAGCTCATAGACAGTTCTTGTGGCACAAATTTTGTCATCAGCACAGTCCACTGATGTCTTGAATTTTGTATGCTCGCAGACGAGAGCACGAGTGAGTGACTTTGAGTGTTTGAAAACAAAAGTCAACTATATAAGGGCATCTGCGCTGAATGCATCAGTCTTCATTCGTGATCAGTGGATTGTACTTTACATCTAGCGCACATTTGAGTGTGCAAGCAGTGGAACATGAAAAATATACAAATGTTTACTTCCTGTGTTCGTGTTCCACGATTTCCATGCACACAGTAGCCCCTATTTTCTGTCCTCTTGGACAACAGCGCATGCACGGGTGATTTGAGTGTTCGAAAGCTCAACTAGGTAGAGCACATGCGACAAATGCATCGGTCTGCACTCACGGTCAGTGGAATGTACTTTGAATGGCTTACACATTTGACTGTGCACTAAACTGAGCGGAACGCAGACAATGAAGTGTACCTGCAACTTGAACTGAAACTGAAGTTCATAAGTGACTGATTTGGAGCTCTTAAGATATACAATGTCAAAAAAACAGTGCTCCTTACATGAAGTGGCTTGACTCCAATTGGGTTTATTGTTAGCATATTGCTAATCTAACAAGAAGGTACTAACAGGAACATAAAACAAATATTATTTTGGTGTTCAATCAAACTTTTCTTAAAAAAATAAAGTTTTCAGGGATTTAATCACAGTGCATTCTGGGAAATAAATGCAATTCTGCTTTAGATTTGGCAGAAAACAATTAAGGTTTAATGTTGCTTCCTAACATGACATATCTCTGAAATTTGTGTGTGTGTGTTTGTATGCTTACGTCAGCCAGAGACCGCTCAGGAAGAACCAGCGGAAAGCATCCAATGTTGTATTAGCGAAAGCCAAATATGTTATCTTCTTCCTTTGTGGAACACAGACCAAAGGCAACTAGGTGGCCCAGATCTGCTTACAACACTGGACTGTGTATACGCAATTTGTCCACAGATTCTCTCTAACAAGACCTCTGCATCTGTATAACTGAAGAAAGTTTTGACAGTTAACTTGAAAGCCGAAAGCCTAAAACCTTAGATTCAAGTCAAGTCTGCTTTATTGTCAATTCTTCCACATGTACAGCACATACATACAGAGAATTGAAATTGCGTAACTCTCAGACCCTTGGTGCATACAGTTAACATTAAACACTGACAGTAGACGTACAAATACAGATAAATACAGTTTAAACATGTACATACAAACTATACAGATATACAAATGAGGACATTGTAGAAAAAAAAGAGTTAGATAAAGTGGCATAAGGCACATGGCAGCTAGAGTGCAAACCAGTTAAATAAACAAAACTGTGCAGATATATGTGTAGTGCAAAAAAAGCTTATCAGTCTGTTATAAATCACATCATACAAATTCATACGCAATTTACATAAAATAGTTTCCTTTTCTCATGAGATCAGGTTTGATGGCCAGGTTGATATTTTTGGAACAAAATGGCTGATTACATCAGTGTCAGTAGCCTAGTGGGCAGTGCACGTACATATAACGCCATTGCATTACAGGCATCCCGAGTTCGAATCCAGATCCCACTCCCTCTCTCTCTCCCACTTCGCTTCCTGTCTGCTCTACACTGTCCTGTCCTGATAAAAGGGAAAAACACCAAAGATAAAAAAGGCTAGGGATAATTTCATAGCATTTTGTGTACCATAAATGCAAAATTAAATCATATTTTCACACATTTTTTGCATAATTAAAATATTCTATTCACAAGTGATATTTATTTTGATTTCTCTCAAGCATTTTTTACTGACAAGGATGTCTCCACAGCGATTAAGCATGCAGTCCACGGGGACAACAATGCATCTGCAAGTAATCCGAGTGTTTAAAACTAAAGGTCAATCTAGGAATTGCACTGAACTGTTGTCTGTCCCCATAGTAACCTTTATTAAAACTTAACAGAGGGTGACAGAAATACATAGAAATGACTCTGCAAGTACAGGATTTTTTTAACAGAGTAAATATAGGAATATGACTATTTATTAAATGTGTTTTAATGGATATCATATAACAAAAAGTAAATGTAAAAATCATCCGAGGGACATTAAAGCACCCAAAGAAGAAGCACTCATAAATCACGCATCTCGCTTCCAGTAAGTGGATCTGTATTGGGACAGGAGGAAGGGGGAGTGCTGGCTCTTTGTGGCAGCGTCTGTTATCAGTAAAGCACACCGCTGTCTCCAGATAAACACGGCTGATGGAGTGTCCGCGAGCCCATTGACATTGAGGGCCCTTCACTGAGACATGATCTCAAACTTGCCTCTGTACTTCAAAAGCTACACTTCAATGAAAACACAATGACTTTTGACATGTAAAACAGATTATTGCTGCATTTTGTGCTCTGCTGCTGACTCTCACTGGTCTTGTTTGTTTTCATGACACTTGTTTCTAGTCCTTGTTTCTTTCCGCTACCATGCCAGGCAAATCTAAGACCACCTGGACAGTGACTCATTCTGTCATGTGCAGCTGGTTTCCTCATATTGTCCTTTGACTTCATGTCCATGAGGGGTGAATTAGTAAGCAACACTGCTAAACGCACTTGTTGCACTAGGGAGGGAAATCGTTCTTGCATAAACCAAGCCATTAGATGCACCTTAGCTTTTTGTAATTACTGATGTTTGCAAGCATTACAATAAGGTTGGCTACTATATTTAGGGAAAATGTGATTTGTGTGTGTGTGTGTGTCAAAATATATGATCAAAAAATTATATGTATGTATTTTATATAGCAATACAGTTTTTGTAAAAAAAAATATATATAAATAATAATTTATATATAAAAAAATATAAATAAAATAAGTAATTTAATAATTGTACATGTATTTATTGATTCCGTAAATCCTGTTTTATTGCACTTTATTAAAAGGTAAATCTAAACCTGAAAAGTTCTTCTTGCACCATGAAATGACGCAGGTTTTTGCATCAGAGTAAGTCTATCCTAATTCTTTGTGTTGATTCAAACATTTGCATCTGCAGGCACAATAAAGTACGCTTACACACACAATCCACTGGAGGAGGAGTGTTTGAAGCACAAACTTTTGGTAATTGATTGACACACGTAAATTCATAAATCCTGACCTAAGTGTAGAGGATTTTAGAGAAATGTTTTACATCAGACCAATGAAGTCAAATTTGCACAGGTTTGGATTAAATAGCATAAACAAATATTATATTAAATATAAGTATAATAAATATCACAAATAGTATTTAGTAATAAATACAAGTATTATAAGTAGTAATTATTTTAGCTTTACTAAATTTTAGATGAAACACACACACATATAGATAATCTATCTGTCAATCTATCTATCTATGTGTATTGTGTACATATACCAGATAGATAATGCTATTAGGCCTACATATCGCTATAATATTGTTATTATCAATGTACAAAATTAACCTCTATAGTTCCATTACGCTAGTTCAGTTATGGCTGCTGTGAAGGTTGTATTTTTTTTTAATAGTTAAATGTAACATCTTGACAAACACGTACAGGTTCTGTTCTCTCTGGGTGTGAGAATGTTCTTGCTGTGGGCGGGGTCATCCACTGCTAATCTGCATATGAGTCACGCACAGTTTAAAAGAAGCTGACGGACGTTTCAGGGATGTCTTGCTTTCACATCTTCAAGAGAGACTCCGTGCTTCGAGGTTTTTATCGTCTTTTGTCGCGTTTCTTTTCTGGTGCAGTTATGCATAGGATTGTCTAAAGAGATCCTTTCATTCATTTGAAGAGCAGAAGACCGGTTTCACTCATTTAAAATAAAACAGACAAGGCACTCTCTCAAAATGTGAGTATGAGTTTTGTGCGCGTTTGTTTGTTTGGTTATGTTCTATTTTCTAGAGAACGTTCTCGTAGAAATCTATATTTTGACGATTTTATTAGTCTTTATATTACCTAAAACAATTGGTGACTGTTCACAATATTTAAAAAATACATAATAACAATATTAATTTGATAAAAAAATATATATAACGTACTGGAATAGGCTATGCTTTAGCAACAGCATCTGTGGTTTGCAATATTTAAATCCTCACCTCATTCATTTGCCATTCAGTACTTCATAACGCTCTCATGTTAAATTTATATAGTCATAATAATAATAATAATATTCAAATAACTGCTTTGTATATAAACAACATATAATGTTACATTGACTATACAAATACGCATACAATTTTACAATGCAACATTTTTTAATATTATACTTTGGATTCAAAATCAAATTCATGTTTTGATCATTTTTATAATCACAATATAATCATATTTGACTACAAACATTGTAATATTTTTTATAGTGATATTTTCACAACTGAATAGACAAATTATGCGGTCATGTAATAGTATTTGTAGTGTTTTATATATATATATATATATATATTTGAATGGAATTCATTGCTATTTGTTTCAAGGTTTTGGTTAGTTTGGCGACCAGTTCTCACTATTAACTAACTATTAACTATGACTTTTCCCTCAAACTCCTTATTTGCTGCTTATTAATAGTTAATAAGGTAGTAGTTAAGTTTACGTATAAAATAGGATAAAGGGATCTAAAATATGGTCATGTAATATGTGCTTTATTAGTACTAATAAACAGCCAATATTTTAGTAATATGCATACTAATAAGTGACTAGTTTATAGTGAGACTTGGCCTCTAAACTAAAGTGTTGCCAAGGTTTTTAATATTGCTGAAGTTCACATTTCTCGCTTTTCTTGTTTTCTGCCTATAGGATGACCTCCAGAGAACGATGGCGAGTTTACAAGCGCATCGGCTTCATGTTCTTCCTGGCTGTAGTCACGCTTACGGTGGTCCAGAGAGGAAACATCACGTCGATGCAAGAATTCCAGAGCGACAGAATTGAGAGACAGGCACGGATGGATCTCATGGCGGAAGGCGACAAAAAAGACTCGATTAGTGTCAACTTCTGGAAGAGCGTTCAAAGAGTGGAGTCCACCACAGAAGGGCGAGATTAACCCAAAAGCAAGGCCCCACGACGTGGGACGTCACCAGCTCCAACTGCAGCGTCAACCTCAACTTCTCTTCCATGGAGTGGTTCACGGGTCTGGAAGCCAACTTCAAGCAATTCCTGTTTTACAGGCACTGCCGATACTTCCCCATCATCATGAATCACCCAGAGAAGTGCGCCGGAGATGTAGACTTGCTGATGGTCATCAAGTCGGTGATAACCCAGTACGATCGAAGGGAGGTCATACGGCAAACCTGGGGCAAAGAACAAGTGATCAACGGTAAAAGAATCAAGACGCTTTTCCTTCTGGGAACGTCTTCCAACGAGGAAGAACGGGCGAACCATCAGAAGCTTCTGGAATACGAGGATTACATCTACGGAGACATCCTGCAATGGGACTTCATGGATAGCTTCTTCAACCTGACCCTCAAGGAGATCCACTTCCTCAAATGGTTCTCCACTTACTGCGGAAACACCCGCTACATCTTCAAAGGCGACGACGACGTGTTCGTCAGCGTTCCCAACATCTTGGAGTATCTGGAAGTCAGCAAAGACTTGAAGGACCTCTTTGTCGGCGACGTTCTCTACAAAGCCAAGCCCATTCGCAAAAAGCAGAACAAGTATTACATCCCACAAGCCTTGTATAATAAGACGCTCTACCCGCCGTACGCCGGCGGAGGCGGTTTCCTGATGGATGGACCGCTGGCTCGGAAACTTTACAGAGCTTGTGAAACTCTGGAACTCTATCCCATCGACGATGTGTTTCTTGGAATGTGTCTGGAGGTGCTTCACGTAACTCCAATAAAGCACAACGCTTTCAAAACCTTTGGGCTGGTGAAGAATAAAACCAGTCGACTCAACAGGGAGCCGTGTTTTTTTAAGAGCATGCTAGTGGTGCATAAACTGCTCCCTCCGGATTTGATAGACATGTGGAAACTGGTCAACAGTGACTTGATCTGTTCGCAGAAAATGGACTTCTTATAGTCCCAGACTTTCTAAATCTGAAATGTCAGAATTCATTCGTAAATGAAGGAAATGAAATGAAGGACCTGCAGAGAGAACTTTGAGAACTTACTCAAAGACAATAAGTTCTCCTTTTTTGAGGAGATTTCTGGACAATATTTTAACTTAATTTATGTACCAAATGACATGGTATGCAGTTTGTTGGATAATGTGAATAATGTGTAAAGGGTTTATTTTTCACTCGTTTTTTTGGAACATCAAGGCTACAAAACAAAAAATATCACCCCAAATGAAAATGATTAACTCATTATGTTGTTCTATGATTTTCTTTCTTCTGTGGAAGTCCAAAAGTGGTCTTGTTTTGGACCCAATTGACTTCAACTGTATAGACAAAAAAGTTTGCAAAGACATAAGGTGTTTAAATTATTTTTGAGTGAACTATGACTTTATGTGTCACAGGACAAAATGCGATTGTCCCAAAAAGAAGGAAATGAGTCTCTACCTCACCGTTTTTGTTTTAGTCTGCCCCTTTGTGGACAAATACCTTAACAGGTTTTCAAAGTAGATTCATTAAACAAGACCATGTTATTTCTGCTGCAATGATGTACATTTCTGAAATTACAGTATATATATTTGAATGATAGTATCGAAATGTTTCATCTCTTAAGAGCTTTTATTTTTTTGAGTTGCCCATAGACTTGAGATGCATTTGGTAGAGTGTTTACTTTAAAACTGTGAAACAGCACGTTGTCTGGTACATGTAAATGTTGAATTAATTTATATAATACCTCCTGGGATAAAAGGAGGTGGAGTCTGGTGTAGGATATTTAATTGTACTTGAAGGTTACCCAAACTGCATGGTCTGATTGTATAAAAAAACAACTGGAATGAACAAACTACGGTGAAAATGGATTAGTATTTTTAAATAAATAAACATTTCTTCAAAATGACAAAAGCGTTTATTCCTTTATATTAAGTTTATTCCTTTATATTATTAAAAGAAAATTGCCATTTGTATTTCTGTTAACAAGAATTCAAGTAAAAGATCAAAAAGAGAGATCAAAAAACATTTTATTGCATTTCTACAGCTTTATTGTCAGTTTCACAATGTATACATTTTAACATATACTTCAAATACATATTTCAAATATAATATATAACACCGGTTTATACAATATTTAATATAAAATACACAAATTGTCAAAATTTGACAATGTATATTAATACATTAGCACATAACTGATGTCTCAGGTTTTCTGAAATTCAATGTCCTGCATAATGTATATATTTCAGTAATTCAAATTTATATAACATGTAACATGTTTGTATATACATACAGTATCTCACAAAAGTGAGTACACCCCTCACATTTCGGCAATCAATTTAGTATATATTTTCAAGGGACAATACTACAGAAATGAAACTTGGATATATTTTAGAGTAATCAATGTGCAACTTGTATAGCAGTAAAGATTTACTGTCCTCTGAAAATAACTCAACATACAGCCATTATTGTCAAAAAAGCTGGCAACAAAACTGAGTACACCCTAAGTGATAACAGCTATACGTCGTTTAACCATGCAAAGCCACATGTCCTATTTATCATGTTCATGTTTTTGTCTGCTTGACAGGACCATACAAATTTGTGTATCTTGTTTTAGAGCAGTTAAAATTTGGTTCTTTGAGTACAATTCTCTCATACTGACCACTGGATATTCAACATGACACCTCATGGCAAAGAACTCTCTGAGGATTTGAGAATTAGAATTGTTGCTCTCCACAAAGATGGCCGAGGCTATAAGAAGTTCGGTAACAGCCTGGAACTGAGTTACAGTACAGTGGCCAGGGTCATGCAGAGGTTTTCCAAGACGGGTTTCACTCGGAACAGACCTCGCAAGTTGAGTCCTTGTGCTGTGCGTCAGGTGCAGAAGCTGGCTTCAAAAAACAGATGCATGAGTGCTGCCAGCATTGCTTTAGAGCAGGGTTCCTCAATAGGCGGCCCGCGGGCCACATCCGGCCCGCAAGAGAAAAATGTTTGGCCCGCGCTAATTTCAAATAATGTGGCATGAAAATTCAAACGCAGCATCAGAAAGCGACATTAACTTACATAGTGTCTACACCGCATGCGAGCGGCACGGTGCGGCGCGACGCAACAGAATACAATAGCACTTATTATAATCAGTGATGCTGTGTCTACACTGGATGCGGCGCAGCATGACAAATCCCCGACAGAAAACTGCTGCCGCGTTCTATTTATAACGTACTGACACAACGTTCAAATGATTTGCAATGCTTTGTCGCGTCCAGCAAAAACATGGCAAGTGTGAAGTAAAGAAAAGTGGACACGGAAAATAGATGATTCAAATGTGAATGGACTGAACAGTTTGTGAGTGATACCATCTTTGTTATGGATGTTGGTTCGCAGTGAGTTCACAGTTTTAATGTAAGTTTGCTTTAATTTATTTTAAAGATCTGAGGTAAAATATCTATTGTTCTTTCACTATGGCTATAAACCTCACTCAAAATAATATTCAAACTCACATTAGACACTTTTAACATTGAATAAAGCACATAATCATTACCTGAGATTATCACTGTCATATTTTGTATGTTGTTCCTGCCGCGACGTCGCAGAAAATAAAAATAATTTCTAAAATAGAATTCCGTGTCGCTTATTGTCACGTGTCGCTGTCGCGGGTGCTTAGGACAAAAATTACATTGAAAAGATACTTTTTATCGCGTCGCGTCACGTCTGGTTGACACACAGTGTTACAGTTTGATCCCCTCAAAAAAATCTAAGTATAAAAATATTAATGCTGACAGATCTAATAATTGAATCTGCAATTGGGGAAAGTGGAGAGAAGAGGCAAAGTTCTTCTGTATCTAAATGCAAAAATTTTCATAATTGTTTGAAAAATCGGAATATTTATCTTGACGCATCTTGTGACTATTTTAACAAAAGCAACAATAATATTATAATTGTAATAATAAGAAATATATATATATATAGGTCAGTGGCCCTTGGCTTGGTATTGTCGGCAGAATTCGGCCCTCGGCGAAAACTAATTGAGGAACCCTGCTTTAGAGGTTGCAGAAGTGGAAGGTCAGCTTGTCAGTGCTCAGACCATACGCCACACACTGCAACAAGTCGGTTTGCATGGCCGTCGTCCCAGAAGGAAGCCTCTTCTGAATCTGGCTCACAAAAAAGCCTGCAAACAGTTTGCTGAAGACAACCTGGCCAAGAGCATGAATTACTGGAACCATGTCCTGCGGGCCGCATGGTATGATGTACTAAACAAATATAAGTCTAAGGTAAACTTGTTTGGCTCAGATGGTGTCTGTAAAATTGAGCAGCATGTGTGGTGACGCCCTGGTGAGGAGTACCAAGAAAATTGTGCCTTGCCTACAGTTATTAAATTTGAAAATGCAAGCATGGTGGTGGTAGCATCATGGTCTGGGGCTGCATGACTACTGCTGGTACTGGGGAGCTGCGGTTCATTGAGGGGCCGGTGGAAAAAAAGGTTGAGAACATGGATTCCAATGGTGTCATGTGTGGTGACTGTGAGGAGTACATTCCGAAGCAGAAGATGATGCCCTCCCTTCAGAAGCTGTTTTCCAATATAACAACCACCCCAAACACACCACCAAGATGACAGCTGCCTTGCTGATGAAGCTGAAGGTGAAGGTGATGGAGTGGCCAAGTATATCTCCAGACCTGAACCCTATTGAGCACATGTGGGGCATCCTCAAGCGGAAGGTGGAGAAGCACCATGTGTCTAACATCCAGCAGCTCCGTGATGTCATTATGGAGGAGTGGAAGAGGATGCCAGCAACAACCTGTGCAGCTCTGGTGAATCCCATGCCCAGGAGTATTAAGGCAGTGCTAGATAACAATGGTGCCCCTACAAAATATTGACACTTTTGGACACAGTTTTGACATGTTCACTTAGGGTGTACTCATTTTTTGTTGCCAGTTATTTGGACAATAATGGTTATATGTTGAGTTATATTTAGAGGGCAGTAAATTTGTACTTCTATACAAGCTGCACATTGACTACTCTAAAATATATCCAAGTTTCATTTGTGCAGTATTGTCCCTTGAGAAAATACACTATTTTTTTGCTGAAATGTGAGGGGTGCACTCACTTTTGTGAGATACTGATGTATATATATATATATATATATATATATATATATATATATTCACACATAAAATACTTTGTCTCCAGTTTGATTTTGAGAATTTCAAATTACATACATTTCAATTATTCAAATATCTTTGAAATATATTAATATATGACACATAGGATGTCAAATATATTTAATATGTATACAAAACACTTCCACCTTCTGACCCTTTGAAACAAATCCCACAATCTTCCATGTTATTCATTTGCATTTTTTTTCTTTTATATTTCCATAAGCATTCATGGATGTACTAAACCAAGTAACTAAATACAGTGTTAAAGTAGATTCAAATCAAATACTATTGTCTTGAATATATATTAATATCATATACATTGTCTTGAGTACTAAGATCCCTGATAAAGTTGAACGTATGTGTTTGTGTTACAAATGGTAGGCGATATGATTTATTGTTCATTGTTCTTTGTTTTTTCTTTGTTTAAGTAAAATGCTGCAGAAAAACAAACTTGCAAACAGGGGAAATTAAACAACAGGAACAAAACAGCATAAACTGTTATTTTAAAACCTGCTATGCAGAAAGATAGGCATCGTGACATTTGACACCAGGGTTCAGCAATCCTTTATTTGACTACAGTACACTTGTATACAGCCTCTATGAATGGCAATTCTGTAAACAGAGATCAAGTTATGCACGACAGTTTCAAGCCACATGTAACGTGACTGTGCATTCACAAGCACAATGAGTGAAGCCGTGCAAGTTTAACAGTTAACCTAGATCTTGTCGGGTCCTGACAACATTCCTGGGCGTGTACTGAGAGACTGTGCAGTGGAACTCACTGATGTCTTCACAGACATTTTCAACATGTCGCTAAGTCAGGCTGTTGTCCCCACATGCTTAAAAGCTACCACCATCACTCCAGTTCCGAAGAAGTCATCTCCATCCTGCTTTAATGACTACCGTCCAGTAGCACTCACTCCTATTCTCATGAAGTGCTTTGAACGGCTAGTCATGCAACACATCAAGTCTGTCCTCCCCCCCTCCCTGGACCCCTTCCAGTTTGCATATAGGTCCAACCGCTCGACCGATGATGCCATCGCCACTGTCCTCCACCCAGCCCTCACACATCTGGACAAAAAAGACACGTATGTCAGATTGCTGTTCATAGACTTCAGTTCAGCATTCAACACAATCATCCCTCAACAGCTCATTCATAAATTGGTCCAGCTGGGGCTCAACACGTTGCTGTGCAACTGGCTGTTGGACTTTCTGACCGGGAGACCTCAGGCAGTATGGGTCGGCAGTAACACATCCAGCACCATCACACTGAACACAGGGGCCCCCCAAGGATGTGTGCTGAGCCCCCTCCTCTTCACTCTGCTGACCCACGACTGCACACCGTCAAACAACTCCAACCTCTTCATTAAATTTGCAGATGACACGACTGTGCTGGGTCTCATCAGCAACAGAGATGAGACAAACTACAGGAGCGAGGTGAGCCGCCTGGCCGGATGGTGCAGTGACAACAATCTCTCTCTGAATGTGGAGAAGACGAAGGAGATTGTTGTTGACTTCTGGAGAGTGCACACTCACCATCGAGAGCATTCTGACTAGCTGCATCACTGTGTGGTATGGCGCCTGCAACGCGTCCTGCCGCAAGTCCCTTCAACGGATAGTGAGAGCAGCTGAGAAGATCGTTGGTGTCTCTCTCCCCTCCCTCCAGGACATCTACAGCACCCGTCTCACCCGCAAAGCCCTCTGCATTGCAGGTGATCCCACCCACCCGACACACAGCTTCTTCAGTCTGCTGCCATCTGGGAGGAGACTGTGGAGTCTCCAGGCCAGGACCAACAGACTGAAGGACAGCTTCATCCATCAGGCTGTCAGGAAGCTGAACTCCCTCCCGTCCTTGCCCCCCTCCCCTCTCTTACCCCACGCACCACTGAACTCTGACCCCCCCCATCACCCACCCACACACACACACACACACACACACACTGTGACCAGCACCAGTCACTTTGTACAGCATTGGGCTGACCTCATTCAACTACCTCTTCTGACAGTCTGAATAAAGACTGCTCTTTTTGTCACTTTAAATAGAATAGATTTAATAAGCCCTTTGCACTACACATTTATATTCTGCACTGTTTGTTTATTTCACTGGTTTGCACTCTATCTACCATGTGCCTTATGCCACTTTATCTATTTTTTATTATTATTATTATTATTATTTTTTATTTTTTTTTTTTACATGTCCTTATTTGTATATTTGTAATAGTTGCATTTTGTGTATGTATGTGTGTATATATATATACGTATATATACACATACATATATATATATACATATACATATATATATATACATATATATATATATATATATATATATATATATATATATGTATATGTATGTGTATGTGTATGTATGTATGTGTATGTATGTGTATGTATGTATGTGTATATATATATATGTATGTATATATGTATGTATATATATATATGTATATATGTATGTATGTGTATATACAAACCCGATTCCAAAAAAGTTGGGACACTGTACAAATTGTGAATAAAAAAGGAATGCAATAATTTACAAATCTCATAAACTTATATTTTATTCACAATAGAATATAGATAACATATCAAATGTTGAAAGTGAGACATTTTGAAATGTCATGCCAAATATTGGCTCATTTTGGATTTCATGAGAGCTACACATTCCAAAAAAGTTGGGACAGGTAGCAATAAGAGGCCGGAAAAGTTAAATGTACATATAAGGAACAGCTGGAGGACCAATTTGCAACTTATTAGGTCAACTGGCAACATGATTGGGTATAAAAAGAGCCTCTCAGAGTGGCAGTGTCTCTCAGAAGTCAAGATGGGAAGAGGATCACCAATTCCCCCAATGCTGCGGCGAAAAATAGTGGAGCAATATCAGAAAGGAGTTTCTCAGAGAAAAATTGCAAAGAGTTTGAAGTTATCATCATCTACAGTGCATAATATCATCCAAAGATTCAGAGAATCTGGAACAATCTCTGTGCGTAAGGGTCAAGGCCGGAAAACCATACTGGATGCCTGAGTGATCTTCGGGCCCTTAGACGTCACTGCATCACATACAGGAATGCTACTGTAATGGAAATCACAACATGGAACTGCTCAGGAATACTTCCAGAAAACATTGTCGGTGAACACAATCCACCGTGCCATTCGCCGTTGCCGGCTAAAACTCTATAGGTCAAAAAAGAAGCCATATCTAAACATGATCCAGAAGCGCAGGCATTTTCTCTGGGCCAAGGCTCATTTAAAATGGACTGTGGCAAAGTGGAAAACTGTTCTGTGGTCAGACAAATCAAAATTTGAAGTTCTTTTTGGAAAACTGGGACGCCATGTCATCCGGACTAAAGAGGACAAGGACAACCCAAGTTGTTATCAGCGCTCAGTTCAGAAGCCTGCATCTCTGATGGTATGGGGTTGCATGAGTGCGTGTGGCATGGGCAGCTTACACATCTGGAAAGGCACCATCAATGCTGAAAGGTATATCCAAGTTCTAGAACAACATATGCTCCCATCCAGATGTCATCTCTTTCAGGTAAGACCTTGCATTTTCCAACATGACAATGCCAGACCACATACTGCATCAATTTCAACATCATGGCTGCGTAGAAGAAGGATCCAGGTACTGAAATGGCCAAGTCAATCTGCAGTCCATTGAGCATGCTTTCACCCATAAGACAAAACATTTGGCGCATCATAAAGAGGAAAATGCGACAAAGAAGACCTAAGACAGTTGAGCAACTAGAAGACCTTGTATTAAACAGTAGAATGGGACAACATTCCTATTCCTAAACTTGAGCAACTTGTCTCCTCAGTCCCCAGACGTTTGCAGACTGTTATAAAAAGAAGAGGGGATGCCACACAGTGGTAAACATGACCTTGTCCCAACTTTTTTGAGATGTGTTGATGCCATGAAATTTAAAATCAACTTATTTTTCCCTTAAAATGATACATTTTCTCAGTTTAAACATTTGATATGTCATCTATGTTGTATTCTGAATAAAATATTGAAATTTGAAACTTCCACATCATTGCATTCTGTTTTTATTCACAATTTGTACAGTGTCCCAACTTTTTTGGAATCGGGTTTGTAATATATATATATATATATATATTATACACGTGTGTGTATATATGTATGAATGTATGTGTATATATATATATATATATATATGTGATTTGTATTTATCTGTATTTTTACATTCTACTGTTAGTGTTTAGTGTTATCTGTATGCACCAGGGAGTAAGAGAGTAACACAATTTCAATTCTCTGTATGTATGTACGGTACATGTGGCAGAATTGACAATAAAGCAGACTTTGACTTGACTCAAGAGATATAATCAGCCATGCTAATCTACTGTAAAGTTAATTATCAGGTCTGGTGAAGCCTTTTCATTCCAGAGAAAATTAATGTTTAAATGGCACTGACATTCTTGAGAAACTTGCTTTCAAATTTCGGTCAATATTTGGAAGATTACCGAAAGCGACGCCCATAAGAGATGGTTTACAGCAGGGTTCCTCAATTAGTTTTCGCAGAGGGCCGAATTCTGCCGACAATACCAAGCCAACGGGCCACTGACCTATATATAATATATATATATATATATATATAATTATTATTATTACAATTAGCCTATAATATTATTGTTGCTTTTGTTAAAATAGTCACAAGATGCGTCAAGATAAATATTCCGATTTTTCCAACAATTATTCAAACAATTATGAAAATTTTTGCATTTAGATACAGAAGAACTTTGCCTGTTGAATATTAAAAACAAATGAACAAACAAAAAATCTGTATCTCCATGTCTGCCATGCAAATCAACTGTTTCTGCTCATCTCCAGACTGGATCTCTTCTCTCCACTTTCCCCACCAGACGTGACGCGACGCGATAAAAATTATCTTTTCAATGTAATTTTTGTCCTAAGCACCCGCGACAGCGACACGTGACAATAAGCGACACGGAATTCTATTTTAGAAATGATTTTTATTTTCTGCGACGTCGCGGCAGGAACAACATACAAAATATGACAGTGATAATCTCAGGTAATGATTATGTGCTTTATTCAATGTTAAAAGTGTCTAATGTGAGTTTGAATATTATTTTGAGTGAGGTTTATAGCCATAGTGAAAGAACAATAGATATTTTACCTCAGATCTTTAAAATAAATTAAAGCAAACTTACATTAAAACTGTGAACTCACTGCGAACCAACATCCATAACAAAGATGGTATCACTCACAAACTGTTCAGTCCATTCACATTTGAATCATCTATTTTCCGTGTCCACTTTTCTTTACTTCACACTTGCCATGTTTTTGCTGGACGCGACAAAGCATTGCAAATCATTTGAACGTTGTGTCAGTACGTTATAAATAGAACGCGGCAGCAGTTTTCTGTCGGGGATTTGTCATGCTGCGCCGCATCCAGTGTAGACACAGCATCACTGATTATAATAAGTGCTATTGTATTCTGTTGCGTCGCGCCGCACCGTGCCGCTCGCATGCGGTGTAGACACTATGTAAGTTAATGTCGCTTTCTGATGCTGCGTTTGAATTTTCATGCCACATTATTTGAAATTAGCGCGGGCCAAACATTTTTCTCTTGCGGGCCGGATGTGGCCCGCGGGCCGCCTATTGAGGAACCCTGGTTTACAGTGTGTGGTTTGGAAAAAATTAAAGGAATTATTAGCTTGCACGAAAAACTCAGACCTGAACATATTTTAGATGACTTTGAGATGATTTTGAGTTCCAACATCTATAGATGAAAACCTTTCCAAAATCCAAGATGCTGTTAAGAAGAAGCATTTTCCTATTAATAGCTACTGATGGTTTTTAAATTATTCAATGAAATATGGCTGTGGGCTTCAAGTGTCCACATACTTTTGGCCATATGTGCCAAAATATGCAGACTTGACATTTTGAGAGTCTGAGTGAAAAAAAAATAAAAAATAAATGCAAGCCTTATACAACACAAAGCAAACAGAAAACCAAGTCTGTAAATAAATTGTCCAAATTTGTCCAGAAAAGTCCCTGTATTATTATTATTACTATTATTACCAATAAATAGATTACAGAATCATGGCTGCTCAGTTTTTGATAGATACATCTATTATATACAGGTGCATCTCAATAAATTAGAATGTCGTGGAAAAGTTCATTTATTTCATTAATTCAACTCAAATATTAAAACTCGTGTATTAAAGAAATTCAATGCACACAGACTGAAGTAGTTTAAGTCTTTGGTTCTTTTAATTGTGATGATTTAGGCTCACATTTAACAAAAACCCACCAATTCACTATCCAGTGTTTCCCACAGGATTTTGTGAGACTGTGGTGGGTGGACCTCGGTCCCTCTAGGGGGGTACGGGGGCATGCCTACCCGTAAGATTTTTTTTTTACATTTTAAAGTTAAATAAATCTACGTGGTGCAATTTGAGAGTTCAAAATTAAGATCTCCAACACAGGTTCAGTGTGCAAACTTAAATAAAAAAGCTGGTGAATTGACTTGCACTTGAGGTTTAAAGGGGGACTCAATGCTCTTTTTTTAGTTGTGATAAAGTGTCTCAGTCAAACATTACACTCACACCGGTGAATTTGGAAGCCAAACAAATTAGAATATAATGATGATAATAATAATAATAATGTTATATTATTATTCCTATGACAGTAATAGCCATTTATTGGAAAACAATTACACTGTAAAATAAATGAAAATTAATATTTCACAGGTATATTATTTGACCTTATTCTACAGTAGGGAAATTACAATACTTTTAGTCCTATTTTCTACACGTGCAAGCAGGGCCTAAAACTAACTTTTTGCCACATCTGCCATTTTAATCACGATACAAACAACATTTTCTGGTGACTTGAGAAAATCTACCAGCCACATATATTTTTCCTGACCATTAAACTGTTTTTGCAGTTGCTGCTACTACAACTACTAATATTTAATAAAAATAAAAAAAAGCCATTTGAAATTAAAACCAACCACTACATTTTAATCACAATACAAACAATGATGCTACATGTAGATGTATCATGAGAAGTTTTTTTTTTATTATTATTTAAATTTGATTGTATCATGTCAACATTTGAAGCAAAAACAGAATTGACTGACTTCAGCTTTGTGAAATTATGATAAAACCTGCATAAAACAAAAGCAGCAGACAGGCTGAATTTCACTCTCTGACAGCAGGTGGCGCTTATGAAAGAGCAGTGATAAGAGGGGAAAATGCCTCGAAACTTCTCTCAAGCCAGTTCCTTTCAGAAATAGATTCATATAAACCCCCACCGCAATATTTATATTTTTTTATCCAATAAACAGTGAGCTTGCTCTGCCTGTACAATATTTTCTTTGTTCGCGTCTGTTAATTGTAATCCTTGCTTGCAAGAGATAAACCTATGAACTTTTATTTTGGCGGAAACTGCAGTTGAGCTTTTATTTTGGTGGAAAACTCCAGCTTCTGTGAAAACAGGTTTACAAACGAGTCTCATTTCAAATCTAACGAAATACTGTCAACATTTGACCATTAAAATGTTGAAAATTATGCTAATGTGAAAAAGTGTAACTGGTGCCCGTTGCGGTCTCAGATGCGCGCTAAACTCACAGCACATTCAAAATCAGACTTCACTGTGAAAAGAGCCGCTCTGAGACGCGGAAAACACCGGATCACGAGCTGCGAGTGCGCGCTTGGCTTTGAAACACACAGCACAAACAGGCTTGATGAAGAGAGAGCCATATTATGCTTAGTCCGTTTGATGCTTTGCGAAAGCAATGCCACAAAGCAATGTTGAAGACCTTTTATGTTATAATGAAGAGTATAAATATATTTTCGGGTTATTATGAAACTGTGGCGGGACAAATTAGACTGTGGCGGGCCGCCACAGACTAGCTAATGAATGGGAAACACTGACTATCTCAACAAATTAGAATACTTCATAAGACCAATAAAAAAAAACATTTTTAGTGAATTGTTGGCCTTCTGGAAAGTATGTTCATTTACTGTATATGTACTCAATACTTGGTAGGGGCTCCTTTTGCTTTAATTACTGCCTCAATTCGGCGTGGCATGGAGGTGATCAGTTTGTGGCACTGCTGAGGTGGTATGGAAGCCCAGGTTTCTTTGACAGTGGCCTTCAGCTCATCTGCATTGTTGGGTCTGGTGTCTCTCATCTTCCTCTTGACAATACCCCATAGATTCTCTATGGGGTTCAGCTCAGGCGAGTTTGCTGGCCAATCGAGCACAGTAACACCATGGTCATTGAACCAGCTTTTGGTACCTTTGGCAGTATGGGCAGGTGCCAAATCCTGCTGGAAAATGAAATCAGCATCTACATAAAGCTTGTCAGCAGAAGGAAGCATGAAGTGCTCTAAAATTTCCTGGTAGATGGCTGCGTTGACTGTGGACTTCAGAAAACAAAGTGGACCAACACCAGCAGATGACATGGCAGCCCAAATCATCACTGACTGTGGAAACTTCACACTGGACTTCAAGCAACATGGATTCTGTGCCTCTCCACTCTTCCTCCAGACTCTGGGACCTTGTTTCCAAATGAAATGCATCAAATCTGAAAAGAGGACTTTGGACCACTGAGTTATTTTTTCTCCACAGCCCAGGTAAGATGCTTCTGACGTTGTCTCTGGTTCAGAAGTGGCTTGGTAGCCCTTTTCCTGAAGACGTCTGAGCGTGGTGACTCTTGATGCACTGACTCCAGCTTCAGTCCACTCCTTGTGAAGCTCTCCCAAGTGTTTGAATCAGCTTTGCTTGACTGTATTCTCAAGCTTGCAGTCATCCCTGTTGCTTGTGCACCTTTTCCTACCCAAATTCTTCCTTCCAGTCAACTTTGCATTTAATATGCTTTGATACAGCACTCTATAAACAGCCACACCTTTCAGTGATGACCCTCTGTGACTTACCCTCTTTGTGGAGGGTGTCAGTGTTCGTCTTCTGGATCATTGCCAAGTCAGCAGTCTTCCCCATTATTGTGGTTTCAAAGAACAAGAGATACCCGGAATTTATACTGTAGGGATGGTCATTAATTGAAACTCAAATGTAAATATTCTAATATTTTGAGATATTGATTTTTGACTTTCATGAGCTGTAAGCTCTAATCTTCAAAATTAAAACAAAATTTGTTTTGAAATATTTTACTTTACATGTAATGAATCTAAAATATATGAAAGTTTCACTTTTTGAAATAAGTTACAAGAAAAAATGAACTTTTTCACGACATTCTAATTTATTGAGATGCACCTGTATGTATGTATATATATATATATATATATATATATATACAGTCAGGTCCATAAATATTGGGACATCGACACAATTCTAACATTTTTGGCTCTATACACCACCACAATGGATTTCAAATGAAACGAACAAGATGTGCTTTAACTGCAGACTGTCAGGTTTTATTTGAGGGTATTTACATCCAAATCAGGTGAACGGTGTAGGAATTACAACAGTTTGCATATGTGCCTCCCACTTGTTAAGGGACCAAAAGTAATGGGACAGAATAATAATCATAAATCAAACTTTCACTTTTTAATACTTGGTTGCAAATCCTTTGCAGTCAATTACAGCCTGAAGTCTGGAACGCATAGACATCACCAGACGCTGGGTTTCATCCCTGGTGATGCTCTGCCAGGCCTCTACTGCAACCGTCTTCAGTTCCTGCTTGTTCTTGGGGCATTTTCCCTTCAGTTTTGTCTTCAGCAAGTGAAATGCATGCTCAATCGGATTCAGGTCAGGTGATTGACCTGGCCATTGCATAACAGTCCACTTCTTTCCCTTCAAAAACTCTTTGGTTGCTTTTGCAGTATGCTTTGGGTCATTGTCCATCTGCACTGTGAAGCGCCGTCCAATGAGATCTGAAGCATTTGGCTGAATATGAGCAGATAATATTGCCCGAAACACTTCAGAATTCATCCTGCTGCTTTTGTCAGTAGTCACATCATCAATAAATACAAGAGAACCAGTTCCACTGGCAGCCATACATGCCCACGCTACCACCACCATGCTTCACTGATGAGGTGGTATGCTTAGGATCATGAGCAGTTCCTTGCCTTCACAGTTCTGGAACAACATCCTATGGACAGATGAGACCAAGATCAACTTGTACCAGAGTGATGGGAAGAGAAGAGTATGGAGAAGGAAAGGAACTGCTCATGATCCTAAGCATACCACCTCATCAGTGAAGCATGGTGGTGGTAGCGTGGGCATGTATGGCTGCCAGTGGAACTGGTTCTCTTGTATTTATTGATGATGTGACTACTGACAAAAGCAGCAGGATGAATTCTGAAGTGTTTCGGGCAATATTATCTGCTCATATTCAGCCAAATGCTTCAGAACTCATTGGACGGCGCTTCACAGTGCAGATGGACAATGACCCAAAGCATACTGCAAAAGCAACCAAAGAGTTTTTGAAGGGAAAGAAGTGGACTGTTATGCAATGGCCAAGTCAATCACCTGACCTGAATCCGATTGAGCATGCATTTCACTTGCTGAAGACAAAACTGAAGGGAAAATGCCCCAAGAACAAGCAGGAACTGAAGACGGTTGCAGTAGAGGCCTGGCAGAGCATCACCAGGGATGAAACCCAGCGTCTGGTGATGTCTATGCGTTCCAGACTTCAGGCTGTAATTGACTGCAAAGGATTTGCAACCAAGTATTAAAAAGTGAAAGTTTGATTTATGATTATTATTCTGTCCCATTACTTTTGGTCCCTTAACAAGTGGGAGGCACATATGCAAACTGTTGTAATTCCTACACCGTTCACCTGATTTGGATGTAAATACCCTCAAATTAAAGCTGACAGTCTGCAGTTAAAGCACATCTTGTTCGTTTCATTTGAAATCCATTGTGGTGGTGTATAGAGCCAAAAATGTTAGAATTGTGTCGATGTCCCAATATTTATGGACCTGACTGTATATATATATAAAATCCATTTTTATTAATCTGATAGGCTATTTATCTTTTTTAATTCATATATTTACTCACAGTCAAATTAAACTTACCTATCACCAAGAGTGATGTTAGGGTCACTTGTGAGCTAATTGTGATTTATTCAAACTAAACTATATACACAAAAACTGTATGTATGTGTATATACATATATATATATATATATATATCAGCATGGAGCATCATTACTCCAGTGTTCAGTTTCACATGATCCTTTAGAAATCATTCTAATATGCTGATCTGCTGCTCAAAAAACAGAAAATTATCAAATATTGTGCTACTTTTTTTGTGTGGAAACCATGACACAATTCATTTTTTCATGACTCTTTAATGAATAAAAAGTTCAAGAGAATAGCATTTATTTGAAACAAAAATCTTTTGTAACGTTGAAGGTCTTTACTGTCACTTTTGATCAATTTAATGCACCCTTGCTGATTTAAAGTAGCCTATTATTTCTTTAAAAACATCCTACTGATCCTAAACTTCTGAACGGTACTATATCTTTTATTTATCAGATAGCCTATTTTAAATCATTAATTTTAATGACTTATGTGAAGCATGCAGACTTTTGAAGCTAAAACAGTCAGCAAGAAAATCTGGATGGATCTTGTGTTGAGCAGAACAGCAGTTCAAAGGCTTTGATACCAGCTGTGCTCTCCGACAGTTTATTGAGAGTAAATGAAGAGCTGGGGTAGAAATGCGGTAAACTACTCAACCTCTACAAACCTGTTTCACAATGATGCCTCTGGGAAAACCCTCGGTGCAGATTTCTGACCTGTTCATGCCTAGAAATGTCTGCGTAAAGTGGAAAAAAAGTACCGAGTATCATCGCCACAGGGTAGGCTATGTCAGCAGATGATTTATGAAACAATATTTGCAGTTTGCGTGCTTGAAGTTATAAAGTAAACGTTCATAAGAACTGAACAGAGCTTCAAAGTTAACGCGATAAAACCAAGAGATATATCGCCATTACACAATAACGCTATCCAATTTGCAGTAGCGCGCCAAAACTTGCTCAGACACTTGAGAATGTTTGAACGTTATTGTTTTTGATTATAAATATATATATATATATATAATAGGTATTTATTTAATTTTTTTTTTTTTGAGGATGCCATCACAACGGCTTGTTTAGGTTAATAAACGTATGTATAAGTTGTAGGGAAATCAGTTCGTTTTTAGATAACGTGCTGCTGAGATCGCAACAAGCCCTCTTTATGTTACACGTGTTGTATTTGACTTCCAGCACGAGGCATTTCAATCTTCTTTCTTGAGGAGTTTGCCATCATCCGGTCATTAGCTGAAATTACAGCAGGTGATTATGGGTAAGACCACCATTACAATCTTACTAAAACACTATTATTACTTTCTCTGGCAGTTTTGCAAAGAAGACACCGCAGTTATCTTCTGGGTGTCATACTTCATCTTATTACTCAGAGCAAAAAAAGTGCTAGCATAATGCTAATATCAGCGCCGATATCCATCCGTGCCTCGATCAACAGAAGCATTAGCACCATCTGTCGGGATAAACATGGAGCACAAAACCAGTCTTAAATAGCACAGATATATTTGTAGCAAAATCCCAAAATGGGTCATTCTTCAATTGGGGTGGCAAATGAGAGGCAGAATTTGTAAAAATGCTTGTTTTTTTTTTCTAATATTGCTATGCATTTAAAATTAGTTTAATATGCTATATCCATTCAAATAAAAGCTTAAGAACATTTAGATTTTTAAATAATTTCAATCAAACACTAGTGTCACAGCTAAATGTATTTTGAAGAAACACCACAGACTTTATATTGCAAGTTACTATAGGCTCTGTGGTGTTACCAGAAAAGACAGTAACACCACAGACAAATCAGCCTAAATCCAGACTTTTCTAAAATGGAGGCTGCCATCATGATGATTTCAAGATCAGGGGTCATTTTGGAAATATTAATAAGTATGTATTTATCAAAATTTTGATTAAAATATGTCAGATCTTCAAGTTATCAACATAACACCACATACACTAATAAAATGCAATCAGAAATTTAGCTAACTTTAAGAAAATTAATAAGAAAGAATGTACTCCCGTGCACCCCTCAGATCAGCCAGCACCTGCAGTGACCTTTACACACAGGAAGTAGTCCATAGAATTCTCTCTTTTCTTAAAGGGGCTACATCCATTGTTGTAACACCACAGACATGAATTTGGGGGACACAACTTTTTTCTTATAACAAATTTTTTATTTTTTACAACAATTTAATAAAATCGTACATGTTAAATAAAATCTGTAATCACAATTTAACCACTTTATTAGTGTTAAAAATGTTATATTGTTGCAATTACATTCCATGATACCTCTCTAAGCTATGGCGGGAACATCCATATTTTGTTACAAATGCAATCTCTAAAACTCAATTAAATATGTATTTTAAAACCCAAAAATGTAACTATTAACAGTGCACAAATTGTTTACCCTACAGAATATAAACATGCAAACATTTTATGATTTATTGGTATTTAAAGTTTATTTCAACTGTTGTAAATTAGAGGGACACCACTTGCCACCACAAATGAAGAATAACCCAATTACATTGTATGGGTCAAAATGATCAATTTATCTTTTATGCTCCATCTTTTTTATGCTTCATGTTCCATGACGATATTTTGTAAATTTTCTACCTTAAATATATATATCAAAACTTAATTTTTGGTTAGTAGTATTGCTAATAACTTCTTTGGGCAACTTTTAAAGGCGATTTTCTCAATATTTGGATTTTTTTTTTCACCTTCAGATTCCAGATATTCAAATAGTTGTATCTCGGCCAAATATTATCACATCCTAACAAACCATACATCAATGGAGAGTTTATTTATTCAGCTTTCAGATGATGTATGCATCTCAATTAAAAAAAAAATACCCTTATGACTGGTTTTGTTCTCCAGGGTCACATATAACTTACACTCCCCTCCAATTGGAACAGTAAGGCCAATTCCTTCATTTTTGCTGTAGACTGAAAACATTTGGGTTTGACATCAAAAGATGAATATGAGATGAGAGATTAACATTTCAGCTTTTATTTACAGGTATTTTCATCTGGATCTGATACACAACTTAGAGGATAGCACCTTTTGTTTGAACCCACCCATTGCTCATGTTACCAAAAGTATTGGAACATGTGACTGACAGGTGTTTTGTTGCCCTGGTGTGTCCTATTAATTGATTATTCAAACAATAAACAGCACTGAATGTCTGCGCTCAGTTTCAGATCCGTGCAGACTGCATTTATAGTTAGTTAGACGTGTAACCAACATGAAAACCAGAGAGGTGTCTATAAGTGAAAAACGAGCAATTGTGAAGCTGACAGAAGATGAAAAATCAATCAAACCATTGCACAAACACTGGTAATAGCAAGTACAACCATTTGGAATATCCTGAGGAAGAAAGAAACCACTGGTGTTCTAAGTAACACACCTCGAACGGGTAGATCAAGGAAAACATCAGCAGTTGACGACAGAAACATTGTGACAGCTGTAAAGAAAGACCCTAAACAACTGTTAGTGATATCAGCAATAACCTCCAGAGGGCAGGAGTGAAGGTATCACAATCTACTGTTCGCAGAAGACTTCATGAACAAAAGTACAGAGGCTACACCAGAAGATGCAAACCACTCATTAGCAAGGAGAATAGAAGACGAGCCTCAAAAATTCTGGGACAAGGTTTTATGGACAGATTTTATGGACCAAAGTGATGGAAAGGCTAAAGTTTGGAGAAAAAAGGATCTGCTCATGATCCCAAACATACAAGCTCATCTGAAACACAGTGGAGGTAATGTAATGGCTTGGGCTTTCATCGCTTCTTCTGGGACAGGCTCATTAATCTTCATTAATGTAGTAACGCATGACGGCAGCAGCAAAATTAACTCAGAAGTCTACAGAAATATTTTGTCTGACAATTTACAGAAAGATGCAACCAAACTGATTGGGAGATCCTTCATCATGCAACAAGATAATGACCCAAAACATAGTGCCAAAACAACAAAGGAGTTCATCAGGGCAAGAAGTGGAAGGTTTTAGACTGGCCAAGTCAATCTCCACACTTAAACCCTATAGAGCATGCCTTTTACCTGCTAAAGAGGAGACTGAAGGGAGTAACCCCCCAAAACTGAAAGAGGCTGCGGTGAAAGCCTGGAAAAGCATCACAAAAGAAGAATGCAAAAGTTTGGTGATGTCAATGGGTCACAGGCTTGATGCAGTTATTGAAAGCAAAGGATTTGCAACTAAATATTAAGTATTTTTCACTTTAATCTATGTTAATTCTATCAGTTACAATACTTTTGCACACATGAGAAATGGGTGGGTTCAAACAAAAGTTGCTATCTTCTAAGTTGTTTACCAGATCCAGATGAATACCTGGAAATAAAAGCTGAAATGCTGATCTCTTGTCTCATATTCATCTTTTGATGTCAAACCCAAATGTTTTAAGTCTACAGCAAAAATAAAGGAATTGGCCTCACTGTTCCAATATTTTTGGAGGGGAGTGTATATATACACTACTCACAAAAAGTTAAGGATATTCGACTTTCGGGTGAAATTTCAGAATGCACCTAAAATGCACTATAATCTTTACAGGTGAACTTAATTTGACCTTCTCTAAACTTTTGAATGCACATGTCCAACTGTTAAATGTTTCGGTACTTATTGCATAACATGCTGTTCTCTAACGAGGTGATTAACGTAAAGTGTCTGATCCATGAATTGACCACTAAATGTTCTGGTTCAATGACAGTTTGTATTTAAACAGTCCTCTTCGTCATGCTGTTCACATCATGAGACGTGAGACCAAGACGACACCTAACAATTTATCAACAGTACCTGGCCATTGCGAGGTTTCAAATGGGATGTTCTCAGAGGGAAGCTGCCACTGAGCTTAAAGTGTCACAGAGTGTCATCAGCAGGTTGCAACAGAGACACAGAGAGACTGGAAGAGTCACAGAAAGGCATAGAAGTGGACGTCCTTTGGCCACATCCCATGCTGATGACCACTTCATTGTGAACAGTGCCCTGTGGAACTGGATTATGAATCCCACTCAACTCCAGGCACGTTTAAGGGAAGTGAGAGGCACTCGAGTGTCACGTCAGACCAGGGGCGTTGCTAGGGTTGGGAGAGATAAGGGGCTTGGAAATGTTTTTTCCACTAGGGCCGCCCCATACGTTGGATACTGAGCCTCACTAACCACATCTTTGATGCTTTATCTGACATTAAATTAATTTATTTGTTTACATTATGTGTGGATAAATGACCAACTAGAGATGCACGATTCTGGATAAATGGAGAATGACCTTTTTTTTTCTTTTTTTATAGATATCACGATTCTCCCACCATGATTCTGGAAAAAATAGACAACTAAATAAAATAGCATGCAATTTTCTAGAGGTTCTGACAAAATGCAAATTGCTACAATCTGTTTATAAAATGTATTCTATATTCAAGGTATTGTCAAAAAAAATCAAGTTGAACGAATGATTCAGTGACTCGCTCATAAAGACTTCACTTGTTTCATTCCTGAATGAATCAATGTTTTTTTTAAACGAATCTCTTATTTTAAGTCACTTGTCACCACCTGCAGGCGTTATGATGTAATTGATACAATCTTTATTTGAAGCGTGAAGTCACTTTCAAAAAGGTTTTCTCTATTTTAATCGCTACTGTAGACAACAATGTTTATGTCCGAACTATAAACTTTTATTCCAGTACTTCTGTGATTATTTGAATGTTTGTAACGCAGAAATAATGATACAAAAGACTTGTAAAGATGTTTCATAACTACCCGTCCTGGGTCAGCGGCAGAGCGAACGCAGATTTAAAAATGTAAATGTTACAGTGTGATTTAAGGATTTAGTAAACATAGCTCAATCGTTGTCATTTAGGAACAAGATTGCGTGGGCGATTGAATCTGTTTGCGATCTGGCTATTTAAATATCCAAAACATAAACAGAGGGCTTTAAAGCTGTGTTTAGTGGAATGAACACATAAGGAAAGTGGTAATCTAGCAGCGCAGACTGCTTTTCATCACGGACAGATGGATTTCTAGTACTTGGAGAACAAATTAAAATGAATAAAACATATTTTAATTGTGAAGTGAATGGTCCATCTTCAAAAAGATCAGGGCCTTTTTGCAAAACATCAGGGGCTCAAGCCCCCAAAGCCCCCCCCTCGCAACGCCACTGCGTCAGACCATTCGAAACCGCTTACATCAGCATGGTCTGTGTGCTAGATGACCTGCAAGGGTACCTGACCACACCACCAGGCACAGGCTTCATCGTCAGGGAGTATTTGTGCTGAACGAGGAACCAGTGGGCATCGGTGCTGTTCTCTGATGAAAGTCCGGTTTCATATACGGACTACACAGCCTGAGACAAGGGAGTGCTTTGTGTTTGTTTTTACCGAAACATAGCTAAACAACAACATCTCGGACTCCGCCATTCAGCTGCACGGGCTAACCTGCTACCGAGCGAACAGAGACACAGCACTGTCTGGTAAGACTTGCGGTGGCGGCTTGTATGTGTATATTAACAAAGAATGGTGCAACAATGCTGTTAGTGTCAAAACACTGCTTGTCGCTGGTGGAGTTTATAATTGTGAAGTGCTGACCCTTCTATCTGCCGAGGGAGTTCACGGCCATTGTTATCGTTGCTGTGTATATACCCCCTTGTGCAAACGCTAAGGACGCGCTTTGCGAACTGTACAGCGCTATCAGCGAGCAACAAACAAACAACCCTGATGGCTTTTCATAATATCCGGTGACTTCAATCACGCAATCTTAAAGACAGTTTTGCCAAAGTTCTACCAACACGTGAACTTTGCAACAAGAGAAAACAACACATTGGACTTGGTTTACACAACAGAAAAAAATGCGTACAAAGCTGCACCCCGCCACCATCTTGGGCACTCAGACCACATCTCTGTTATGCTAATTCCAGCATACAAACCACTTCTCAAACTTGCCAAACCGGTTCAAAAGCAGATCACCGTATGGCCAGACGATGCTACCTCAGCACTACAGGACTGCTTCCAGGACACAGATTGGAACATGTTTAAAGAGGCAGCCACCTACCATGACCACACAGACCTGCAAGAGTACGCTGAAACAGTGACTGCTTACATCAAAAAATGCATTGATGATGTGACAGTCACCAAGAACATCACCACACGTGCCAACCAGAAGCCATGGATGACAGCAGAGGTTTGTGGGCTGCTAAAGACCCGTGATGACGCATTAAGATCGGGAGACAAAGCAGTCCTCAAAACAGCAAGAGCCAACCTGTCCCGTGGCATCAAGAAAGCAAAATGGTTATATGCACAAAAAAATCAATAATCACTTTACTGACAGCAAGGACACACAGAGTCTGTGGCAAGCTATTCAGACCATCACAGACTACAAGCCCCTGCCACAGGCCTGTGATGACGACACATCCCTCCCAGATGCACTCAATGAGTTTTATGCACGGTTTAAAATGCAGAATGACAAACCTGTACAAAAACTACCCACACCTCCCAACGACCAGGTGCTCTGTCTGTCTCCAGTCGATGTAAGGAAGACCCTATCTAGGGTTAACCCACGCAAGGCTGCAGGTCCTGACAACATACCAGGCCGGGTACTGAGAGACTGTGCTGAACAGCTGACAGATGTCTTAACAGATATCTTTAACATCTCACTAAGCCAAGCAGTTGTCCCCACATGTTTCAAGTCCACCACCATCACCCCAGTACCAAAGAAGTCACCTGTGTCCTGCCTGAATGACTACCGTCCCATAGCACTGACCCCAATCATGATGAAGTGGTTTGAGAGGTTAGTCATGCACCATATCAAATCCAATCTCCCCAATACACTTGACCCACTCCAGTTTGCATACCATCCAAACCGCTCCACGGACGATGTCATTTCCTCCACCCTCCACCTGGCTCTTACCCACTTAGAAAACAAAGACTCGTATGTTAGAATGCTGTTCATCGACTTCAGCTCAGCATTCAACACAATAATCCCACAACAGCTCATCAACAAACTAAACCTGCTGGGCCTAAATGCCTCCCTCTGTAACTGGATCCTGGACTTTCTAACCAGAAGACCTCAGTCAGTCCGTGTCGGCCACAACACCTCGAGCACTACCACACTGAGCACAGGTGCCCCACAGGGCTGTGTGCTCAGCCCGCTGCTCTTCACTTTGCTGACCCACGACTGCACTGCCAAGTTCAGCTCCAACCACATCATCAAGTTTGCCGATAACATAACTGTGGTAGGTCTCATCAGCAACAATGATGAAACACCCTACAGAGAGGAAGTGGCACAAATGGTCGAATGGTGTGGTGCAAACAACCTGTCCCTCAAGACAAAGGAGGTTGTGATGGACTTCAGGAGGAACTCAAGATCACATAACAGAAGATCTCACCTGGACCACCAACACTCCATCATTCTCCAAGAAGGTGCAACAGCGGCTCCACTTCCTGCGCCGACTTAAAAGAGCAAGTCTCCCTCCACCCATCCTCACCACATTCTACAGGGGAACAATTGAGAGTGTGCTGACCAGCTGCATCACTGTCTGGTACGGGAACTGTAGTGCAGCAGACCGCAAGACCCTACAGCGGACAGTGAACACAGCTGCAAATATCACCGGTGCCCCTCTCCCCTCCATCCTGGACATTTTCCTTGCATGATGCTCCAGTAAAGCTACCAGTATCGTGAATGACCCCACCCACCCCTCCCACAGTCTCTTCCAGCTCCTACCATCAGGAAGACGGTACCGGAGCATCAGAGCCCGCTCCACCAGGCTGCTCAACAGATTTTTACCCCAGGCTATGAGAGCCCTCAATTCCAATCACCTCACCCCACTCTGAAACCTCATCCACAACCCTATGTTGTATGTATGTAGCAAATGTTTACTTGTGAATGCATCACAAATCATATTGCACTACTTCCTCCTTAACCTTAAATACCTCTATTGCACAATATCATGTACAGTTATTATGTAAAGTACTTGTATAGTCTGTCTTAGGTTCAGTCCCGGCTCCAGGACACTTGACCTGGGGGGGCTTGTATGATTCGGGGGGGGGGTATTCTATATAAAACACGCCGTCAGATTTTAATTGAATGGATTATTATTGTCGCTTTCCTTACACACCACATTTAACAAACTTACAAACATCAGTGTGTACTATTTAACAAATGTCTTGTTTGCTAGTAATTAATTTAAATGTCTGAAACCAAATTTTATGTGGCTGAAAACACTGAATCGTTGTGATATAAGGCTAAAAGCACTGAGCGTATCTATTTCTGGCTCAGCGCCAGACAAAGCGCAAAAGCACGTTTGAATTTGTGAATGTTCTAAATACACCGGTGATCGTCAGCATCAAACGGTTAAAATCAACACGTTTCGGCTTCTTGGAGGCAGTGCTTAATTTGTAAATTGCGAGATCCTGAAACAAAGTGGGGTGACTGATCAAATGATCAGAGGAGGGAGAGGTAACGGAGCATTCGCACAATTGGTGGACGTGGACCAACTTAAGTGATTACCAGCTTGCACCAGTTGCTTTTATAGTGTGCACATTGTAGGCTACTCTAAAAAATAATGGTTATTTTATTTCAACATTTATTTAAACATATTTTAGTGTTTGGGTAGTTTTTGTGTAACCCAGCTCCTGACAGTCGCGTTTGCGTGGATCATTGCAGGGTGGGCTTCAGAATGTCGTAGGGGGGGCCAAGCCCCCCCTTGACGCCGGGCCTGCTTAGGTTATGTGTATGTATAGTCAACTGTTTATAGTATATGTATAGTTAGATTACCGATTCAGTAAGTTAGCTATGTAGATCAAAAATTGTTCTTATGTCTAGTGTTGTATGTTTATATTTATGCTTATTTATGAATGAATGAATGAATGAATGAAGCATTTATATAGCGCTTTATAGTGTATTGCTATACACCCAAAGCGCTTTACAATCATGTGGGGGGGTGGGAAGGTCTCTCTTCAACCACCACCAGTGTGCAGCATCCACTTGGATGATGCGACGGCAGCCGCAGCACAACGGCACCAGTGCGCTCACCACACACCAGCTACAGGTGGAGAGGAGAGAGAGATAGAGCCAATCAAGTGGATGGGAATTATTAGGAGGCCATTTATGTAGCACCATGGTCCTGCGAGACATGACATTTCGTTCCACTGTATGTCCACACGTAGCGGAATGACAATAAAGCTCGACTTGACTTGATTTGGTGTTTTTTTTTGGTATAGTTTCTTTTTTTGGGGGTTTGTCATTTGCTTTAAGTATCTTTTATGCACTGATTTGCTGTGTGGTTTGTCCCTTCTGTTAAAGCTAGATTGATTATGGTCTCTTTGTACTTGTGGGTATTTAATTGGTAAACTGTTGACGAGACCCATTCTTCAGAATGTTTTAATGAATGATTTTTGTGCAAAATCAATTATTTTGGTAAGTCACATCTCTTGCTCATTTAGTAGAATCGAACCTGTGTTTCCTTGAGTAGCACCTGAGGGTGCGTAGTATTTCCCTGGGTGCAAGTCCTAGGGTGGCGTAGTCGTCTCTCCAGTGTTACTGTTTCTGTTGCGCAACGCCACGTTGCTACCCACACACACACACACACACACACACACACACATATATATATATATATATATAAAATTTAAAAAGAAGTGCATTTTTAATTCTAAAGTTCGCATTTGTTTCATTCACAATCAACATTAAATTGTAGGCTAATATATGGATAAAGGATATGCAATCAGCTACTGTAAACCCATATTGTTTAACTAGCAAACATTACTTACTTCATAAGCTTTATCTAGGTGACATCTAGGGTTGCAAAATTCCAGGAATTTTCAAGACTGGAAACTTTCCATGGGAATTAACGGGAATATATGGGAATTAATGGGAATAAACTGGAAATTTGCAAAATTGCAGGAACTGGGAACTTGAATGTAGTTGAGAACAAAATCTTGCAGCATAATCTTGGTTAAAACAACCAGATTTAATGCAATTTCAGTTTAATTTCTACCCTACACATTGCTCAATCACATGCAGGGCTATTGAGGCCACACAGCCTACATGCACTGTGCTTTCCTCCAAAACATGAACAGATCATTTCTTAAACCCTGCACACAAAATATCAAAATGTCCATCTTGGTAAGTATTCATATAAATTAAAATCATTTAATTTATGATAAAAAGGTATTCAAATCATTGCAAAGGCATGGCGAAGAGCTCTGGCTGTCTTCATCCCCAAGGAGAAAGATTCCAGGGAAATTGGCCAATTCCGGAACATCGCCTTGCTCAATGTCGAAGGCAAAATTTTCTTTTCCGTTCTAGCAAGAAGAATGCCAGGGTGCGTGGAACACTCTTCAGTAATCTGGGAGCAGATCCAATGGGCCAAGCGGGAAAGATCGGACCTGAATTTTGTGTGGCTTGACGTGGCGAATGCATATGGTTCAGTACCCCACCAGCTCCTCAATTATGCCACTGAGTTTTTCCATATGCCTGGCAGCATCAGGAGCCTGGTAGCAAATTACCTTAAGGACCTGCAGGTGGCCTTCTCCCTTCAGGAGTCTACAACTGGATGGCAGCAGTTGGAGGTGGGCATTGCCATGGGATGCTCGATATCCCCCATTTTCTTCGTGGCTGCAATTGAGATAATCCTCATTGGGGCAAGGCAGGTGGTGGGAGGAGTCAGACTGGCATGACTGATGACTGTCATGACCCCCCTCCCAATGTCTATGGTAAACAAGTTGGATGGAAAAGCCAATTCATTCATAAGAAAATGGTTGGGCTTGCCACGATGCCTATCTGAAACCGGTCTCTTCGGAAGAAACATGCTCCAGATGCCCCTACAGTCAATCACCATGGGCTACAAACAGGAGAAAGCTAGGCTTGTGATGGAGATGAAGGAGTCTACCGACCAGTCAGTGAGGTATGTTAACATTAAGTTAACTGCACTGCCGTAAATGGAAAGCCCATGCCAAAGTTGACCAGGCAATAAGCAGGCTGCAGCGGCAGAGTTCAAGCAGGAAGGTCAGGCCTTGGGCATGGAGAAGTCCCAAAGTTCTGGTCCAAGGCCAGCAGGAAAGAGAGGAAGGAGCTGGTTGTTGCTGAGGTGAGGAACATAGAGAATGAGCGTCAAAAGATCAAGGCAGTAGCCCAGGGGCGTCAGGGGAACTGGACGATGTGGGAGAGCGTAGTTGGTAGGAACATCAACTTGGCTGAGCTCTGGAAGATCCCGCAGGCAAGGCTCAGCTTTTTGATTAGGGCAACGTATGACACACTCCCATGTCCACGGAATCTGTGCCTGTGGTTTGGCAAGGAGGAATGCTGCTCTCTTTGTAACACCCCGAGTGCAAGCCTCCATCATATCCTGTCAGGCTGCAAGACAGCACTCTCCCAAGGCCTTTACAGATGGCGGCACGACCAGGTCCTTAGGAGGCTGGCAGAGATCCTGGAGAGACAGAGGCAGGAAGTGAGTAGAGGGCATTCTGCACCAGCAGTCCGTTACATCCAGTTTGTTCAAGAAGGGGGAGGTGGAACAAGCACCACTCCAAGAGTGCCGCACAGACCGACCCTCTTGACCCAGGATTGCAGCATGAGAGTCGACCTTGACAGGAAACTTCAATTCCCCACTGAGATCACCAGCACAAGCCTGTGCCCAGACATCGTGATGTGGTCCAGCAGCTCCAAAACAGTACTTCTTGTTGAGTTAACCATTCCGTGGGAGGCAGGGATGGAGGCTGCATGGGAAAGGAAGAGGTTGAAATACGATGATCTCGCGGCTGAGTGCAGGGAAGCGGGTTTGAAAACCATCATTTATCCGTTAGAGGTGGGATGCCGCGTCTTCGTGGGGACATCAGCTGTTCACCTCTTGAGAGAGTTGGGAGTGTCTGGAGCATGCTTTAGGAAGGCCCTTAAAGATCTGGCTGAAGAAGCTGAGAAGAGTAGCTTTTGGCTCTGGATAAAGAGGAAGGACGCGTGTTGGGGCACCACCTAGCACAGACACAGGCTGCAGGGGGTGACGGGGAGAAACCTTCTGCTAGCAAGTTTTCTGGTATCATACAGAAGTACAGTACTGGTCAAAAGTTTGGACATTACTATTTTTAATGTTTTTACATTGCATATCTTTTGCTCATCAAGCCTTAATTTATTTGATCAAACAGTAATATTGTGTAGTATTGCCAGTATTACAATTTAAAAAAATAAAATTCTGTTGTAATATACTTTCAAATATACAGGTGCATCTCAATAAATTAGAATGTTGTGAAAAAGTAAATTTTTTTCTTGTAAGTTATTTCAAAAAGTGAAACTTTCATATATTTTAGATTCATTGCATGTAAAGTAAAACATTTCAAAAGTTTTTTTTTGTTTTAATTTTGATGATTAGAGCTTACAACTCATGAAAGTCAAAAATCAGTATCTCAAAATATTAGAATATTTACATTTGAGTTTCAATTAATGACCATCCCTACAGTATAAATTCCGGGTATCTCTTGTTCTTTGAAACCACAATAATGGAGAAGACTGCTGACTTGGCAATGATCCAGAAGACGAACATTGACGCCCTCCACAAAGAGGGTAAGTCACAGAGGGTCATTACTGAAAGGTGTGGCTGTTTACAGAGTGCTGTATCAAAGCATATTAAATGCAAAGTTGACTGGAAGGAAGAATTTGGGTAGGAAAAGGTGCACAAGCAACAGCGATGACCGCAAGCTTGAAAATACAGTCAAGCAATGCTGATTCAAACACTTGTGAGAGCTTCACAAGGAGTGGACTGAAGCTGGAGTCAGTGCATCAAGAGTCACCACGCTCAGACGTCTTCAGGAAAAGGGCTACCAAGCCACTTCTGAACCAGAGACAACGTCATAAGTGTCTTACCTGGGCAGTGGAGAAAAAGAACTCAGTGGTCCAAAGTCCTTTTTTCAGATGAAAGTAAATTTTGCATTTCATTTGGAAACAAGGTCCCAGAGTCTGGAGGAAGAGTGGAGAGGCACAGATTCCATGTTGCTTTAAGTCCAGTGTGAAGTTTCCACAGTCAGTGATGATTTGGGCTGCCATGTCATCTGCTGGTGTTGGTCCACTGTTTTCTGAAGTCCACAGTCAACGCAGCCATCTACCAGGAAATTTTAGAGCACTTCATGCTTCCTTCTGCTGACAAGCTTTATGTAGATGCTGATTTTATTTTCCAGCAGGATTTGGCACCTGCCCACACTGCCAAAGGTACCAAAAGCTGGTTCAATGACCATGGTGTTACTGTGCTTGATTGGCCAGCAAACTCTCCTGACCTGAACCCCATATAGGATCTATGGGGTATTGTCAAGAGAAAGATGAGAGACACCAGACCCAACAATGCAGATGGCCTGAAGGCCGCTATCAAAGCAACCTGGGCTTCCATACCACCTCAGCAGTGCCACAAACTGATCACCTCCATGCCACGCCAAATTGAGGCAGTAATTAAAGCAAAAGGAGCCCCTACCAAGTATTGAGTACATATACAGTAAATTAACATACTTTGCAGAAGGCCAACAAATCACTAAAAATGTTTTTTTATTGGTCTTATGAAGTATTCTAATTTGTTGAGATAGTGAATTGGTGGGTTTTTGTTAAATGTGAGCCTAAATCATCACAATTAAAATAACCAAAGAGTTAAACTACTTCAGTCTGTGTGCATTGAATTTATTTAATACACGAGTTTCACAATCTGAGTTGAATTACTGAAATAAATGAACTTTTCCACGGCATTCTAATTTATTGAGATGCACCTGTAATGCATTTCTGTGATGCAAAGCTGAATTTTCAGCAGCATTACTCCAGTCTTCAGTGTCACTTGATTCTTCAGACATCATTCTAATATGCTGATTTATCGTCAATTTTGGAAACAGTACTGCTGAATTTTTTTATTTCTTGTGACTCTTTTCAAGATTCTTTGAATTAAGAGTAAAAACAACAACATTAAAACAGAAATCCTCTTTTAACAATACACTACCATTCAAGTTTGGGGTCAGAATCTGTTCTTTTTTTTAAATAAATTAATGCTGTCAAATGATTAATCGCATTCAAAATAAAAGTTGTAATATTTGTGC